>JAUIMM010000077.1:3000000-3537500 GCA_031769625.1 Taudactylus pleione | reverse complement strand
GATATGGAGATGGATCTGAGTGCAGGGAGCCTGTCTCACTCCCTACTCACTGTAACTTTCCCCTCACTACACTAAGCTTTAGTGTCCATTGATTTTCCTATCTGCATCACTATGTCTTCTCTTGCTGCTGCTGACTGAGCTCCGATCTCTGAATACTGCAGTGCACTTCCTGGTCACATGACACATCCAAGGTGTCCATCAGTGCTCAAGTCACGCTAGCCCATACTCAGAGGCATGCCTCTATTAGCTCTCTTACTGTGCAGCTTAATGCCCTTGGTGTGGCCCCGCCCCCAGCTACGCAAGCAGTGTCTGACATATAGAAGCAAGGCTGAGCTGTTCCTGCTTCATCTCTCATCTCCCTGCAGTCCCAGGGAGCTCCACAATGCAGGTAACTGTTAACTATAAAAATTATTACAATAAACAAAGATGTTTATAAGATAAATATTTTCTTTGTATTATTCATTGTAGATCAAGTCTCAGGAGTATGACAGGGGAGCCTGTCAGCCCTGACTGCACATTCCTGGTGCTAGTGATATCATTGCAGTAATATCTCATGATTTGGTATAACATGCTCATGACCCTCCGTATTTTGGCCATGTCAAGTATGTTTTTATATGATTTCTTACTTCACAGTAGTAAGAAATTATTTTTCATAGTAATTTATGAAGGTACTCTGATAAGATCCTGTAATGGTGAAGAGTCTTCAGTAAATTGCAAGTGATTGCTATCACTTTATTTACTTGTACTGACCTGGGATATTCATTGATTTTAATCTACAGTGGCCCACTCCTTTAGCTGGGTACACACTGACAGATTTATTGGGAGATCAATTGATCGGCCAATATATCTGCTTCCCATCGGCCAGTGTGTACACATGATATGTCTATGAACGACGTCGGTCACAGACATATCTGTCCATTGGCTAGTGTGTTCGGGCGGTCTGCAGACACACAGCGGCAGCCATGCGAAGGGGGCTGGGTTCCGACCCGACCAGCCCACCGGCCGCCGAGACCCGGGGGCACAAGCAGATGGTGGCCGTTCAGTGTGTATGAATGACCATCATCTGCAGATACGTCTGTCAGGTGTGTACCCACCATTACTTAAGTAAACCTTTTATGCTATTTACGCTAACTATTAGTGCACTTAGCCCATTTTAAACACACAAACTAAAACTATTATAATTCTATGGCATCTTTGTAAACTATTGTATGCCTGACATTTAGAAGCAAACAAAATGAACCACATGTTTTAAAATATACTTACTTAGGGCGAAATTCAATTAGCCTAATTAATTTAACACGTTAGTGAGCGTTAACACATAGAATCCGTTATAAGTTCACAGATCTATGCGTTAACACGCTAGTTATTATGTATTTCTATTCAGGTCCGATCATACCCCCAAAAATTCCCAATTAAGTGCAGCCTGCAGAATGCCTTCAGGGCTAATTGCATAGCCCCTGGGGATCAATTAGCACCTGACAAATTACTGCGGCTAATTGAATTTCCCCCTTAGTTGTTTTTTATTAGATGATACTCAGGTACACTATTCTGCCACCTTGCTTTGGGTGAAATTTTTAATTCTTATAACTAGTTCCAGAAACAGGAAGAATCAGTTAAATCATTGTAGAAATGAATAAAATAAATGTCTGAAGACTTAACCAGAGTATGGAAGCTACACTACAACTTGTAACTTTACTGTAGGTGAGTATCGACTTCTTTTTTTCAGTTAGAGAAAAGCACTGCACTTAAGTATTTCCATGTATTGGTTTTCCCAAAGCAGACACCAGAACTGAGTCTCGTGAAGCACAGAAATGTGAATAGCAGTAGGGAAGCAATAGATTCATTGGATTTATCATCCAAAAATATCACAGGGTTTTGTTTTGTTTTGTCCAGAAGAAACGGCACATGGTGTTTGGTTTAATTGTTATTTCAGAAACATGGAAGCACTACTTACACTATACACCTACATAATGATATATTACATTATTTGACAAATTACTAATAATCAGTTTTGTTGCTTTTTATGGTGTTTTTGCATAAAAAAACCTTCTAATGAACTAAATAGCCATGATGTCAGTCTGTGTACCTGTATCAAAAACTGCTCCGTTATATGAAGACGTCCTACAGTACATGTTGATTTTTAAGCAGTGGTGGGTAGACCATGCATTATACTTTGCATTATTGACCATTGCAGCTCACAGAGAGGCTAATATTGGTTTAAACATGTAACCCAATCTGTTATTATTACATTTTTAAATTACACTCAGTGATGCATGTTCCTTAGAGGCGTAATATCTGCATGTAAATGTTATCATTTTGTACTTCCAATCCCCAGCTTCAGACCCGGTAATTGCAATCCGTGTGCTTTCTGTAATTGTTTGCTGAATTAAATAGGAAAGTTTAATTATAGTGATATTTTGCTGTGGTTTCCTTATGAATCATAAGAGATAAGACACATTTGGTCATTACTTTGAGCTGAGAGGAGATTTCTATTCAACAGGACATGATCTAGAGGTCATTTATGCTTTTCTGTATATCTCTACTTTAATTTAACAGTATTGCATCTAATGAGAGCTATAATGACATTACTAAGCCATATAGTATATACTACAAAATGTTGGTCAAAAAGCTAAAAAATACTGAAGTAAGAGTAATATCTAAAGTTTTTGAAGTAGACCCTGATAATCAACAATTTAATTATACAGTTCATTATAAATATGTATTATTTTATGCATCTAGTTTTAGAAATTGTATTATGCTATAGGTGTTCTATATTTTATGTTTTTATGTATTAGATTTATATTTAGAATTTTATCATCTTAAGGAGAAGGTTTTAAGGAAAGTAATTTTAGATTTTTTTATATTATCATTTACTTTGTGGCTCTCAACGTCTATATCACTACCTTATTTCCTTTTTAACTTTATCGGTATTGCTGCTTTAAGTGTGCTTGCAAGATAATATACACTCTCCCACAAATGTGCGCACCCATCCATGAATGCACATATAGTAGGCGCAAAAATAAATATAAATTAGATGTGCACAATACCACAATGCATCTGTGTCTTGACTACTTTGAACTCCTTTTAGGTGCAATATATTTTGCAAATGAAACACTCTTGTTCCTGTACAATATGCTTTATTCTACACCTGCTTTATTAGAGAAAGCAATCCATTAATGGTGAATAACTATTGCATGTAAAAGATGATCCTATGCACAAGGCTGCTTTATCTGTGCAGCTTGTTTTCCTTGATCTATGAAAATCTCATTAGTCTCTTCTCATTTAGCAATATGCAGCAAAATATGCAATGAATTATGTTAGCAAATATATGTTTTATTATTTGCCACTGGTGCCCTTTAGACAAACATATTTAATTATACATTGAGATACAAATTATTTAATCAGCAATTGTCCTTATTCAGCATACTGCGGTCTGCACACCATTAATCTTGTATGTTTTCTGTCATTTATTCACAGTCAATTAAATTTGCTTTAACAGATACCGCAGCACAGAGGATCTTTTGCAGTCCCCCAAAATTACACCAATCACTTTTTAGTGAGTGCCAGTGTCATAATAGCAGTGGTGGATATAAGCAGATCTGGAATAGTGCATGAAACTTCTCCTGCTTAATGCAGGCTTGCCTACTCTCCCGATTTGGTCGGGAGCCTCCTGAATACCGGGTGCCGCTCCCTACCGCCCGGAAAGGCAGACAAGCCTCCCGGCTGCCGCTTGCCCCCCCACCCGACTAGCTACTAGAAACCCCCGCAGCGGGGGGCCCAATGACGCGATTCGCGATGAATCGCGTCATTGTGGCTCCGCCCCCTGCTTCACAATGGCTTTATTTTCGGCATTGTGAGGAGGGGGCGGGGCCACGATGACTAGATTGTATGGCTCCGCCCCTGACCACGCCTCCAACACGGACCCATTGCCCGGCCACTCCCCCACTGTTTGCAGGCATTCAGCTCGGAAGGAGGGAGCTGAATGTCGGCAAGTATGGTTTAATTATGTCAAAGCTGACACACATAAGAAATTGTAACTGAATTTGTACTTGCATAGGTTGATGAGACAGTTGTTATGGTTCTCACAGAGAAATTATCATTTGTAAAAAATTAACAGTAATATTGTCACATTTACGAGGATATATTTAAGCATTTGGGAAATTTCCATTCAAAATATATTCAGCTGAATAATCTCTGTATCCAACCAGACAATGCTGTATAGATTTAATTTTCTGAATTAACACTGTAGAGCCTGTTACTGGTCATATTCCTATGGACAGTACATGATACCACCTAAGTACTTGGAAGGCGGTAGGCTGTTGCTCTAATGTGTACCCATCTTAACTTTGAGTATTTAAAGATTTGAGGGTCTATTTAGCAAGCACATTTTTCATAAAACTATGCAAAACATTAGTTTATGCATAATTTGATGTATTCCTACTATGTACTGTGCATTGCAGTACACAAATGTAATAGACACTATTATAGGTAAGTCCTAGATAAATGTATACATTGTGTCAATATTAGGGATGTTAGGGACCCACCTGATGAGGTCACCGTGGCGTGGTAGGTGGGCAAACATCTTTGGCCAAACATGTACTAAGAACCTCAATAGAAAACCATGTTAATTGATAGTTTATTATATATATATTTTAATATTTAATATTCTTAGTGCTTAGAGTGTGCATCTGCATTCCCCCATTTTTTCTGCATTAGAACTACAGGTCTTAGCATGGTAGCACATCTTATTATGTTTAAATTATGAAGTGCTGCCCAACCCACCTTTTTTCCCATGTATGTGTGTATTTAAGGTACACTTGAAGGTGAGACTAGTTCTCTTGGACTAGCACGCCTCCTACCTGCCCCAGGTGATTTTAATTAGTATGGGTCCTGTGCATTGCAGTACACACATGTAATGGGCACTATTATAGGTAAGTCCTAGATAAATTTATACAATGTGTCAGTATTAGGGATGTTAGGGACCCACCTGATGAGGTCACTATGATATGGTAGGTGGGCAAACATCTTTGGCCAAATGTACTAAGAACCTCAATAGAAAACAATGTTAATTGATAGAGTTTATTATATATATATATATATATATATATATATAGAGTATATATATATATATATACTCATATATATATATATATATATATATATATATATTAAAATTTAGTATTCTTAGTGCTTAGAGTGTGCATCTGCATTCCCTCCCTTTTTCTACTATGTACTAATGTATGGATTTATTACCACTGTGCACTAATAGCCTAATACAGGAGAATTCACACTATATTTCCAATTGGGACTATGGTCTGATCCCTATGTACCAAACTTCACTTTTTGGAATTTGGTCCAATTGGTTTATGCCATCTCTAGATGACATTGACCATTTTATGCCTATGGAGGCATTCTCGCAGGAGAAGGAGCGAAACTCTCTCCCACAGTCTCCGTCCAACTTCAGTAAATTATACAAATATGAAAGACTCCTCCGATATACTGGGGATGTAACTTGCAGGGACAGTAGTTATTGTTACCACTGTCCCTGCAAGGCACAGTTAGTACATAGCTGGGGTATTTAGTAAAAAATGAAAAAGTCACTCATGTGACAGACTGTTAATGATCATGGCACTGACACAATTATTAATACATTGACTCCCAAATCTGTAGTTGTCAGCAGTTTTTTTTGTAAGATGAAAGAGAAAGTAGATCTCAAATAAATTGCTCTTTTTGCTCAATTTTAGTTTGTGGAAAAAATAAAATGGGAAGCCTAGATAAAGATTTAAATATTAGCCTAAGAAGAAATACATAATGGCAAGTAAGAAGCTCAAGCTACCTTTGCTTGGTTATTATTCCATACATGTGGATGACAAAGCTGGATTGCAATGTAATTCATCAGTGGTGTCACTAGGGTTGGTGTCATCCAGTGTGATAACTCATGGTGTCATCCACACCCCTACTGCTATGCAATATCATATAGCGGGTTAATATACTTTAAGTGGTTCTGTGCGGCTCTTTAAGTCGACTGCTCCAGTATCCACTGAACGGCAATGACAGTGTCCCTGCATCATGACTGTGACGCTGTGAGGTATTGGCAGACACTATGGTGATAGATGTCAGTGGTGTGCAAATGGAGGTTAGTCCACATGACAAATGACTTAACCAGGGAATTGGTTAATTTACCAGGCAGAAACAGGTAGCAGGTGACACAGGATTAAGAGTGATGCAACAGGTACAGGATGCAGAGAATTCCCAGCTGTGTTGGAAATGATGTGCAGGTGTTGAGACTACAGAGCTATATAGGCACACACTAGCGGATGCGCCAAACTATGAACAGTCAAGTTACTTAACCAGTGGTGTGGGCTTATTGACAGATAGCAGGTACAACAGTACTCACTGTTACATGCACATCGTTAATGGAGTGGAGCTTAAGCGAAGTGGAGTTCTATACAGCTCACCAGCTGGTGAATGGGTGATGCTTGCGGGGAGCAGAGCAGGATGCTGGAACAGTTTTATATGCAGGTATTAACTGGTTCGTTCATAGGAGTTAAGTAGGAGACAACTGTCTTCCACCATATCACTCTTACATAGTGCAGACAAGATGGCCCCTGCACATGCTCAGTAGTGATGATAGTGTGCCATCTTGGAACAGGGCATGAAGTCTCCCTGGAGGTCAGGAAGACTGGAGTCTTTGCAGTAGCGCACTTCATTTCAACAAGTTGTAACCAGGGTAGTCTGGACATTTTGGTGTGCCAGTATATGTGCACAATGTATGGCAGCAGGTTTTATATTATATACTGCAATGGTGGAACAGTGGAGTTTGGGGTCTTAATTAGGTACCTACAGTTGGGGACACTTAGGCGTATGGCCGTATACTAAGGATGCTGGAGAGGAAGAAGCATGGTGCAGTGGTGCATATGTGCAGAAGTTGCTATCAGAAGTCTTGTCTATGTGGAGTGCCTAGTGCCCGGCAGCTAAGATGCTCCGCTAACAGACGCAGAACAGAGCACGCCTCTAACACCAGGAGCCGGCCAGGGACCCAATGGCACTGGAGGACTGGGACAGGAGCCAGGCTATGCTCTGCAGTACTGGCTCCTCCTCCAGGAGCCTGGTGCTTGTGTCACCTGGTGCAGTCTGCACTCCCCTAGTGATGCCACTGATTCATTTTTAGGCATGTACGGATCATGGGTCGGCCATATGTGTGACTAAATAGGAAATAGACTCTTCACATGGAGCAGCATCATAGGGGCAGGATCGGCCCAGGTAAGGCCGGCATCAGACAATGCCTGTGTTTTGTTTGACATGAATTGAATACTCTGTAGACAGAATGAGTAAATACAAGTCACAACATACTAAACCTAGCAATAAAAGTAAGAAATGCAATTGTAACATTTTGTTGAGTAAATGGAAAAAGATGCAAACTCGGCCATTATTAACTTGTTCAAAGTGTTTCTATGATTTGCTATTCTTCTAAATCCACACTTAAGAGATTGGTCTGTTGTAAATAGTCTTTGCTTTCACAAAACTGCAAAACAAAAAATGAAATCATACAAAATCTGCTCCAGCACCTGTGTATCATCATGTAAGGGTCTGGTGGTCGAAGAAATTGTCATTTCTATGGCAACAAGCTGTGTGGGAGTCAGTCACTAGAAACAATTCCATGCACCTGTATGTTAATATAAAAAGAAACACATTTCCCAAAATGCTGCAGCACCGTGGGTGCACATTGCGGATTATTTACATATCCACAACTGTAATTAATTGTGTTGGTTCATCAAACAAGCTGACACATGCAATTCAGGCTTCTTATACTGTATATAAATAATTATCTACAGTACCATAGTATTTTTAGAAGTCTGTCAGGTAACATCATCTAAGCCATTGTTTTATATGAGCAGTGGATGCATAAAGGACTATTTCAGTAATGAAAATGGCTTGAGGTACAGAAAAGTAAAAGCAATGTCTTGTTACTTCTGGAAATAGACTGTGCTGGTTTTCTGCCGCGTATCCACTTGCCGATGTAAATGAACGATAACGACATAGTTATCGTTCAATCGCTCATTAATTGTGTATAAATTCTGCAGTATATTGTCGGAAACAACCAGCAATGCGCGCTCCCGCTGGTCGTTTCCTACATCAATCATCGCTTGAACATGCCGGTTGATCTGCCGATAATGACAGATTGGCCATGTTCGGGGATGAGGGAGGGTATCGTTCAGCGTAGGCACTACAGGGGATGAGGAACCACTGTACGATTACAATGTTGTAATCGTACTGTCGTTCCACTATCTGCTAGCGGACACGCACCTTTAGTTAATTGATAGATATTTGTGTATGGGTGCTTGATAGTAGTTAGCATCTGTTACTATTCAAGTTTACCAGGGCTGAGTGATAATGTCTTATAACAGCTAATAAAATAATATAATGACTCACACTTTCCTAATTATTGGCCAACAGTTCTGCTGTTTACAGTCATCCTGAAGGCAAATAAGGAAATCACTCAAGGTCTACATAGAACTTTTCAACATTAGCACTAAAGCTGGATACGCATTAGCCAATATGTACCCAGCGCGACATCGCCGGCGATGGGACCCGACATGAGGCAAGTGCATACACACAATAACATCATTAGCAACATTCTCCATTGGTACTGCAGTAGGGTCAACGAGCGATGTCGTTAATGACCTGCAGGAGCGCACATATCAAGGGTACACACTAGTCAATGTACTTTATATGTTGCTCTGATCCACGGGATTGGACGACACAATCGTAAAGTGTGTACCCACCTTAAGAGTTGAGTGAATGTATGGTCTGACTGGACACTGGACGTTGCATACTGGAAGCCGATGCCAGAGCCTGATTAAAGGGCCATATGGGCCTGGGGCTGAAAATGAACAAAAGAGAAGAACGTTTGATGATAGATATGTAGATAGATAGATAGATATGGAAGCATAAGAAGATACTAATAACAGACAAATGGGACAAATATGGATAGGAAATGACACAGAAGACACATAGGAGGGAAGGATGGTCAATGACACATACAAATGGGAAAACAAGGGTAAGAAGTGACATGGATGATTTATGTGGTACTCTATAGATTGTTGGGCAGAGAAATATGGGAAAACTAGGTGGTGGAAATACAAAAAACATACGTAGGATACATCCCTTAAATTTGCAAAGTGAAAATTACAATTGTCACACGAATATAGCAAACTTCTCTTGCCGGGACATGGATTCAATGATGAGCTGTCAGACATTAAGCCCTTCACTAGAAAAAAATAATGGAGTTCATAGTATGGGGGAATATCTGCTCCATCCTGATTTCCAATTCTTAAGGGGCTCTAACATTTTAAAGAAGGTAATCTTCTCTTTCAGTGATGTGGGTCCCTGGTAGATTTTATCTGATGATTACCTGTGATCATCAAACAATTTCACCCTGAGTTACACAAGACATACATACTCCAAATATGCAGTTCAGAATGCTAAGCTCTATCTTCCCCATAACAACACCAGAACACATTGGGGCGGAGTGCAGTCTCCTCTTTCAAATGATATGGTTTCTAAAAGTGCGTATTATTATTATTATTATTATTATCCTTTATTTATATGGTGCCACAAGGGTTCCGCAGTGCCTAACAAAGTACAGAAACAAATGAGCACACAAGACAACAGTTATTAACAGTACAGACAATGCAGGACAAGTACATGATTTATAAACAATGCTGCATAACACCTAAATAAGCAGCAGAGTGTCAGTAACCAAGTTTTAGGTGCCATTGTAAATGAAAGTAAAAGTAAGGCAAGAAGAAGCACGTGAGGGAAAAGGGCCCTACTCGCGAGAGCTTACATTCTAAGGGGAGGGTCAAACAAACGGGTGAGATAGTGAGGAAGGAGCATAGAGTAGTGGGTTAGGATGAGCGCTGGAAAGCATTGAGGAAGAAATGGGTCTTGAGAGCCCATTTGAAGATTAAGAGCCAGGAAGCCAAGTGATGGAGCAATTTTGAACGAAGGCCGGGGAGACAAAAAAAAGGCAGCTACTCGAAGAAGTTGGAAGAGGCAAATGTCATTAGTGTTGAATGGAAAGAATGAGATGGAGGGTTCAGAAGGTAAGACTTGGTAGGAGTGACCCAAGGATAGCAGGACCCCAAGACCACCACCCTGGAAACCTCCAGGCCAGGGTGTATGAGAGAATGTGAGGCCCCCAAAGGAGATAGCTACAAAAGTAGTGGTGTCAGATGGGTAAATCCAGGGCTTGGTGATGGCAAGGAGAATCAAGGCGTTGCAGATGAGGTGCTCATGAACGGAGACCAGTTTATTATAGACAAAATTGGATTTCCAGAGGGAACAGGAGAGAGGGACAGAGTTAAGAGGCAAGAGGAGAATGAGATTATTAGGGTTGATGTAGTGTGGAGGTGATATTGATCTAGAGCAGGGGGATAAGGAGTGTGGGGTTATGTGGCTGGATTCTGAATGTGGAAGGGTGACAGCAGGTGGTGGGTAAGGTGGAGGTTTAATGTGGTGTGGGGGGGGAGAGGACAGGTAACTTGGAGAAAAGAGAGGGTGCAGGGTTCAGTGGTAGTGCAGCAGGACCATGGTGGAAGAGAAGTGAATAATACTGGAGTTGTGGGAGATGCAGTGGAGATACTTATATGTGATGAAGAGAGACAGAGGAGGGGAAGGAGGGGGAGAACTAGGAGGGGACTACGTATGGAGAAAAGAGGTGAAAACTGGTGGTAGAGGAGAAAATAATGTAGCAGCTGAGTGAGGGAGGAGTAGAGGAAAAGAGACATAGTGTAGATGAGGCAGTTGGGGGGGAAAAGTCAGTAGTAGTAATGAGTGTGAGATACAGGAGCAGTACAGGTCAAAGGTCAAAATCAGATAAAAGGAAGAACTACTGGAAGATGTAAAGGCACAACTACAAATGTATATTATAAACAAAAAAAAGGAGTTTAGAGCTGTTAAAGTTATAAGACTTTAGAAATAGTACAAAGTATGATTATAAAAAAAATAAAAAAGGTATAGGTGTGAAACAATGGTAGATACTACAGTGGAATAAAGATAAATTGACAGTGGTACTGGAATGATTTAAACAGTGTAGAGAAGAAACACAAACATACAAGAATGAAATGTTCAGTGAGCAGGTAGTTGCTTGCAATGCTGAAGCAGGGTGTTGGCAAAAGGTGTGTCCATGTTATAATGAAAGCTGGTGGCTGAGTTGCAGGGTTTCCAGAAGCTCAGAAGATCCTTTGCATTTTTTCCAAGTTATAGAGAGTTCTTTTAAAATGTCGTCCTCCTGTCTTCCCTCTGTTTAACTCCTAACTAAGGCCCTCATTCAGAGCCGCTCGCTAGCGGCAGTACGCTCGTTCCGAGCGATGTTCGCACATCTGCGCATGCATACGGTTTTTAGTATGCATGCGCGAACCAGTCAGTGCGGCCGAAAATCGTTTGTACGCTATATAGCGAGTGCCTGCTATTTTGAGTGACAGAATGAGGCGTATGTGGGTGGTAACAGGGGAAGGTGCTTGAAAACGGGGGAGTGGAATTCGAACGCAGGCGTGCTTAAAGGTCAAAATGGGCGTTTTAAGGGAGTGCATAATTAATACAGCAACGTCATTGACCACGTCACTTGGTTTTTTTTTAACTCAGAACTGCTCGCAAAACCAACCACAAGAATAGCGAGCAGTTCATACGCTGTACGATGTACTCAATTAATCTAATAAATAGCGGACATGACGTATGGTGCGAGCGGCCAGGGGGCGTTTTTATCAAATAAACGAGCGTATGTTTTGCGCGCTCGTTCAGACTTAGAGGTGGGAACAGACTGCAATTTGCGAACGGATCATTTGAATAGCCACCCCTTGTTTTTGAACGAACGACCGCAAATAGCGAACGGCTCTGAATCAGGCCCTAACTCTTTAAGTTATGCTGTACATGTAGTTCCACTTTGAAATAAAAACCAAAGCAGCCTTGTAACATACTAAGGCCCGTATTAAATTTGAAGCGTTAAGTCCGGATTCGCGTTAAGTTACCACCGATGATGTCATTATCGCCTGTTTTGGTTTTCCTCCGTACTCAATTTGAAAGACTTTCCGCCTAGGCGGAAAGTCAATGCAGTGTAATAGGCGGTAAAGTATCGCCTATGAATGGCAGGCGGAAAAAAGTGCAGAATTGGGGTTTTGGGGTGCAATGTTTCTGGAACCCCCCTGCAGCCTTCATACAGCCCCCTAAAGGTAATCTGTGTCAAAATCTTTGTAAAAAAAACTTAAGGACACCCCAAAATATGACTTTGAAAAAGGGGGCGAAAAAAAAATGTTGGGGTACAAAGTTAAAAAGTAGCGAACTTGACTCTGGGGTGGTCCCCAAGTATGCCCCAGGTGTTTTTTTCATTGCAGGTGTTTGCGGCAGGTGGATTTTCACGATTTTTTCAACTTCACTTTTTCAACTTTAAATATGCTGACCCCCATTTTCAAGTACCCCAAATTTGCTGGGATAACTTATTTTCTGGAAAAAAATACTCCTATATACTATTCTGCATCAGGTATAGAAAAACGCTATTTAGCAGCTATTGAGCCCATTTAAAAACACCAAATACCTTCAGCGAGCCAAATCGGGTGGTACCATAGTGAACTCCCATGTCAGATCATTATTTGGGGGGTGACAGGCTGATTTCCCTAAAAATTACAGTACTTACCGCTAGTTACAGTATCGCCGGGTGCCATTTAAGCGTACTTTGATATTGAATACGGGGTAAAGCATGGACGCGTGCGATACTTTAACGCCTACAAAACAGGCGAAGTCGGCATTAAGTCCAGGCCGCGTTAACTTAACGCGGCTCGGTTCAAATTGTATACGGCTCTAAGTATATAGTTAAGCATAACATGTGTAGTCACTGATCACTGATTGCTTCCACCCCCAAAAACCTCACCCACACCGGATACAAGTCATAAAATTCTAATACAAACAAGCTGGGCCAAAACAGCATCCCATGAATCTAGGAGATAGTGTTTAATTATATAGTCAGATCTTAAGTTACTCTGGGGTGTACAGATGTTAATTAAAGACAATATACCTAGAAAATCAGTGTATTCCAGACAGTATTGGTATTTCTATAATAGATGCCTGGTGCAAATATATGTTTACCTAGAAAATCAGTGTATCCACTACGCGATTAAACATGTCGATTGAACGATAACGACATTGTTTTCGTTCAATCGCTTGTTAACTGTTTACAAATCGAGCAGTTTAGTGTAAAAAACGACCAGCGATGCGCACACAGTATCATCGCCCGAACATGCCGGTCAACCTGACGACGTTGTCAGGTTGCCCATGTTCGGGGATGATTGATGTGCCTAAACTGAATTACTGCTCGTTCAGTGTAGGCACATTACCGACTGTGAAACGACTGCACAATTACAATGGATGGACGCAATGCTGATGTTTACGCAGTTAAGCGATTATCGGTAATCTGTGCATGCTTCTGAATTACACTGCTTATGCTTCAAGTTTTATTACCGATGTCACTAGCAATGTGGATTTATTCGCAAATTGATTGACAGGCAGGGACCATCTGTGGGTGGCAACGGGGAGGTGGTAACTCAAACACAGGTGTGTCATGACCATTTTCGGGGGGTGTCTGTGACTGCGACAGCGATCCCATACACAGTGAAAATGGCTCCAACATCTCAGTTTTGGCATCCGTTCTGCGCGACCGTACTCAGAAGTCCAATAATCCACCGATCTGCATCCAAGCTTCGCCTTTGTACGCAGTCGCTTAGATTTGTGAAGCTGCTGGTGGGAGTCTCAATGCATATTTTTGCACAGCTGCGCCATATAAATTTGCTTTTGCAGCGGTATAGCTATACATCTCAGGAACGTGCCGTTTGTTATAAAACCCTGTATGTATAATCCTGCTGTTTCCTGTTTGGAAAGGTGGTAATTGTGGTCTTTATTAAAAAAAATGATAATAAAAAAAAATCACATTACAGTACTGTAGTTTCTACGCCATTTTCTTGAAATTTTACTTTGGTTATATTTTATTTCACATGTTACAAGGGGCAGAAATATTAATGTTATGCAGATATACAACTATAGACTAGTTAGACTAAGGCTATATTTTTCTCTATATGTTATATATCAATATACTGTATGGCCATGCTTCCATTGTTATTGAGTTACCTGTGGTGAATTAATAAATTGATGTGAGGGGATATTTGTTAAAACATCAGAAATGTAATTCAGCTCAGGGTACTGTAGTAGTAAATGAAATGGGAAGTTCAGGTGCAGAGTGTTTTGTACCTAGTGGAAAGGGTCATATTGAAGGGTCTATTATGTATTATCAGAATATGTGCAGGATATTAGAAAATGTCAAATGTACATAGCAATAAATAGACTCTTTTATTAGGTTGGTTATATGAGATGGAGGGGGTAGGCTGTCATTATGAATGTTCTGCATTAAAGATAGACCTAGAATAAGAACTGACAGGAGTGTCTCTGCCTCCCATATCCAGGATGTGGTGACTCGAGAGATGTCCATGACATTGGACAATGTCAGACTGATGTTCTGCCTTATTCCTATCCACTCCTGCTTGTCTACACAAATGTGCTTTCTGAAAATGACAACTGAGGAACAGATTCTAAACAAGTAACAATGTGAACTATAGTGTATTAACCCATTTGCTGCCATTGAAATAAAAGCTATACTGCAAAGACTGAAAAGAAGTATTCTTATTTATTTTGTTTCTCTTAAAGATGATGTTATATATCAGAGACCATTCATGTACATACTGTAGCTTTAGCTAGCCACAAAAAGTGCAATTTAGTCACTGCTCTATTACACAAATGGGCAGATTGCACAAATCCAGTCAGTAGGGGTTAAGGGTCCATATAACTTTGTACTCCTTCCTCTTCCAAGATCAGCCAATAACCTCAAGTTTACACCTATTCAATGGATCAATTTGCTGCATCAGCTGCCTGGCTGGATTTAGATTGTTATCTGCCACCAAAGGGGGAGTATGCAGTACACGCTCAGCCAGTATGGTAAAAAATGACCAAATGGGTCCAACATGTATCTACTTGGATGGACCGTTTGTGTGTGCGTGTGTGTACATGTGTGTGTTGAACACATCAAATATTGTACACAAGAGGGCACTGTTTTCATTATTGTCTCATTCATCCATTTCTCTGTTTGACTGCTACATCTAAATACAACTGAGGGAGTGTGTTCACAGGCTTGTACCAAGCTATTGTTGGCTAAAACCATATATTGAAATACTGTAGTGGCCCATATGTAATAAGTTTGCATTTTGCTGGTCCTGACGTGATTTCAGCGAGACACAGTAGATTTTAGATTTAAAGCAACAATTAATTTTTAACTAAAAACAACCTGGGTTTGTTCTAAAATGAATTGCCACTTTAAATCAAGAGGCTATCTCATCAAAAGCACGCTAGGACCAGCAAACCAAAATCTATTATATGTGAGTCAGTATCTGGGTTTATAGTGCTTGTCCATCCATTCACATTTTTCAATGTATAAAAATTAGAGATGAGCAGTTTGGTTTTGACTCTTCTCCAAATTAGTTCAGATGTATCTTATTGGCCATCCAAAACAGATGATAGCCGGATAGCCAATATGATGCAGTTTTTAAGAGCTGAACATAAATGAGTAAAACCGTCAGCTCTAAAATAATATATGAGAGTAAAATAATAGACAAGGTGTCTACTAGGTGTAGTATTTTAGTTAAATGCATCAAACATATTAATGAAAGTACCAGAAATGTTGTAAAAAAAAATCAGCTTATCTGTATAACAGGTGTGATTTGCATTTAATATTATTGCAAATTATTATAAAAATATCAGCTCATTGCCATTTGCACAACCTGCAGCAGTTGTTCCTGTAAATATAAGTGAGCTCACACTGGAACATTTTCTCCTGATAAGCAGCATACCATTCACTAGAACTGCTTAGGGGTTTACTGTACTAGCATCCTCATCAAAGTGCACAAGTATCCTCACTAAACTGCACAAGCATCCTCACCAAACTGTACAAGTATCCTCACTAAACTGCACAAGCATCCTCACCAAACTGCACAAGCATCCTCACCAAACTGCACAAGCATCCTCACCAAACTGTACAAGTATCCTCACTAAACTGCACAAGCATCCTCACCAAACTGCACCAGCATCCTCAACAAATTGCACAAGTATCCTCACTAAACTGCACAAGTATCCTCACCAAACTGCACAAGTATCCTCACCAAACTGCACAAGTATCCTCACCAAAGGACCACCTGCATTTATGCCGAACATTCAACTAGTAATAGAGTGTTAGTTTCGCATCATCATTGTATATACATGCAACTTTAGGACTCAAGTGACCCTATCTGTTTGGCGTTCATTTAGACAGCACTTACAACAATACATATTAATGGAATAACAGTATAGTGTATTGACATTTTACATACATATACATATAGCGCTATACATATAGCGCTTCCAAGGGCAATTCTGTCCATTATCAATGATATTCATATGTGATTGTAATATATATCTATATGGTGTAAATTTTTTATATCAATATTACATATTTATTTTTTATTGTTAGTTATAAAATGTTTTAGATTTTGTTTTATTTCACGTGTCTTGATTGACCTTTCTACCATGACAATAATTGCTGCTAAAAATTAACATGAAATGTTCCAGTTCAATTTTTCATTATTCTTTACTTTTACGTGAATCTGATGCTTACACCAGTGTAATCTGATATTTTACTCAGTGTATATGGGAAAGATTTCTGGACTGCACACCCTGAATATATATATATATATATATATATATATATATATATAATGGGAGGTGCTACCTGATGAGACTAATTGCAGGCACAAAATCAGACAAATCTCAGGTGCACAACTCCAAATTATTGATAATATATAAATGCAATAAAATTTTGCAATCAGTAGAGGTTTTTAGCATAATCTTGGCCAAGGTTATGGGCCTACCCACCATATCCAGGTAACCTCTTTAGAGTAGGTCCCTAACATACTAGGATTCAAATCCAGAGCGCAGGACACCCCCAAACTGGCCCAGCCAAGCTGCCCCAGGGCACCACCATAGTAAGAAAAGTGCAGTATAAAAGTGATAGTTAAGAGCAGCCACAGCTGCATATAAAGAATGAAAATAAAAAAGTGAAGTACATTTATAATAAACAAACAGTGAAGGGTTAAAACGTGTTATAAAAGAAAAATGTGTTATAATGCGGTTCCCTGAAACAGATCAACCAAAGCAATTCAGGGGGACCCACGCTCCAAAAATGAACCAAAGTTGCACTACAGTATATAACTTGTAGGACTTACCTAGAATTGTGCCTAATACCAGTGTGCATATACATTACCAGACTCCATGCTTTTAAACCAATAAGGTAGGGATGCTAATCCAGACTGAGGGCGTCTCCTTTCCCTCAGGTGTGCAATAAAGCACATTAAATGGAGTATATGGGAAAGATTTCTGGACTGCACACCCTGAATATATATATATATATAAATAATAGGAGGTGCTACCTGATGAGACTAATTGCAGACACAAAAATAGACAAATCTCAGGTACACAGCTCCAAATTATTGATAATATATAAATGCAATAACATTTTGCAATCAATAGAGGTTTTTAGCATAATCTTGGCCAAGGTGATGGGCCTACCCACCATATCCAGGTAACCTCTTTAGGGTAGGTCCCTAACATACTAGGATTCAAATCCAGAGCCGTGCCACTATAACTCTTCCTTTGCCGGGGCGAAAGCAAGAAGCAGGACCGATGTATTAACATCTCATCAAAAGAGTTAGGGAGGGTTAAAACTCCCCCCTGCGGCAATCCCCACCTGAGCACACAGCACATCAGCCTAGTGCTGACGTGCTGTGTCTCCCTTCCCGGTTGGCTCCATTGGGCAATGCTCGGGATCTCTCAAGCTCCACAAGATTTTGCATGCAGCCCGGAGCCTGGCAGACACCGCAGCAGTGACAGTGCTGTCCCTGCTGTGGTGATAGGACAATGACAGCTACAGCTGTCGATATATATAAATAGCTGCAGCTGTCTGAATGGTCAGTGCCACTGATCATTTATACATTGAGTGGCACATCATCGTGCTGTTAGATAGCAGCGCCGATAATGACAGGGGCGCATGGACACCCAACCCCACATTAATATATGAGGGAGAAGTGTTATGAGTGCACGTAACGAGCGCTGATACCACTCCTCCCTAATATCACTGGGGCATACATATCCCCCTATGTTCTTTATTGTGTGATTACAATCAATTAATGGATCACCACTTCGCCTCTTCTATAAACCATTTCTGTGTGTGTTTATTTTACAGATACATTATACAGTATAAGCAGGAAGCAGGGTATGGTATATAAGGTATATATTCATTAAACAGACATGAGCATGTTGATATTCATCATGTGGGCACTGCTGAAATGTAGAATGTTGACAGACCATCCCTGGTGGTTTAGCAGTGACTTACTAGAGCAATGTCTCCAATGGCAGCTGCCAGGTCCCGGTGGTCACATGGAGCAGTTCCAGCGCTGACATCTGACTGGCATTTTCATATGCATTTTGTTCATATAACTGGAAAAAAGCTCAAAACAAAGAGGTCTTCTTGGGGTACAGCAGCCTCAGACACAGTAGAGTGTTTTTTGTATGCATAAACAATATAGGGGTCTATTTACTAAGCAGTGTTAGGAGACAGAGTGAAAAGTGATAAGTTGCCAGCCAATCAGCTCCTAAATGTAATTTTTCAAACACAGCCTGTGAGTTGGCAGTTAGGAGCTGATTGGCTGGCACCTTATCACTTTTCACTCTGTCTCCTAACACTGCTTAGTAAATAGACCCCATAGTGTACTGCAGCGATAGATTTCCTATAGAAAAGAAAGGTGCAGGTTCACTTTAAATTAAAAGAGAAACAACTGCACCACTTACAGACAATACCCTGTTTGGTTGCACTGCAGTGTGTAAGTGTGCAGTCAGTGTGTGTGACAAATAAAACAAACATGCTGACAATGAGGATACCTGCAGTCACCCTTTCCCAAGGCATCTACTCCATCTAAAAAAATATTTGCACTCCTACCTACTCCTCCTAGTCCTAATGGTGGCCTGATGGTGTGCTCATTTTTATATTACAGTGCTCCAGCCCACAGACCCACACCCTCTCCCTCTGCTCTCCTGTGTGAAATGGCTCCAGATCAAGAGAAAGGGATTTATATATGCAATCCAAAACATGCCATATCTGACACCGGGATGACCCGAGTTTGGGTGTGTTCAATTTCCTCACTCATCCCTAGTAATCAGCAATAAAAAAAAAATTCAGACTCATAACATTGTTTGTTATATTTCCATTAAAATTATACTATTGTTATTCATCATTTCCATTGTTGCATTTTAGCTCAAGTTGCACAAAAGAGGACACCTACAATCACATACACCAAAACACCCCCAAGGTGCAGCGCTGGTTACAAGTCCACTTTTTTCCATTTATACTTCTAGGACAACATAACACAGAACCAAAGCACACATACATACAGCATAGGTTTAGCGCTGATACCTACTACCTCCTTCCAATACTGTGATTATTGTATGGTGATCACTGGGAATGTTCTCTGTATTTGTATTGTATTTAGGCATATGTTAAGTAATTACTTTATGGAATTTGCTGAAATGCTTCTTCAACAGTTGCCATTTACCTTTAAAAGTCTATCATGTATAATAATACTATACTCTTAATTTTTGACCATAGTGGAGCCCCCATGTTTTATGTGCCGTGGGCCCCCTGGAAGCTTAATCCGAGTGTAGTAATCAGATGTTGCAATCATGCTGATGTCATCATGTCGGTTTTGTCTACGTCTACACAGAAGAATGTTTTTTTGTGGAGAGGGGGGGTTTGGAGCTTGTACATTAATAAATACATAGAGTCATATGTAGTCGTACACTGCAGATACATTGTATAGCTCTTTCTGCCACAGCAGGAGAACATATACACCATTTACTGGATTTACTCTCTCTCGTTCCATGCAGAGATTACGACAGACCAAACCAATTACTACAATCAGTTAGTGCATTGATGGACACAAGCAGTAAAAATGTGCTAAACTATTTGGATTAGCCAGCACCTTTAATCAAGAATGTCCTGCTCCTCTCTATAGGGAAGCTGTCCAAGTTTCATTGCCAGCTTTTTTTTCCCATTGTCTCCATACAGAAATAATAATGTACTTCTTTTTGCTTTCAAATTTCTCCACAGAAAAGTCTTTTGTAATTTCTTTTTCACTTTAATAGAGTTGCTTTTGTGAAATCTCTGCATTGAATCTCAATTTTGTTTTCATGCCTGAAGACAAAATAACATATAAGAGATTCCAGGTGGATTTGTCATGCATCAAAAAACATAAAATCAGTTGCAATGTTCTGCATTTAAATCATACAGATTACACATACAGGTATTTACTTAACAAAAGTTCTTAAATGTCAACCTTCACCAGGAGATTTAGACAGTTTTTTTTCCACGGATAAGCGGTGTGAATATTTCTCTCATATATGATACTGATCAGGAGCGTAGCCAGAAATTTGTGGGCCTCATATCAACATTTTGAAGGGGCCTCTGTCCCATTGCTTTTAGAGTGACACCATTCCACAGCAATTTTTGATTGCATGCCCATAATAGTGCCCAAATAAATTTTTTGAATCACAGTAGTGCCCTAGTTAATGTTATGCCCCCTAGTTTATTTTATGAACCATAGCAGTGCACAAATTCACATTAAGTCACATTGTAGGGCTGCAGTACACATTATGCCACACAGTACCCCCAATTCACATTATGACATACAGCATTCCTAGTTCATATTATGCCACAGTACAGTGTTCGCTGTTTATATTATGCCACACTATAGTGCCGCCAGTTCACATTGTCCCACATTACAGTGCCCTCCATTTCTGGTAATGCCAGATTACAGTGTCCCCAGTTCATTTTATGCCACATTATGCTGCCTCCACTTTATATTGTGCCACATTACAGTGCCAGTTCATATTATGTAACATTATAGTGCCCTCCAGTTCATATTATACCACATTACAATGAGCAGCTCAGATTAGGCCATATAACAGTGATCTCCAGCTCATATTATGACACATTACAATGCCCTGTTCAGATTATGCCACACTATAATGCCCCCTTACCATTATAGCAACCACTATGCACACCTCTCACTGAAAATATAATGTCACAGTCACACCATTCAGGCTGGGCAACAAGTTGGGCCCAATTGTTTAGCAGGTAAATCCGGGTAAATTGGTATAAAACTAAAGTATATCATTTGGATCCAGGGCCTCGTAAGCCATAGCAATGCCACCCTGCACCCACTATTGCTATGCCCCTGGTATTTATTATTATGGGTTTTGGGTAAAGCCTTAGGTCTTGCAAAGGCTGTTAGTTTGAAGTGCCAAGTATTTTATCACAGTATATTTTCATAAATTTTTTTTCTACAGATTTGGGATCAAATTTATCAATTTGTTTGACTATTTGGAGCAGGTTACAAATCAGTAAACAAAGCAAAACCACCAGAAATTTGCAGCGAATACTCTGTTTTCCAATCTGACAAACTTAAAGTTATATCCTGAGTTTTTACATATAATAAAAACCAGTATATTAACCAGTCGTTTCATAAATTGCAGTATGGTCTAATCCAAAAAACAAATCACAATGGGACTTTACTGCCAATGGAGGAGGGAAGAGGGCACTCTTCACTGGGTTCCAGTGTGTATGTGGGGTGGGTGAGAGATAATGCCACTGTGGCATCTATTGTGACTTGTTCATCTATTGCCACCGGGGGGAGGGTAGTAAAATGACATTGGGGACCTTCAGACACCGGAAAAGGGGCATGCTAGACATCCCTAGCCATGTATTGTTTAACTATAATATTCAAATATGTTTTTTCAAATATATTTTTGACTAAATTAAATTTAAAAAAATCAACAATTTTGTAAAAATTACTTTTGATAAAATTAATCAGCAGTTAAGTGGTTAAATGAAGGTATTGGTAAACCTAAGCAAACTATAATTAATCCTTGAATGTAAGAACGTAAATAAAAATTGCATGCCAAACATGTTTGCATTTGGCATGTATTTTCACTGGCCTTTGCACTTATAGTTTTATTGCAAACCAACACCACTGTGTATAAGACCTAAAGGAGATTGTGTCAGACAGAGAGATAAGCAATCAAAGTATTCATTAGTCACTTTGTACCTGTTTGTTCAACTGTCTTGCTTGTTATTTTTAATTACAAGCAAGACACGTATAAAATGCAATTGTAATTGTTTAGGACAAAAATTACTTTTCTGTTACTTGATAAGAAAAGCACTGATTCACTGTTATGACTGATGTTTCCATTGTAATGCATTATGACTTGCAGAAGATAAGCCAAAATTGAAAAGTGAGCCAAAGAATGCAATTTAATAACTGCTATCCTTTGAGAGAAAACAAGCTTGTGAACTGTATCGAGTGCTGGAATACAAAATTAATTTACAAGCAAACAACAGCGGAGTCCATTGATCTGTACTGGCCAGGTCTGACCAATTTTACTGTTGCTGTGTAAAATATTGGGCTCATTTGTGAAGTGACGTATGGTGCAAAAGTCCTGCAAAGCTCACTGCATCATAATACAGTTACTTTGTTCATATTCACCAGATATCAGCACCATGTACAGTATGTATTTATTATTATTATCAGTTATTCCACTGCATTTTGCAGAGAATATTTGGCCATTCACATCAGTCCTTGCCCCAGTGGAGCTTACAATCTAGATACCCTACCGGATGTACACGCCCAAAATATGTTTGTCAGGATCCAAATAACCTACCAGCAGTGGCAGATTTTAACTAGGTGCTGTCTACCAGTATATTTTTGGAGTGTGGGAGAAACCGGAGCACCCAGAGGAAACCCACACAAGAATAGGAAGAATAGAGAAACTCCACACAGTTAGGGCCATGGTGGGAAACAAACCCAGGACCTCAGTGCTGTGCGATAGTACTGCTAACCATTATACTATCAGTCACAAAGTTTTTGTTTTTTATTTTTGTGAAGGTGCTAGTTTAATTTGGGTTAATGGATTTTTTCTTTTTTGGATAGCAAGATAGATACAAATATAAATTATATTGAAGACATTTTAAACCTATTTTTTGTATTTGTAAAGCTTTTTTTATACAACATTACTGCCTTTAAGAAATTTGCCTATGCAATCTCTAATGAATATTCAGCTAAAGGCAGGATAAGATACAGTAGTACACTGATATTGAACTGAGAGGGATTCAATGCTAGGTAATTAGTAGAGTTGCGCGCCGACCCATGTGTATTGGTTATGATTCGTCGTCGGTTTTGCAAAAAAACCACCCTCTCGTATTTTGGTTTTAGATCTGTATGTTTTTTTAAATATTGATAAAAAAACAACTAAAATCACATATATTGGGCTTATTTTTGTTTCTACAATATTATTAACCTCAATAATATTAATTACCAGTCAACTTTGATGACCCCACAGCTCACAATATTGTTTTCATCCATTTAAGGCCAAAATGTTGCACCGAGCTAGCTGGCTAGCTAAGCTAAGCGACAGCAGTGGGCAGCGCAAACATGTGGCAGTTCAACTTCAAACATGGCACATCTAGGAACAGGGCTGCCATCAGAAATTGTGGGGCCCGGTACGGACAAAATAGGCAGAGGGGGATGGAGCAGAGGTGGGCAGAGCTACACCAGGGGGTGGGACATCAATTGGTGCATAAACCAGTTTAGAAATTCTGAAAGTTTGGGCTGTGGTTGTTATTATAACATGTCAATCTATCATATAATATTGAAACTACACGAGAGAAAACTTCTGTAGATTCACACACACACACATAAATCCAGAATCTATAGTAAATATATAGGGAAAGCGACATCAATTCTACAGTATATGGCTGCATGCATTGAAATGTTGAAATGAATAAAGGAGTCATTTCTGCACCTTATTGGGAGTCTCTGAGTGTCACCTGTTTTCTCGTCCCAAGTGTGTTTGGATTTGCACCAGAGGAGGGAACCTGAGCAAGTACTCCCTGGATTCACTGTTCCTATATATATATATATATATATATATATATATATATATATATATATATAAATAAAAAGCCGTAAATACATACACTACATACAAATAGCCAGACCCACATAGAGTACACTAAAAAAGTCAAATCCACCTACACTGAAAAAGCTGGATCCACATAAATACATTGAAATAGCCAGATCCACATAAAATACATTGAAGAAGCTAGACCCACAAAAAGCCAGAAGGAAGGGGAAATGCAGGACAGGGAGAGCTGTACCTATTGGGGGCACAAGGGTGGCTAGACATGGTTAGGGGAAGGCTGGCTGGACTCGGGGAGATGCACAGGTCAGAGAAGGGCTGGCTGGACTGGGAGTGGGACAGGGCAAGAATGGCTGGCTGCACTTTCAGGGCAGGGAAGGATGGACTAGGGGGAGGCACAGGGCAGGGAAGACTGGCTGAACTTGGGGGACAGGGCATGGAAATCTGGCTGGATTAGGGTGGAGACAAGGAAGGCTGGTTAGACTAGGGGGGGAGGCACATGCAGGGAAGGATGGCTGGAACAGGTGGGTAACAGGGCAGGGAAGGCTGGCTGGATTAGGGGGGAGCACAGGGCAAGGTCAGGGATTATGTAGTAATCGCTTTAGTGGTTTCTTCAGCTGGCCACAGCTCGTGAAGTGGCAGCCAATCAGGAGCAGCTGCTGCAGTCACTCCTGATTGGCTGCCATTCTGCGAGCTCTGGTTGGCTCACGGACAGTGCCATATTTGAAATGCCGCCAGTGTTGTATCAATTCTTCCTGGCTGCTGGTGATGCACCTCTGCCACCCGGTCCCCCCCTCTCTCTCTGCTCTCTTCAGGCTCGGAGCTCAAAACCTTGTAGTCCCCCCTGATGGCGGCCCTGTCTGCAAAACAGAGTGGCGCCGCAGTGGCAGACAGGATAGCAGTTTAATATAAACTATACAATGCTATAGAATGTTTTCATTAATCAAGAACTAGATCAGAGGCCTAAGGGCAGTACAGGGAAATGGAGGTGGAGTATGTAGTGGAAGAGAGATTGACTGATTCATTGATTGAGTAATTGATGATTATTTTATTACTGCAATATAAAAAAAACAAATCAGAGAAGTGGAAAATGCTATTAAAATACAAGTACCCAAAATGGATGAAAGTAGTGCATTAATTAATTGATTGATTCATTAATTATAATTGATTGATTAAGACAATTAAATTTAATGCCATAAAAGATTACATTGTCAATAGCCAAGGATTCCTCACAAGGGTTGAAAGAGAAGCCAATAAAATTAGTAGTTGTACTGCAGAGCACCTAACTCCAAATCAGCCTATCTTATACTAACAAATATTGGGAGGCTGACCTGCTGACCATACTAGCCCCCTCTAATTGGGTAACTCCCCTGTAATACATTTATGAGGTGCACCAGAGTATGAGTATAATATAATACACACAAAAAAAATGATTTTGATAAAAGTAAGACAAATTAAAAAAAATTGAATCAGGCCCAGAGCTCTTTATTATGTATGTGAACAAACACACTGGGGGACAGTGCACACAGTTTGTAAAAACAAAACAATAAAACTTTTTTGAAACTTTTTCCACAAATGAAAACTGCGGAGTCACACTGCTTATATTGCAGTGGGGTATGACCTGCAGAGTGAGTCACAGTGCAGCACCACTGTGTAACAGACTAGTAAGGGAGTGGATGGACACAGCAGCAGCCACTGGACACAGGGTCTGGATGGAAACAGCACAGCAGCAGCCACTGGAGGTGGAGAAGATGGACACAGCACAGCAGCCAATGGACATCTCTAGTAATTAGGTTATAGTTATTTAGGGAAATATAACAACATCAGTTCTCTTTCCAGAGCTATAAGTCTAATAACCAGAGATGGAATTCCATAATAATCTACAGCATACATGGATATATTACAACAGTGACTGCACTGAGGAAACCACTAGTGACTTTGGATTAAATAGTTAAGTGTTATATTAATATATTGACCCCTATCAAACCTGGGTTTGCACCAATCAAATCAGTCTACAAGACAATAATGGTGATAATTGTACACAATTAATATAAGGGACTGATATTTGCTTTGCTTAACTACCTAAGATCAGTTCAAGTTACTACTTAAGGTGCATACACACACAACGATTTTTTGAACGATTCTCATTAACAATATCGTTTATCATTCAATCGTTGAAAAAATCGTTCACCTTCTGAGTTAATACGATAAACGATTATCGTTCATGCGCGTTCACGTTTGCAGTTTGTAGTTCAGTCAGACTGACCAACTCAATGATTTTCAGTAAGGGAATATGCAAAAATCGTTTGTAGTTCAAAAAAATAGTTCATTACATTTAGTAAATGAACGATTTTAGTAAACGATTTTCGTTAATTTTTCCCTTGAAAAAATGAATGAAAATCAATTACTAAAATCGTTCATTTACTAAATCGTTGTGTGTGTATGCAGCTTTAAATTGTGGGAAAAAAAATGAAACTCAAATATAGCATTAGTTGGATAAACGTGTAGTGTTATTTGAGGTATTTGGGATAAGTAATGCTTAAGTGTCACAAGTATGTCAGGGTAGTATATTAGGTTCTAATAAGGGGGTATTAGTATGAGGTACTATTTCTTCTATCAGAGAAGTTAATAGAAAGAAAGAATAGAAAGAATACAATTAGAATTTATGTGCTAACTTTATAAGGATTGCAGGGCCTAGGGGAAAGGGATCCCTCCACTGTGGACAATAGAAGGGAATATATATATATAAAGTCCAATTATATGACGTTTTGTTTCCGTAGACATTGCACTTTTTTTCTAGTATCACTACCAACAATAGTCACAATAAATAATTTTTCCCCTTTTTACTTTATTCATTTGTAGTTATCTAGTATCCGCCATGGCACTACATACTTCTAAACATCTTTTACACTGAACACACACCGCACTGACACTGTATCACTTGTATTGACACTATTTCATTATGCACTACACATTGTTGCAGTGCAGTGTCTCCTGATGACGCGACCCGCCGGGCGTTGTGGTTGCTAGGTGATGAGCTTGGAGCTCTCGGCTTCCGCCGTGCTGCTGGAACACGCTGCGCTGTAACTACCTGATTTCAGCACCACCTTTATAAAGGTAAGCACTTCTCCTTACACTTTTGTTTGTATATACAGTCCTGATGAAAAGGCCTTAGGGTCTTGAAACATCGACCATTATCTGTACCTATGTCTTCATGTATTGCAATATTTTTTGAACAACTTTGAAATTGGGAGTGCCACCTCTCTTTTTTCTTATTATTGCGGTGCTGCCATGCACTACTATAGGAAAAGTCTGCTATATATTTGTATACAGATAGATATACTGTATATACAGATATGTCCACATACATCTATCCTCCATGCGCTACAAGTTGCACCACACATAACGCAGGAGCTCTGTGTGCATCGGTAGCCAAGCGTCTTTCGTGCAACTTTTCAATTTCAAATGCGTCTTATTCACACATATGTGAATAGATAGCACAAGCAGCTTCCGCTGATTACAATGATATGCAGCATGCATATTTTCTGTGTGCATCTGCGGGTGTATCTGACATGTGAAATGCTACGTTACAGTGTCAGTGGTGGTATCACTGTAACATAGTGTTTAGCATGCAGTTCACCCGCAGATGCACAGAGAATATAGGGATGCCGCATATCATTTTAATAAGCAGAAGCTGCTTGTGCTAGCTATTTGCACACTTATTAACTTCACACCCATCACCACCAGTGGTGTGGGGAATAACCTGGGCCATCAGCCTGGGGGGACCGCTTTATTGCGGGGTCCACACTTCACAAGGAATCCCCAATGTTGCCTGACTAGTAGGGGGTGCTGAATGCTTTGGCAGGGGAACATAGTGAAGTGTGCTGCCCTGCTGTGGAATTACTCCTCCTGCTAGAAAGAGCCCGGTGCTGGTTGTGTAAAATACGGGGGACCCATAAATAATTTTTCCCCTGTATTTTGAGGTATTTTGAGGTATTTGGGATAAGTAATGCTTAAGTGTCACAAGTATGTCAGGGTAGGCTCAGGAGCCTTGTGCTGATTGTGTAAAATACGGGGGACCCGTATGTTCCCCATACCCCCTCATTATTCACAACCAGGATTGGCTCAAAAAAGCCCAGGGCTGGTTGAGATTTAAGGGGGGCAGACCCTACACATTTTTTTCAAAATTTTTAACACTATTTTTAATTTTACACACACAGAAGCACTGCACAGATCACACTGATCTGTGCAAGCTTCTGCAAACACGCTGTTAGATGGTTAAAATTGACCCGAAATGACTGGAAATTTATGTTATTGAGGTTAATAATACTGTAGGAACACAAACAGGCCCAAAGTATATGATTTTAGCTGTTTTATACAGATCCATAACAGAACACTTGAGAGTGGTTTTAGCAAAACCAAAACACAACGATGAATTAGAACCAAACCCAAAACACGGGTGTCAGTGCACATCTCTAATTATAAGGGTGAGCTAGTCAATTAGTACAAATAGATTTACATGATGTAGAGTGGATAAAGGCCCTGATTCACTGCGGATCACAATACTGCGTATGCAAGCAGTTAAACTGCGATAACAAGCCAAACCATTGCGATCGCAATGCAAACTCAGCAGCACATAAGTACGCCCACTTTACCATACGCACATCAGTAATACTTAGCATAATAGCGAAACCATCGGTACAATCGAGTACCATCGGAACCATTTGCACACTTGCACAAGCCCTGACCTTAGTCAGAAATTGCTAACAGCCATGCACACTATAAGACCTCACACTGCATATGGCTTCACAGTGGATCATTTATGCACGCCCCTGAAACTGCGTGGAAACGCACTGGCACGCCCGCGTTCGACCGACGACTCCCCCGTCACCACCCACAAATGGCACTTCCTGTCAATCACTCTGGGATGGGTTTGTGTAGCCGCTGCAATCGCAGTCCCAATCGCAGTGGCCGGTTCGTGCATGCAAACGGCGATGCCTACACATGCGCAGAACACAACAGTCGGCCGATTGCATGAGTATTAGCAACTGCGATCCAAGCAGAATCGGGCCCAAAGACTCATAGGGGTAAATTTACTAAAGTGAGAGTTTTTAGAAGTGAGTTTTAAAAGTGATGTTGCCTACAGCAACCAATCAGATTCTAGCTATTATCTTCTAGAAAGTGCTAGCTAAATGTTAAGTAGAATCTGATTGGTTGCTATGGGCAACATCACTTTTAAAACTCACTTCTAAAAACTCTCACTTTAGTAACTTTACCCCATAATGTTGTTAATAAACTCTAAATACAGAAAACTGACACGGTGTAGACCAACAGATAATCTTCACAATTAATTAAAAAATGTATATAGTTGAGTAGGTTTCACACATATTAATGGTCAAAATTGTATACTCCAAGAAAAGAACCCTTGAACCACATATATTCTTTAAAATTTTAAACAAATCTTGCAAGTAGCATGCAAATATGCTTGAAATCCGTATAAGACAATTTATTATATTACATAAAAGTGTGGGTTGGTGACTAAATTGAACATAGTAATTGAATATATTATACATGTAGAAATATATGATACATACTTTAAAGAACTAATAATATAATTGTCGGCCAAAGACTATAAACCCACACTGAATTGGCTGGATTGGGGAGAGTCTTCCTACCTCCAATAGGATCCCAGCCCTGCAATCAATACCATTGTGACTTTTCGTAGCAACTCTGGGTTGTGGGTACCAGGATAATAGCTATAAACCCCCTCCGCCCACCCCTACCAGTGACCCCACTATAATGAGATCATGATAACTCTTACCTCTCACCCATTTGATAGGGGCTTACTTTTGCTGATTTCATTTATTTTTTAAATGTTAATTATAGCACACAATTCCACAGCAATTGGTTGATCTCTTTTTGTGTGCCCATCACCATATGTACTAAGGTGTACATAAAGGGGTTGATTCTGAGTCATACTCAGACCTAGCTGCAGCTGCATGTTTTGCCAAAGTCACGTCTGTGTCTTATGCTTCTTGAGAAAATGCATTTCTGGCTCTGTGGGTTATACAGTATTTACTAAAGTGCGGGTTTTTAGAAGTGGAGATGTTGCCCATATCAACCAATCAGATTCTGGTGATTATCTTCTAGAAGGTGCAAGATAAATGTTACGTAGAATCTGATTGGTTCTATGGGCAACATCTCCAATTCTTAAATCCTGCACCTTAGTAAATATACCCCTGTGTGTCTGTGTGAGCAGCTATGCGATTTTGTACACAGCCACTTTCATTACCTATTTCTAGGGATGAGCGAGTTCGGATTTCTGAAATCCGAACCCCCCCGATCCGAGCCGGGAACCAAGCCCAGCTCAGATTTTGCCGCCTGGCACGGATCTGAAATCGAGGTAAAACGTCATAATCCCGCTGTCGGATTCTTGCGGGTTTTGGATTCTATAAAAGGTCCCCTCGTCTGCATCATTTTTCACTCGGGCTGTGGACAGTGAAGAGGAAGGGTGGGGGTTTGCTGTGCTGTGCTGCTGTTGTCCATAGGGGCTGTGTCCAAAGTCCATAGGGGCTGGCTGGGCTGTCTTGTGCAGTGCTGTTGTCCCATAAAGGCTGTGTTGTCCATAGAGGAAGGGAGGGAGTTGCTGTGCTGGTGCTGCTTTTGTCCATAGGGGCTGTGTCCAAAGTCCATAAGGGCTGGCTGGGCTGTGTTGTGCAGTGCTGTTGTCCCATAAAGGCTGTAGTCCTAAAGGGGTGCTGTAGTGTTGTCCAGGGCGTTATCTGTCCATCAGGGGTGCTCCCCCAAGTGCAAAAATAAAATTCTGCTTGTGTGCGCATTAGCCGCACGTGCATCAACAAAGTAGCAACGCCAATCGCGTTTCTGTGTCATAAGTCAATGGCTGGCTGGTCAGTAACCCCCAAAGTGCTCCAAAAAAAAAAAAAATGTTTTTCTGTGTTTGTGACTTGTGCGCGCCTTTGCCGCACGTGCATCAACAAAGTGGCAGCGCCAAGCCTGCGTCTGTGTCATAAGTCAAGGGCCGGCTGGCTCATCTGTTGAAGGGTGGTGTAACCCCCAAAGTGCCAGAAAAAATAAATAAATATATTTTTCTGTTTGTGACTTGTGTGCACCTTAGCCGCACATTCATCAACAAAGTAGCAGCGCCTAACGTGCGCCTGTGTCATAAGTCAAGGGCTGGCTGGCTCGTCTGTTGAAGGGTGGTGTAACCCCCAAAGTGCCAGAAAAAATAAATAAATATATTTTTCTGTGTTTGTGACTTGTGTGCACCTTAGCCGCATGTGCATCAACAAAGTAGCAGTGCCTAGCGTGTGCCTGTGTCATAAGTCAAGGGCTGGCTGGCTCATCTGTTGAAGGGTGGTGTAACCCCCAAAGTGCAGGAAAAAATAAAAAATAAATATTTTTCTATGTTAGTGACTTGTGTGCGGCGCGCCTTAGCCGCACGTGCATCAACAAAGTAAGTCAAGGGCCGGCTTTTTCTATGTTTGTGTGCACCTTAGCCGCATGTATCAATATCACATAAATGGAGGCCAAAAATTTCTCTGATAAAAATAAAATAGGGAAAGATCAAGTGCTGAAGCTGCTGCCACTAGTCATGACATAAAGTTGATGGCATTTCAACGTCTATCTGTCAAGGTCAATGCCCAGTGTCATAGTAGAGGGCATTTAAAATCCCATATGCCAAAGTTCAGGAAAATGACCTTAAAAAATGTATTTAAATCATCTGAGGAGAAACGTAAACTTGCCAATATGCCATTTACGAAACGGAGTGGCAAGGAATGGCTAAGGTCCTTCCCTATGTTCATGACTAGTGGTTCAGCTTCACATGATGATGGAAGCCCTCCTCCCACTAGAAAAATGAAACGAGTTAAGCTGGCAAAATCACAGCAAAGAACTGTGCGTTCTCAGAAGCTATCGCAAATCCCCAAGGAGAGTCCAAGTGTTGCCGCAGTTGCGATGCCTGACCTTCCCAACACCGGACAGGAAGAGGTGGCTACTTCAACATTTGCACACCCTCTGTGCAAGTGCTGGAAGGAGCACCCACAGTCCAGTTGCTGATATTCAAATTGAAGATGTCACTGTTGAAGTACAACAGGATGAGGATATTGGTGTAGCTGGCGCTGAGGAGGAAGTTGATGAGGAGGATTTTGATGGTGATGTGGTTTGTTTAAACCAGGCACCGGGGGAGACAGTTGTTGTCCATGGGATGAAAAAGCCCATCGTCATGTCTGGTCAGAAGACCAAACATTCCACCTCTTTGGTCTGGAAATATTTCAGTCCAAAACCAAACAACAACTGTCTTGCCATATGTTGCGTATGTAAAGGTGTAATAAGTAGGGGTAAGGTTGTTAACCACCTAGGAACATCCTCCCTTATACATCACCTGCAGCACGTTCATAAAGTGTTACTGCCAAGTTCAGAAACTGTGGCTAAGACCGTAAGCAGTCCAGGGACACCTAAATCCCTTTGTCCTTTTGTATCCAAGCACCTGCAAACCACACCGTCAACTCCATACTCGTCAATTTCCTCCTCAGTCAGGAGCGGAAGTAGTCCTGCAGGCCATGTCGCTGGCATGACTGACTCCTCTCCTATCTGGGATTCCTCCGGAGGATCCTGCATTGCTACGCCTACTGCTGCCGCTTCTGCTCGGAGTCGTTCATCATCCCAGAGAGGAAGTTGGAACACCACTACTTCTTTTACTAAGCAATTGAAAGTCCAACAGTCCTTTGCAAGGAGGATGAAGTTTTGTGTTTTATATCTGTATTTTTTTGGAAAAAAGCATAAAAATAGCTAAAATCACAGAATTTGTGGGTTTTTCTGTTCCTATGCTATTATTAACCTCAATAACATTAATTTCCATTTCTCATTTCCAGTCTATTCTGAACACCTCACACCTCACAATAGTGTTTTTAGGCCAAAAGGTTGCACCGAGGTAGCTGGATGACTATGCTAAGCGACACGAGTGGGCGGCACAAACACGTGGTCCATCTAGGAGTGACACTGCAGTGGCAGACAGGGTGACAGTTTGAAAAACTAGGCCCCAAACAGTACATAATGCAAAGAAAAAAAAGAAGTGCAAGATGGAATTGTCCTTGAGCCCTCCCACCCTTATGTTATATACACAGGACATGAACACTTTACAAACCAATCATTTCAGCGCCAGGGTCTGCCACAGGACTGTGGCTGAAATAGCACTGGTCACGACCCAATATCACCACTCACCCCCTTAATCCCCCAATATTGGTCACACCTTCACAGCGACACACAATAGGTCTTTCATAAATTGCAGCTCCAGGCCCTTAATCGGCACTGCTCAGATCCCATTGGGGTTCCAAGTAGAACCAAGTGCTGACTTTGGTCTCCTCTCCAAGTGTGGAACTCAGACCTAAAAACCAAATCTTGCGTGTTTAGAATTGTATTTAAGTCCCTACCACGTGATTTCAGGTGCTGTGAGGTGGTCAAAATTTAATAGAAATGACTGGAAAATAATGTTATTGATGTTAATATTACTACAGACACAAAAACAGGTCCAAATAACACGATTTTAGCAGTTTTTGTCTTTGTTTAAAGAAATCCAAAACTAAAACCAAAACTAAACCAAAACACTTGAGTGGTTTTGCCCAAACCAAATAAAAAATGCGATGATAACTTTCAACCAAAACACAGAATCACGGGCACATCTCTAATTTATACTGCCTGATTAATCTGACACCTCCTCGAAATGCATGGCAGAGTGACATAGTAAGACTTTATATTTGCACTTTAAAAAAGATTATTCCATATCTTGATTCTTTTTTTATTATATTTTATGGACTTTTTTATTTTGAAATAAATGTTTTTTTTAATATAGTGCCTTTATGCTTTTATCTGAAACTGTGAAGCAAATTTTAAAATATAATTTCTTGGGTATATGTGCCTATAATAGGAGTAATGTTTGACTCCAGGATACGGCACTTATATGTCTCTTGACATACATCGTAATAGAAACCACTAACATTTTGAACAAAGTTTATACAGAATAGAAATTCTCTTATTATATACTGAAATTCCCGTGTGTGCCTTTGCTGTGAACCACACAAGCACTACTGAAAATATGTAAGCAGTAAAGCTTAATGACACACACAGGGTTAAGTGCAAAAATTAAACAGGAATAAAGCAGGCTAATATACAGAAACAAAAGGAAAACTCAAATATAGCAGGTTACTCACTGCATAATAAATTCCAGAAACCATTGATATTAAAAATTCAAACTAAGAAAGTCAAAACACAAGGATCCTAACCATAACTGGATATATGCAATAGAAACAAGGAAATGGCAGATGCTCCAGCTACACTGGGATGACTAGTGATAATCTGGAGAATGCTGGAACTAAGCAGGAAACTAGTTCTGGAGACTAGAGACCAGGTGAGAAGCACTGAGCAACAGCAGATTGGCAGAAAACGCAGTAAACAAGATCAGGATACATTGGAGTACTGACTACTTACACTGACAACAGGTTCAGAGCATTGTGTAATACAGACTGGATTATACAGGAGTCTTGTGATCATAGTAGAATGCACAAGGCAATGTACGTACAACAGCATTTTGTATCAATAGCAGGATGCACCAGGTAACTGCAGATATAAGCAGTGACTGGAAAAATAGCAGGTTGTACCAGACAAATACATATTTAAACAGTGTCTGTCGAAATAACAGGCTATGTCAGGTTAATACAGATTTTAACAGAATCTTTTAGGAATAGCAGGCTGCACCAGGCCAATGCAGATTTAATCAGTCTTGTAGGTATAGCAGGCAAACCTGGAGGGTATAGCACAGGATTCATCAGGAAACTGCAGGCATAAACAGTGTCTTGAATAAATACTGTAGCAGTTGACTGGAATCAGCAGCTGCAAGCAGGAGCCAGGGCACTGAACCAGACACAGGCGTTCTGAGATATGGGTTCTGACTAAAATCAGTCTTAAATAAAGGAGTCATAGGTGCAGCCCAAAGCTATTAAAACAAGCAATCAACTCAGGCTACAGAATCATAGACAAGCCATGGGACTAAGCTGGCTGGAACATGCTGGAAGGCACCACAGAGGAGAGCAGTGCTACTAGTAGGAGAGTGGTCCTGCAACAGATAGTGACATATACTGTATAGCTCATTAGTTAGTAAAGAACAGTGCACAAATGGATAATTTGTGGTATTTGAATACTTGGTATTATTGACCTATACAACTGTTTAACTCCTTCTGTCAGTGCCAGAGAAGAGATCTCTCACGCCTCATGCCTTTTGAGGAGTAATTTGGGAAGCACCTACTTTCTTCTTTGGTGCAGACCTAGAAATTGCCACAGCCACTAATCCTTTTCATATTTATACTTCTGCCCAAATCACAATTGCACTGACATTTGGATATGTGACTGCAATACACATTATTTTGTATTGTTTCTATGAAGCATTTGTATATAACACATGATAAGACATGCAGATTACTAGTGTACAATGTACAGTACATGCCCATAAAGTATTATAGAATAACTAATAACGTTGCTTTCACCATGTCAAATGAAATTAGAATAAGATACAAAGTCAAATTTCATATTTTTATTAAAGTGAAATCAACATATACATCCATTGACTTTGCCTTGAAAAGATGAAATGGAAATACTGTATACTTTATTGCTGCAGAATGTTTGCTAATATAACTAATAATGTGAATAGATTGTAGTACCATCCTTACCATAGTACGTGGGAGGGATTAAGATGCATTCAGCCAATCATATGCGACTGACTATCATCATCATAATCAGTTTATATTTAACAAGAGTGGTTGAGCATTGCAAGTGATCTGTGTTTAAATAGACGCATATGCATCTTTCTTACAGTCCTCAAGGAACGCATTTTGTGCAAACACACCCTTATTTAACTTTGCCCATGCTTACATGCTCCTTGCTACTCCCATTAGAGGCGGACATGGCTATGGATGTGTAAAAGTATCAATTTCCAGAGACAGATTGAGTAGTTCTTCTTTACCCTTGGATTTATAGTAACGTAGTTTATTTAAAGGGATTCATATTTATTAATTAATTAACTTCTGTAATCCATTATTCTACTGCAGAGTGTGAATCATGTGTGTGTTAAGTTAATAACTCTGTGTAGGTGTATATGTTCCCCCTTTATATACGAACACATTTGTATTGGTTTGTTTACAAAGTAAATTTTTGGAGAGGAATGTAATAGCTTCTGATTTTAGAAAACAGGCGATTGAACAAGGCAGTGTAGGTAGAACTCTGACAGGTTCCCGGTGAGTTTCAAGTCACGAGATGTAATAAAATGCGAATAGATGGAGAATCACTAGGACCTGGTCAGGATCAATCTCAACTGTATGCAAGTCGCCATCCTGATTTGTGACGTTAAACATACAAGTCATCAGATGTACAGTAGTAGCCTGCCAATTTGAAACTTGTTGGAAATGAGCCGGAAAAAAAAGGTGCCTCTGGCTTTTAGACATGCAAATACTTCCTATATTCGCAAATGGAACAGATAATGATTAAATGCAGGTCTATAAAAAAATTGTCAATTGTAGAACTCCATATTTGTTGAAGAGATGGCAGTGTTTGGGAATGAGATGATTTTCTCTGATTAGCTGTCCCACTCTCAGGAGAGGTGCAGGAAGCAGGAGGGTCAATTACATAAAATACAGGACCTGCCCAAACAATGTGCTAGGCATGTTTTCAGAGCTCACATAGTTCTGGATTCAATCTCAGGGCCTGATTCAGAGCTGAACACTCTGACCAGAGCGCTCGCTCTGAATCAGGGCCCTCCTACCTTTTTTTGGAGCGTCCTCATGGACGCTCGCATAGCTGTGGGTTACCACCCACAGCTATAGCGAGCGTCCATGATGATGGTCACGATGGTCTTGACCATCGCGACCTTCGGGGCTTGCGACGGAGACCCTGCGGTAGGGTCTCGCTGCCTCAAGCCCTGGAGTGATTTTGGTCTATCAGAGCCAAAATCACTCCCACTGACATCATTAGTGATGTCAGTGGGGCCGGCTTCAGATGGTAGGCATTCCCATGGGAAAGCCTCCATCTGGCAGGCACGCCCCCGGCACGCCCACCACAGGGGGCGTGCTGTCAATCAACATCGACAGCACGCCCCCTTTGGTGCGAGACCCGGAGTGACAGCTTGGCTGTCGCAGTCCGGGTCTCGCGCATGCGCACGACGGAGCTCCCTCCATCGTGCGCATGCGCAGTGGGGCAACATCGACCCGTTTGCGAGCGTCCTTTGCTCGCGAACGGGTCTGAATGATCCCCTCAGATCAGGAGGTAGTGTCCTGTACCCTAAAATCATTTAGCAGTGCTATATAGTCTTAGTTGGTGAGACAAGACAATGAAAATGAGTGTTAGGTTCCCCCCCACTAGAGTAGTAAACACCAGGCTTAACAGGTTGTATTGGTCATATTACAACAGGGTACTCAGAGTGCTGGGTTCCCCTGTTATAATCTGATCTAGCAACAGTCCATTTAGCATAAGGATATACTGTAGGATCTATGGTCATGTGACACACTAAGAATAGTATTTTTAAAATGATTAGTAATATTAATATTAATATAGATGCAACCTTTGCCACTAATAATGTATTTAATAATTTGTCATATGGAATAAATAATATGATGGGTTTTTATGGTCCATTAAATAAAAGGAGGTCTTTTGATAATAAACACACATCGCATACACACAAATAATGAAATTTCTATTTATATTAAACACTAAGATTAATATTTATAGATAACCTTTACAGATGACCTTTGTTGTTAAAAACATTTGCTCTTACAAATTTTGCACTTTGTGTATAAATTATGGGTTGTACATTTCTCAATATATTTTTTTTATAAAGCTGATCAGTGTATACTGAGTCAATGTCATAATGTATGCACTGAAGACAATCTAAATCAACTTGCTTGTATATTTTTGTACCATCATTATATACAGTATCTTGCTTGTATGTATTGTATATTCTATTTTTTTTATTATTTGACAATGTATTTAACATAGTAGAGGGTATTAGAGGCTTATTTATATGTTATTGTATGGATGCAAATATGTATGTATTTCAGATGACCTTATTTATATACCTCAAATGATTATAGTAATTGTATCCACATGTGGTATACTTTTATAAAGGCTTATATCTTCAAATACCATGTGTACATCTTTCTTTATTTGAGGAAGAGGATTCTAAGACCTGAAATATCTTCTTTTCAGATGCTACCCTGTCAGTCTGTATTGCTTCAAAGAAAAAGCTCTAATGAGAATGTTTTGATTTTATAATCTATTCATAATCTATTGATGTGTATGGTAGTTTTGCATTTTTCTGAATCTACTCATTGCCCTGGGTTTGTGGAGCCCTGCTTTGTAAGTGAATTGCCCCTCCTGAAGGGAGGTTTTTACTGGAAGGATCCACACCAACAGGTTTTTCTTTTCATTAAGTACCATGCCCATGCAATATTTTTGAGGGTAAGGTGCAGTAAGCAGAAAATAAATTAGTGTACAGTAAGACCATGAAATGGTCATAGATATGCAATACAGTATATGAAGTAGAGACTAAAGATGTGCGCGGATCTCTGTGTTTTGAATTTGGTTTCGGCTTTGACCAAAATTCCTCGTGTGGTATGGTTCTGGCTTTGGTATTAGTTTTGAATTTCATTAAAAATGGTCAAAAACAGAAAAAATTTAATTTGTAGTTTCTTTTTTAGTTAATACATTTTTACTAATATCATTATATATAATTTATAGTCTCCTACAGTTAATTTTATAAATGAACATCTCAAAATTTTTATTTAATTTTTCATCAATATTGTCCAAAGATTGCAGGGAGCTTACTGTCTAAACTAAGTGACAGAGCAGCAGTGCAAACAGCGAGCAGTTTAATATCAGATATGACACCTCATCAACTGTATAGAATACAATAAAAATAAAGAGAAGAGAGGTGCTTTTGTACAACACATAGAAATGGAATGTGCCGTAGCTGGCTCTATTCTACCTGTATAATGTAACATATTTAACTAATTATTATGATTAAATTTCAGTGGCAGTAATTTTGTTTTTGTCTGGGGTATGAACTTGAAGATTGCCCACTTAACTTCTTCTCCTTTTGTTTCTGTCAAGTGTATGATCTGTCATTAGCAGTTTGTAAATGTGACTTTTCCACCACAGAAAATTAGAATATAGTAACCAGTGAATTGTCTCTGGTTGCTTCTATTCCGGGAGCTAAATTATTTTTAAATATGTAATAATTTCTATGAAAAAATATATATAGAATATATAAAGTTTTGCTGCTAGTCAGAACAAGCTAATTGCTTATTTGGCTTCTACATATACAAAAAGAGTACAAAAAAGAAAGGAAGTGACTGCGCTTATTTGGTGTAAGAATGTATTACACATTAGTGTTTTATCTGCTTTTTGGCAAAAGTTGCAAGAAGCTTCTCTTTAACTACAATCAATATGTATTTTTGCTTAACATACAAATAAAACCTAAATTAACACATATAGTATATACATTTATTAAGACATAGATTAAATAAACTAGATATTTTGCTACAACAACCTTTAGATAAAAATGTTCATAAGATCACCCATTGAAAATATTAGTTTATAAAGTTTCCTCAAATAAATTGCTGTAACTGTAAGAACCTGTGGTAGGGGCCGCATTATTAAGGACACTGCGGCCCAGAGATAATCTTCAGGTTCTATATGTTATGCAGTGCATTCTATTGCCATTGTAATTCTGAGCTTCTGCCATGTGTGTTGCCATTTTTAATACTAAATGTGTGCAGCTGATTGTGTGAATTATGGGAGTGAGTCAGGTGAGTCAATCAAGCCCCTTTATAGCCATGTCTCACTTACTCTTCTGTGCTGGTGATAGTCTGACTTTTGTTGTCAAACGTCTGCAGATCCTGTACTTTTATTATGTCCTTGTCTTCAACCTGCATTAGTATGTTATCTGTCATATGGGTTACATTGTCTTCTTTTCCCCATAGACCTCTGCATGATAATCAAGATTTCTTGTCTGCTACCACTCATCTCTGCAAGTGAAAACAGTTTCCCTCATCTGCAATCACAGACATTTGCATGTTTACTGGCTGTTCTTGTCTGCTACCAGTCATCTCTACAAGTAAAAATTGTTTCCCTCAACCTGAATCACAGACCTTTGCATGTTTAGCAGATGTTCATGTCTACTACCACACATCTCCGCAAGTGAAATAGTTGGCCGTATCTTCAGTCACAGACTTCTGCATGTTTACCGGATGTTCTTGTCTACTACCACACATCATGGCAAGTGAAACAGCTTGCATCATTTTTAATTACAAACCTCTGCATGTTAACTGGATTCCCTTGTCTATAATCACCTATACAAGTTGTAATGGATTGCCTCATCTCCTTGCCATTAACTTCTGCTGATTGACTGAACCTGTTACAGCATAGCTGAAGTTATCCCTGCACTGCAAACTGGTGACCTACACTTAATTTACATTCCTTTTAGGCTGGTTGTGTTCTGTCCATGTAATACAATTTAAACCATTTCTCAAAGGATTGCAGTTCTGATATGTCAACCAAGACTTTTTTAGTATTGTGGGATTTTATTTTATGCATACTGAGATTTGGATTAGACCTGGTTCATAACATTATCACCAGCATAAAAGAAAACAAGGACCCAACACAACCCTTTCCAGCTCAGTTGCTGGCCAGACAGATCCAAACATTTGTGAAATTGTTCAGGGTCTGTCTTAAAATGATCAGTACAAGAACAAGACTGAGAGACCAGTATAATACCTTTGAAATATAGAGCCTAAACTGAATCTTCCAAACATCTGGAGATGCAAGCTTTACTTTAGTTTATACTCAGAATCTGAATCCCAGCAACTGGGTATTATTATGTCACTTTTTAAAGGGGACCTGCAATCCTGGTAATTTAATTTATCTTACAGACATTCAGCATTGACTTCTGTGGACAATTTATTTTCTGCCCTAGTGGCCCAGTATGATGACCCAGATAGGGCTGCAGTAGCCTATCTGATATCTGCACTCTGCGCTAGGGTTACGATGCAGGTGAAGAATATTGTTCAGAGTTTAAAAGATGGTTAGCAGACTGTTCCTTGAAGCAATAAAAATTCAGTTCCACTGGAGTCTTTCAGAATGTATCAAAAACTCTGTCATTCAATACCTAGTCACAAGATTGAAAGGCACTTAAGGGAATGCTGCACTGAAAATAATTATTCTGGCACTTCTTATGTGGATAATTCCAAATTTGCTAATAAGTCAAGATGAGCCTATGCAAATTGGTAATCTTAAACTAACCCAGAATGAGAAGATTAGGAGATAGACTCTGGGACTATAATATTACTGTGCAGTCCACGGACACTTAGTCAACAAGTGTCCAAAGAAGTCAGGGAAATAGAAAGCCTAGGCTGTATTGTAGAGCACATCCTGAAACTCTTTAAACTTCCTCCAATTGATCATCATACTCTATGTTTCTAGAAAACCAGTACTCATACAAGATATTGTTGATAGTGGTGCTTCTGGAAACTTTATAGATGTAAGGACAGTCAAGAATCTTGGATTATCCTCATCTAGTTTGGAGACATTTCTTGCTGCCATGGGTCTAGATGGTCATCCTCTCCTACAGTGGGTGACCCCATCCTCTCCAGAACTGACTCCATTAAGATGGAGGCTGGCTGTATGCATGAAGAATGGATATCATTTAGTCACCTTTCTATCCTATAATTCTGGGGTATCCATGGCTCTTGTCTCATAATCCTATAATTGATTGGGAGGCAAGACAGATTGTTCAATGAAGTGAGGAATACTCACAGGACTGCCTTGTGCACCCCAACATACTTACTGTCACAGAAGCCCAGACCCTTCCTGACTTTATCTCTGAGTTTGGGGACATCTGTGGCAAAAATCAGCAGATAAACTACTGCTACATCATCCTTATGATTGTGGTATTGACCTAGTGCCCAGAAGCTGGTTACTTAAAGGATGATTGTTTAAACTCACTGTCCCAGAGAGGAAATCAGTTGAAGATTATATTGCAGAAATTCTTAAAAAAAGGATTCATTAGGCCATAAAGGGGCATGCCTTTTCTTTGTATCTAAGAAGGATGGAGGTCTGAGGTCTTGTATAGATTATAGAAGTCTCAATAATACAGTTAAAAACCAACATCCCTTACTGTACTTTTGCATCCAGAAGTATTTTATCAACTCAAGGGAGTAACTGTATTCACAAAGTTTGACCTAAGAGGTGCTTATAATTTTATTTGCATTAAAGATGGATATGAATAGAAAACTGCCTTATGATTACCTTGTCATGCCCTTTGGTTTAAACAATGCACCTGATGTTTTCCAAAATTTAATTAATGACCTTCAAGACTTTTTGGGTAAATTCATGGTAGTTTACTTCACTAACATCTTGATTTATTTCAGGTTTGAGGAGGAACATCAACTCCAAGTAAGACAAGTTTTACAGAAGCTCCAAGACAATCAGTTATATGCCAAGTTTGAAAAATGTGAATTCAGAAGGTTCCAGGTCATGTTCTTGGGATATATTATTTTCTTACGAGGGTTCACCATGTATCAAAATACAAGCAATTATTGCTTAGGCCAAGCCTTGAAAGCTCTTTTAAAGGTTTTTAGGTTTTGCAAACTATAACAGGTATTTCATCAACTCCTTCTTCGTAATAGTGGCACTTCTTGAAATGAAAGAAAGAAAGACTCAGATCCTTTAATGTGGGTTGCAGAAACAGAGGCTGCTTTTGAATAATTAAAATCAATTAGTTCTGCTCCAGTCTTGGATTATACAAATCTTGAGTTGCCCTTTATTCAAGAAGTTGATGTCTCAGATGTAGGAAGAGAGGTTATATTTCCAAAGTCAAGCCAGGTGACAACAAGTTGCTTACGTGTGCCTTTTTCTCTTGCAAATTTTCTTCAACTAAAGTTAACTATTATGTTGGAAATAGAGAATTGTGTTCCATCAAGTGGGCTCTGGAAGAATGGCTACAATGGTTAGAAGTACAAAGTACAAAATGTCCATTTACACTGACCATACAAATGTATTGTACTTTGATGATGCAAAGAGGATGATTGCTGGACAAGCCCGATGGGCGTTATTCTAGTTCACATTTACATTTTATCAATTAATTTTTTCCTGGATCAAGAAATGTAAAAGCTGATGCTCTTTCCAGGAGTTTTCTTCCTCAACATGCTTAATTACCTGTGGATGTGCTCATTATACTTTCCATCAAAATCATTGTAGATCTGGCCAAGGATTTATCCCTGCAACTACACTTATTACAAACTCAGGCTCCTGCAGAGTTGCCAACAGGATTATTATACTATATGTTCCTGATTCACTGCACCATGCTATCTTGCAGGAGGTTAATGAAAACAAGGTCTCCAGTCATCCGAGTATTGCAAGATGATCAAGTTATGTCATTTTGTGTGGTGACCAACCCTCAGAAAAGATGTTTGCAAGTATGTTAAAGCATGAGTGGATGACCGATGGGTCCTCTTGATCCCTACCCATTCCTAGTACTCTATGGATGCACCTTTCTATGGATTTTATTGATGAGCTTCCTGAACCCAAAGGTTTTACCACCATACAGTACGTGTCATTGTGTCAGATACTCAAAAATGGCTAACTTCACTCCATTGTTAGGACTTCCTACTGCCAAAGAGTTAGTCAAGCTCTTTACTCAAAATATTGTCTGTTAACATGGAATTCCAGTAAATATAATTTCAGACAGATGTACACAGTTCATCACACGTTTTTGGAGATCTTTTTGTTTTATGGAGGAAGTCAATTTAAGTTTTTCCTCAGTGTATCATCCACAGACCAACGGGCAGACAAAACAGGTCAACCAAGTGTCAAGTTCTAAGATTTTAAGTTTCACAACATCATAACAAATTCTTCCTTGGACTGAGTTTACCTATAATAACAAAATGTTACAGGCTTCAGAAAAATCTCCATTTTCATTGCAGTCATGCATTTCATCCTACTGTAAGTCAATTTCTTTTTAGGTGTTTCAGGAAAACATTGCTCCTAAGGATCAGGGACTGCAGCCATATCTTAAGAAATTTGGAGAAATGTAACAGTCTGCACTGAAAAAGCCACTTAACAGAAAATGTAACCTCGAAGTTGAAGGCTATGGGCCAAATATAGTAGGGTGACAGTTTAGAAAATGTACGAGTTTAGCAGTAAACTATCACATTGGTCATGTTTTATCTTCAAAATGGGAAAACATCTGAATGAGAATTTAAATCGTGAGAGATTTTTGTGTCTAAAAATTTGCGAGTTTGCATGTTCTCAGACACTATTACATTGGCCAGGTTTAAAAAGTGTGAGAGAGTACTGCTAAACTCTCTCATTTTCTAAACTCTCACCCTATTACAACTGGCCCAAAATGTGAGTCTCCGCTAAGAATATCAGACTCAAACAACTTTCCTTCAATTGGGTCTGAAGTTTATTGCTCCATTTAGAATTAGGATAAAAATCAATCCAGTAAGCTTTTAGTTTGTGCTTCCAGCAGCTCTAAGGATTCTCAAAGCATTTCACTGTTCTTTGCTTAACCTACATTTACAGTGTATCCAGATCTATTACCAATCGATCTAAGTATAAACCTGCCCCTGTGATCATTGACGGACATTAGGAATATGTGAGAAAATTATGAAAAATTGTTCAAGGACAACTGCATTATTTAGTTAATTTGAAAGGTTATGATCCACAGGAGAGATCTTGGATCCCAGTCAGGAATCTTCATGCCAGTGGACCCAGGAAGGAGTTTCATTATAAATGTCCACAAAAGCCCATTCATTGGGGTCCTTTGACTTCTCCTTAAAAACAAGGTACTGTAAGAACCTGCAGGAGGTGCCACATTATATTGGACACTGCGGCCCAGATATAATCTTTAGGTTCTATATGTTATATAGTGAATTCTATTGCCATGGTGATTCTGAGCTTCTGCCATAGGCATCAAATTTTAAATACTAAGGGCGGGATGTAATAGAGTTCGAGTTTTTAGTAATTTCTAAACTCGCACATTCTCGCACATTTGTTTTAATCGTGTTTCCCAAACAACTCGTGCGGTGTAATGGGGTGCGATTTTTTTGCCAAATTGCATTTTCGCATGCGTGTTCTCGCGAGAATACAGATCAGGAAGTATGCATTTTTTTGGACCAACCAGAAGGCGAGTTTCATTTACTGTTCTGTCGAGTTTAAACAAAGTCACTCATTGGCTCTCTAAAGTCTTCTGATGCCTACCTCACACACCCTATATAAACCCCTATCCTCCATTTTGTCCTTTGAAAGGTAGTGAGGAGTTTTGTGAAGGAGTGGTGAGAGAGAGAAAAAAAAGCCTAGAATTGTTTTGGCATTGTGCTGCAGCATGGCATCCAGAAAAGCAAGGAGGGTGGCCAGGATGGTAGAGGAGGAGGAGGAGGTTGTACTGCAACCTGATATTGGTGAGGAGGTGAGCAGTGAAGAGGTGAGCAGTGAAGAGGTGGAGGAGCAGGAGAGTGTGGAGCAGGACGTGCAGGAGCTGGAATCTGAGGCTGAGGGTAGTGTTGAGGATGAGGAGGCTGAAGCACTCCCAGCCCCTGGGAAAACACGTACTGGGCGTAATATATGCTTCAGTTATGATGAAAATTGTGCCTTGGTCCGAGCGATAGTACCTGTTTTTCCAAACCTACTTGGGGCACAGTCACACCGGACATCAGCAGCGCGTCAAAAGGTGATGTGGAAAAACATCACTGATGCAGTGAAAGCAGTGAGTGAATACCTGTGTGACCTTAAAAATATCAAAAAGTGCTATAATTATATTAAAAGGAACACAAAAGAGAAAATGGCTGTGGAGCATAGGCAGCGACGCATGACAGGAGGACAAGCAGTGAGAGTTCACTTCACTCTATATGAACAGGAGCTGAGGCCGGTTTTTGCTCCTGAGATTTTTCCAGGTCCACATATTGTAGACACTGACCGTCCAGCAACCCCTAGGCGTCGTGGTGAGTATGCAAACAAATGTTACTACTTTTCACTGTCTTTTTTAAAAAGTATTGTTGATCCCATGTTCGTTTTTTTATTTTAAATGGTGTAGTGTGTACGCACCTGTAGGCACTCCAATTAGGCCATATTCAATTTGATTCGCATCCGCGATACTTTTCCACCTCCAAGACTTTCCGCCTATTTCGCCTGGTTTGCATGGTGGAAAAGTATCGCAGGGATGCGCGATACTTTTCCGCCTCCCGGACTTTCCGCCTACGAAAAGTATCGCGGGGACACGCGATACTTTTCCGCCTCCCGGACTTTCCGCCTACTTTGCCTGGTTTGCAAGGCGGAAAAGTATCGCGGGTGCGATTCAAATTGAGTACGGCTCCAGTGATCCCCCATGTCAGTGCATTTTTTTTGGGGGGGTGTCAGGCTGTTTTACACCAATCTGACAGGATTTTTTGCCTGTTTTAGTTTTGGGGGGTGCCCTTTTTGTGTCCTTTCCAAATGAATACGGGCCTAATTGTTTTGTTTTTGTCTAATCTCTCTTTTTTTTTTAACATTTTATTAAAACACAGCTGCTGCACCAAGGAGGTCACGAACTCCTAAAAGACCTTGCATGGAAAGTCAATGGAGCAGCAGGGGTGTATCTAGGGATCCAAGCGCCCCTGGCAATGTAATGTACTGGCGCCCCCCTACCCCCCTTATGCAGTGCCCCCAGTAGTAATCCCCCAGTAGTAATCCTCCCTATGCTGCATTGCCCCCAGTAGTAGCCCCCCTATACAGTGCCCGCAGTAGTAATCCCCCCTGTGCTGCATTGCCCCCAGTAGTAGCCCCCCTATACAGTGCCCCAGTAGTAATCCCCCCTATGCTGCATTGCCCCCAGTAGTAGTCCCCCCTATTCAGTGCCAACAGTAGTAGAGCCCCAGTAGTAGTCCCCTATACAGTGCCCCAGTAATAGTACCCAGCAGTAGTCCCCCCTATACAGTGCCCCCAGTAATAGTACCCAGTAGTAGTCCCCCCTATAGAGTGCCCCCAGTAATAGTACCCAGTAGTAGTCCCCCCTATAAAGTGCCCCCAGTAGTAGTCCCCCCTATACATTGCCTCCAGTAGTAGCCCCCTAAACAGTGCCCCCAGTAGTAGTCCCCTATACAGTGTCCCCAGTTGTAGACCCCCTATACAGTGCCCCCAGTAGTGGCCACCCCTATACAGTGCTCCCAGTAGTGGCCACCCCCCATAAATTGCCCCCAATAGTGGCCACCCCAATACAGTAGTGGGCACCCCCCCATAAAGTGTCCCAGTAGCAGACACCCCCTATTTCATTGCCCCCGCTGTAGTGCCAGGCTTACACACACACACACACACACACACAAAGAACAAAAAAAAAATTTAATTTACCTGGTCCCCGCTCCTGACGTGACTCCCGATGTCCGAGTCCTGACCCGCTCTTCTCCTGCATGGGAGAGACGTCATGACGTATGATGTCTCTCCCATCACATGCTGCGGGGGGAGCCGGAACACGGAGCTCATGAGTGAGCTCCAGCTCGCTCCCTCCTCGGATGACGCAGCATCTAATGAGAGTCTGTCCGACTCTCATTAGCTGGCTGCTATTACAAACACACAGCCGCCGCTGGCGGCTGTCTGTTTTAAACTGTGTTGGGCAGACCGCTCTCACTGCGGTCTGCCCTACACTTGTGGGACCGAGGGACTTGTCCACCCCTTGGCTACTGGTGGCACTGCCGGGCGGCGCCCCCCCTTTGGTCGGCGCCCCTGGCGAGTGCCATCCTGGCCAATGGGTAGATACGCCCCTGTGGAGCAGGCTGGTGAGTTAAGCCAACATTTGAAAAACCCACTTACACAGATTTTGTTTTATTTTAAAATTTGAATGTCGACAAAATGGCTCATTACTAAATTTACCTTAGTATTGTGACATTAAAGTCTACAACAATAGAAAAGTCAAAATTATGTTCTACACATATTATTTATTTTAAAGTATTAACGAAAAGGTAATGATAGAGATGTGTGCACCAACATAGCCTCCATTGCATGTTAAACAGGCCTTATAATTTTTTTTATATATTATAGACATTTTAATTGTAACAATGTGTTTTATTTGCACATCAATGGCAAAAGAATAGACAAGCAGCTTCTGCTGATTCCAATGAAATGCGGCATACCTATATTTTTTGACAGACAGCGGGTGTATCTGCATGCAAAATGCTACGTTATAGTGTCATAAGCAATGCCACTGTAACGTAGCATTTATCATGCGGATACACCCATTGTGTCACTTTATTGCAGTCACTACTGAATGTACTTGTTTTGGTTTTTATATATGTAAAACTCAAACTCAAAAATGAATACAAACACACTTTTAAACATATAATTTCTACAATTTTTTATTTAAATTTTTTAGGACCATCAGGAGTTTCTGTGGCTCCACCGCAGACAACACCACCAGCATCTAGGATCCCAGGAAGTCCTTGTGGCCTACACGTCTGAGGAGAAGGAGGAGGAGGCTGATGCAACAATTCCTCTTAGTCCTGTGGTGGCAACAAGGCAAAATCCACCTGCACAGCACCAACAGCCACCTACACGGCAACCAGCACAACCACCCACCCCCAGTGCAGATGAGCTGGCTCAGTCCCTGCACAACTTCCGTCAACACCAGATGCAGTACATGGAGATGCAAAAAATACAAATGGACAGCATCACACACCAGCTCAGGAAGCTAAATAGGACCTCCACAGTAGCCCAGGGGACCCGCACCCGTATGGCTAGTGACTTCAGTAGGCATCTGGTGGAGCTAACACAGGCCACCAGAGACCAAAATACTGCCATACGGGAGCAAACACAGGCCTTTGTGGCATTACAAAGGGAGCTGGTGGCACAAAGGGCCCTTAGGGAAGTGCCATTAACAATCTACACTCAGCTCACAAGCCACCAGTTCCCAAACGGTCTCACCAATGAGTCCCCCGAGGTGAAGTGCACGTACACCGGGGAGGGGTGCAACTACAGGGTCAGGGAGGGGTAGAGGTTCATCTGCCTCACAGTAAGTTGAATTAAATTTGTGTCTGTCTTTGTTTCAAACTAAACTTAGATTGTATCATTCATTTTGAACTATATTTAAATGGAAAAGATGTTTGTATTAATTTATCAGCATAAAGCATACTTGCCGACATTCAGCTCCCTCCTTCCGGGAGTTGATCATCGGGATCCCCCGCAGCGGGGTTTTTTACTAGTAGTCCGGGGGGGTAGGCGGCAGGCGGGAGGCTTGCCTGCCTTTCCGGGGGGTTGGGAGCGGCACCCGATTTTCGGGAGGCTTCTGACCAAATCGGGAGGGTAGGCAAGCCTGGCATAAAGTAGGTTTCTGGGAATAAAAAACTCTGATTGTGACTTTATGCCAGGGAGAAAACTTATCCCCAAGACTTTTCGCCAATGACGACACTTTCGCCTGTTTTGACTTTCCTCCGTATTCAATTTGGAAGACTTTTCGCCTATGCGGAAAGTCAATGCAATGTAATAGGCAGAAAAGTGTCGCCTATGAATAGCAGGCAGAAAAAATTGGAGTTTTGGGGTGCAACATTGCGGGAACCCCCCGTGCAGCCTTCAGACAGTCCCCAAAAAAACACTTAAGGACACCCCAAAAATTCACTTTGAATTTGGGGGCGAAAAAAAAAAGTTGGGGGACAAAGTTAAAAACTAGCAAAAATTGACTCTGTATGCCCAAGTATGCCCCATGTGTTTTTTACAATGCAATGGCTTGTGGCAGGTGGATTTTTCACATTTTTTTAAACTTAACTTTAGAAAATTTTAAATATGCTGGCTCCCATTTTCAAGTACCCCAACTTTGCTGGGATAAGTTATTTTATGCAAAATAAACTCATGAATACTATTCTGCATCACTTATACAAAAACGCAATTTAGCAGCTATTGAGTCCGTTTAAAAACACCAAATACCTTCAGCAAGCCAAATCGGGGGGTTCCATAGCTAACCCCCATGTCAGTGCATCTTTTTGGGGGTGTCAGGCTAATTTCCCCAAATCTTACAGTACTTTCCGCCTGTTCAAGTTTCATCGGGTCCCGTTTTCGCCTACTTTCAAATAGATTACGGGGATACGCGGCCACGCGATACTTTCCACCTGCAAACCAGGTGAAGTTGGCGAAAGTCCGGGAGGCGGAAAAGTATTGCGGGAAATAATTAAGAAATATGAGTATTTACATATTTAAAAATTTGTTTTTACAGGATCGTGCACGCTATTACATTGGTCGAGATTACAAAATGTGCACGTTTTCCGGGAAACTCGCGAAATCTGAAAACTAGAACTCTATTACATCCCGCCCTAAGTGTGTGCAGTTGATTGTGTGAATCATGGAAGTGAGAATTTGTTAGGGGTTCGGCAGTGCACTGGTATATTTGCATGAGTCAAATGCGATATAGGTCAATTATAACCGGTATTTATAAAAAGTAATTACCATGCTAATAATGAAAGTTCCTTTTTAGCGCAAATGGAAAGGTAAGTATTACTAGTGATGTTCTCCTAGAGTCAGTATGAAATTATCTAATACAGAAGACAGGTAGACACTATTTTTGAGGGGGGCACTCTTTATGATTGTAACTAAAATGTAACTTTTATTAAGGGTCTATTATGTACCCACGCATACTGTATAACATGCTTTAAAAGAAGACACAAAAAAGTCTAACTATTCTTGCACAGACACTTGCAGCACAAATCAATTAAATCAATAAAATCACACTAGTTTACTCAAAGAAATTCACATATAATGACACATCATAGATTAAATCTTAATGCGAATAGATAAAAACTGTTCTGCCATTATAGGAAACACTAGCTTATATCAGAGAAATGGCATGTTTTCATGCAATTCCCACATACATATGTTCAACAATTATAAATATAACCAATGCAAAAAATATGCAACAATAACTATATATAGCTGTATATATATATATATATATATATATATATATATATATACATATTATATATAATCTTATTAACTGTATTCAATATCTGTTTTACGATAAAGGTAAAATTTTTATCATCTCAGCAAGCCATTGTTGTGCGCATAATGGTATATATATGTGACAGTAAATTCCTTCTGACTTCTGTCTGTATAATAAAATTAGAACTGTTTGTAGAAGGATTGCAGTCAATCAAAACTTTTTGAGTATTGTGGGATTATGTTTTATGCATACTGCGTTCTGGGCTAAACTTGGTTCATAACAGTAACTGTATAAATAATAAATATATTACAACCAAATGCAGGCTCTGTATTTGGCAGGATGCTATCCTATCAAGGGGAATATCTCCAGTACATTAGCGAGTATCTGTCTACAACAGCCGTAATTGACATCCACCGGCTGTTATTATCAGTGCAGGAGTCGTGGCTTCTCTGGTGTGCAAAGAAAGTTCAAATCTCACCAGCTTCTACAGTGTGCTGCCAGCTACCAGTAAGCCACACTGTTTTATTTGTATGTTTAGCAAAAATAAATATTGTCGTGGTTAAGGCAGAGGCTCCCAAACTCAGTCATCAAGGCTCCCCAAAAGTCCAGGTAATTGTTGTTATTATTATTATTATTATTATTAATAAAAATAAAGAGTAAGATGATTCAATTTTATTGATGAGTGTAGAAAATAAGAAGAATTAAAAATAAAGATTAATTATGTAGGGGCCATACATTAAACAGATTTATTTAAATATGGAGATGGAAGTAGAGCTTCAGTCCAATTTTTTAAATTGATGAAAACAATTAAAAAGTTCACATTTGATTAAAAGAGATTAGAATTAATTACATTTTGATGAGTCCCTGAACGCAGAGCTTACTGACCTCTGCAGATAACAATAGTTCTTTTGAGAAAGAAGTCTACCATACAGTGAGCTTCTGGACAATATTTTTTGGATTGAAAAACAAAATGATTAAAATATGATTACAAATCAATAATCAGGACAATGGCAATTGATTAATGTAGAATAATTACTGCTATTAGACCCTGACATGTGTGCCTTATTTTGGCTGCCAATATACAGCTAGGCCTGACCTTTTTGTACCTCCTGGCCTATAATTGGAATAAGTATAATTTAAATTATCTAAAGAGCACCCACTGGTGTTTCAGGGCAGCTGGTCACAGCAGCATCCTTCCTATTTTATGTAATGTAATGTATTATTTGTAATGTATTCTTTTTTCTCAAGGCCTGGGACTGATGTGAATAACCAAAAATTATCTGCATAACATAAAATAATAATCTTTAGTAATACATTTGAAAATGTAAAATAAATAAAAAATTCATTGACAAGAACGAAGATTGAAATTGTGGTTCAGACTCCAGGTAGGCACAAGTATCCTGCTGATTATGGTGTTTTGTGACAAATACTGTAGTAACACTAAAAGGTTTGGGGGGAATTTGAGGAAGAATTACATTATCAGACAGGTAGTTAATAAGTTGAGTAGTCTTCCAATAGCACCAGTAGAAACTTATAAGGTAGGGGAATTTAAAAATGCATAGGATAGACAAACTTTCTGAAATTTGAAAAGAGCTAACAGATTTTTAAAGGAAAAAAAAGGTAAACAAAATGAGCCATGTGATTTTTATCATTGACAAATTATATATTTCTATAGATTGTCATCTTTGCTTTTTTTGGCCAAATCAGACTTTGATTTGATTTGATTCCATATATTGCATTATGGCCCCTGTTCAAGCTTTGTTCTCTCGTGATCTCTAGTGGCCATTTGTGCCCGGGGAATGCAATTATTCATTGTCATGTTATCTGTGCCTCTCTCAATAAATGTTCAAACCGACAGTTTTAGCTTGCTATAGTGGTAAATGTCCTCTCTAATGATGTATGGATTGTAGGTAATGGAAAATTGTCGATATGCCACATTCTAGTAACAATTAATCATTCTCAATTATTATATGATAAATTACATTTCCCTTTATCAGGTTTTTGGGGTGTGAATGTTGAAAATTTCTTAGATACTTTTGGTAAGTGCAAGTTTCACTTGTGTAATTGCTGAATTGGACATGCCTTTGTTTAATGACTTTTCAGCAAAATCACTTGACAATATAAATTTATATTACGAGGCATTTTCACTGGTATCTTAAAAACAAGGCTTTGCATTGTGGACAATAAAAAATGTTACCACCCATGAAATTCTAAATAAGTTTGATAAAGATGCAATGGCAGCATATTTATTTCCTTCAATGCCAGAAGTATTGCTTCTTTGTTTGCACGATGTAGCCATTTACTGTTGTGATTCAGGGATGGTTGGTAATGCAGCCACAGTCGCAGCCACTCTCGCAATAGTGGTTGCGGGAATATGCAAATACTAATCTCAGCCTTTTTGTGCTGATGGAAATTGCAAACACACCAACATTGATGCTCCATAGGTCGCACCATTGACATTTGCGGTAGCCTAGGGTCTACTCTAGCTACTCTCCTCTAATCCAACTAACCATGGACTCTGAGGCATTGGATTTTTGCAATCACTTTAAGTCACCTCCCAGTCTCCACCCTGAAACTTCCAAGGATCGCAGACCCCTTCTCAAGTGTTAGTGATCTGATACGCAATTGAGAAAGTCATTGCTCACATTGGTTCTCACATGCGCAGTAAGGATTTTCAAGGCTTTGTGCGCATGTACCGTAGGAAAACTCTGCTCAACTGCATAAATATTGGCACTGTCTCCATCTCTGAATCAGGGCCTTAGTACATTTGCCTTTTTTTACCCAAACCAGATGATTGTGGGATTTTTTTGAGAATGGGATGAGATCATCTCTGAGGATGTATATCATAATGTAATACTTCTGAATTGGCATGGCTCCTGGAAATAATCAGTGGCAGTTCATTTCAGATGCATTTATTTATTTTTAGAAATGCTAGGACCTGACATATTGTTCACAAAGATTATAGTATAGATTATATATATATATATATATATATATATGTATATATATAACAAGACAACTCAATTTAAAACAAAGAAGTAGATACAAATAATTATATATATATATATATATATATATATATATATATATATATATATATATATATATATAGTCCAAGAGTGGGTTACATAGTGGAGACATTGCTGACATCGAGACAGCAAAATAACACTCAGAGAGAAATTCCTATAGGTGTAGGAATGGAAAATATCACTACAGGTTGAGTCTCCCATATCCAAATATTCCGAAATACAGAATTTTCTGAAAATACAGATTTTTTTTTTTCAGCACAACTTAGATGTTGACACCTTTGATTTCTGATGGTTCAATGTACACAAACATTGTTTTAGGAACACAATTATTAAAAACATTGTATAAATTACCTTCAGGCTGTGTTTATAAGGTGTATATAAATGAATTTCATTATATAAACAAACTTTGATTAACAAAACTTGTTAAAATTTTGTATAAAATTACTTTCAGGCTGTGTGTATAAGGAGATTAAGAAACATAAATACATTCTGTGTTTAGACTTGGGTCCCATTCCCAAGATATCTTATTATGGTATGCACATATTCCAAAATACAGAAAAATCCGATATCCAAAATACCTCTGTGCCCAAGCATTTTGGATATGGGAGACTCAACCTGTAATAAATATATTTTACTGTGGTGTCAGTAAAAAGGTAAAATACCCTTTAAAAAGTATGAGAGTATGTGGGAATTTCTCAGAATTTTCTGATGATACTAAAATAAAAACACTGTATTGGATTGTCCAACCTAGGCTAGTGTATAAATTGAGGGGAGAGTTAGGTGAAATATATACTATAGTGATAGATACGGATAAACACTTGGAACCTAACTTGATCCCTATTGTGATGGTAGTTGACCAAGATATTGGTCAGAAATGGAATAATAGCTGGCCAATTTGTAATATAGAAAAGGAAACTACTGAATAACCCAGAGACTTTAGTATACTTGTGTCACCTAAATCCTATCTGGGTTAGATTGCAAGGGGTGATGTACAACACAATGATCAAAGGGAATGAGTAGACATTTAAAGACTCTGTCTGGGTTATTTTCTCCTCCTGGTGACCTGGCATACAGATTATAAATTAATTAGCCTGATCACCAAGATAATTTCCATAAATATATATATATTTACATTCATTATACAATAATTTACACCCTCATTTGTGTACTAGTGGGTGATGAGTTTCCAAAATAGGGTGTTTTTAAATATGATGCTAGGATGTATGAATCAGGGAACCTCTATTGGTTCCCCTTGCTGAACATACTGTATGTAAGGATCTTGGGAGATTGACAAATGCTGTAAACTTGCGTCTACCCACATAGTTCTGCATGTTGCCACTCTCACTATCATCCATGTTGGAATCACAGTCTTTTGTTCATCTCATTCTCTTTGGACGGGATCAGAAATCTCACTAACCTCACCAAATTACTATTCCCTTATCACTTCAATAGCAGGGGTTTGAACAGTTACATCTACAGGTACAGCAGTCTGACTAGGACAATAGTAGTCCCCTACTATAATTTTCTTCTTCAGACTCATTTTCTTACAGTAACTTAACCTGCTGGTTACCCTTACAAGGTCGTAGAGCTGGCTGTACACATTTTTCTCTTATCTGACCTCTGGTTTTCCGTTGATCAGAAGCAAATTTATTTGCATTATTATCATTATTTCATCTGACATCATGACCAAAAGGAAGAAAATATTGCTGGTGATAGGTCAGCAATACAGGTAGATTACATAATTTTTCCACTACAATATATGGCTCCTTTTTGCATCTACTTGCAAATTTAAATTTTAGGGGAACTTAACCACCTAAGCAGAACCATGTCTCCTGGAGCTAGTAATTGTTCCTGCACTTTTAGGTCATCTCTTGTCTTGTTCTTTTTACTTTCTGGACAGCACTCTTGGCCACTTGATAGGTCTCCCTCAGTTTCTTTCTCAGATTTTCTACATATTTTGTATGTGGAATGAAAGGCTTATCACTAGAAGAAAGTCCCATGCAAACACTCAATGAGGAGTCTAGTTTCTCTCCCAAACATGAGCAAATAGGGAGAAAATCCTATGGCGTAATTTTTTGTACAATTATAAGTATGCACTTGAGGACCAATATATATTTTTTCACTGATGTTTGCCTTGTTGATCCAGTGTGTCCAACATATTAAGCAGGGTTCTTTTGAAGAGTTCAGGTTGGGGGTCTCCTTGGGGGTGATAGGAGATGTTCTTGGCCTGATTCAGAGATGAATGCTAATGTGATTGTAACTGCGATTTTGTAGGCAACACAGCTGCATAGATCACCCGAGCATAAGGCTGTCCACTGCTGCTTTCTTACTTTTGCTTGACGACACATACCTGCATAAATATCGGTAACATCGACGCACATGAAGCAGCCATCTTGCCCTTGCAGCAAGTCTGACCTGTCCTGACATGCAGAGTACTCTCATGCTGTATAGGAGATCGCAAGGGCTGATTTATGCATGCCCATGTAGAACATTTATCATCCCTGAATGCTGTTAACCTGTCATTTTGCGATGGATTCCTATATGCTTCTGTAGACGCAATGCAAAAGCTATGCACGTGCAGTGTGTCACGTTTGATGTCTGAGAGTTACCTGACTCAGGTGATCAACTGGATTCAGCGGTGAGTGGCATGACAGGAATCACAGATGAGGTAGATAGCTCTATTGCAAGACTTATGTGGCAGTGAGAACTGCCTTTGATGATAAATGACAGGAACTTGGAACCAGTAGAAAACTTGGAGAAACCAGACTGGGACCGGCAGGAAGACTTGCTGAGTTGAACTGGTGAACTGAAGAACTTGGGCTTTGATTCCGGACTGGAGTGATGTGGATTGAACTGAAGAACTTGGGCTTTGACTCTGGACTGGAGTGATGTGGATTGAACTGAAGAACTTGGGCTTTGACGCCCGCCTGGAGTGAAAGAAATTGAACAGAATCCGGATTGGGACCGTAACAGGAAGAATTTGGACTGGAACCAGAAAGGACTAGGAACTTGACTCTGGACTGGAATAATGTGACAATGGCTGAAGGGAAATCAGGTAATGCTGAGACAAGGGCTAAACAGGATAATCTGGAAATGCTGTGACAAAGGCTGGAAGTCAGGAGCAGGCTGGATTGGGTAATTGGGAATAACAGGTTCAGGAAGGAATAGGTAGGTTTAGGAATTTAAGGTTCAGGGAGGACTGGGTAGGTGGAGGGAGCAAGAGTTGATCCACAGCAGGAAGCAAGGCAGGGTAACACGTTGCAGGTTTGCAGGGAGCCAGGGACCAACCAGGAGTAGGGCAGGCAGCGGAGCACAAGACTAAGGTCAGGAGCGCAGGAACTCACTTATAGCTGATGCTGAAACACATGAGTTGCACTGGCCTGGGAACTAGTAGGATTTCTGGATGCTCCAGATATTGCTGTAAGGAGGACTTATGGATTTGCCAGGTATTGCTGTAAGCAGGATTTCTGGATTTGCCAGGTATTGCTGTAAGCAGGATTTCCAGATGAACTAGTCTAGGAACCAGCAGGATTGCAGGATGCGCCAGGTATAGCTGCTTAGCAGGCTACCGGATGAACTGGTCTAGGAACCAGCAGGATTTCAGGATGCACTTGCAGACAGATACAGCACGAACTATACACCAAGGGAAGTAACAAGATGTTCAGGCCCTGAATGCTATCAGAGGAGGGTGTTTATACCCTGGGTCTCGCAGGAATTGGTGGATATGGACAGGTGGTATGGTAGTAGCACTCTGAGTGGTGGAGGCACAACATGCAGAGGGAGCAATCATCTCTGCAGTACTGAGAGTCAGAACTACACCTGCGATTCCAATCAAGGCTAGCAGTGTTCACAGACAGAGGAGGGTCCAGGTGAATAATCACTGTGGAAAGGAATGCACACAGAGATGTGCTGCAGCCACCATGATCAGAGCAGATCTCCCAGATAGATTACACACACAGATCAATGAGACAGTTGGCAGGGGTAAGTCTACAGGTAAAAAGGTGAAAACTAGACAGGGTCGTGACACAGTGCTGCTTATATGTTGCGAGATGGCAAACAAATGCTCGATCTGCATACGTAATTGGCATTGCATTCATTTCTGAATCATGCCCTTTGTTATCTTATAACAGACAATTTTTTTTTATTACTTTACTTTCGAAGTCCCTCCCCTGGTCTGATGCAACCTGTAATGAATAAAAAACTTGTCCCATAGTGTTCAGGCAACTGTGGAAGCTTGTTGATCATGGGTCAAATAAGCCTTTGCATATCTGGTGCAATGACCTGTTACTATCAGAGTGTTGTTATTTCTTCCTGGTTCCACTTCTAAAGTTAAATAATCTATACACACTAGATCTACTGGTCCATTAAAGTTCAGAGTAACTAGAAGAACCGCTTTGTTTGGCAGTCTTCTGGGCTTCCACAGATTTTGCAGTATCTCTCCATCTTGGGTTCCATATAGGGCCAATAAAACCTGTCATTGATTAGACCTAGCATTTTGTCAAACCCTAGGTGTCCATATTTGTCTTGTAATGCCTCCAGCACTAGAGTTCTGAATTTCTTCAGCAAAACTAACAGATGTTTCATCTGTCCATCACTACACTGAGTGTAGAGTAGACTGTTGTTTCTGTTGTCTCTCTAGTAGACAGGTATATTTGGAGCAACTGGTAGTACTGCTAGGAAAACCTTCTCCTGTCATATACAAAATTATGCTTTTGATGTTGGGGTAAGAAGTAAGTCAGTGGCAAGGCCTTTTCAGTAGCTCACAAGGTGCTGATGGACTCCTGACCTGCCACAATCTTCATACACACATTATGGCATAACCTTCACACATCTTGAACAGTTAGGTACTTCAACCCACTCATCACCAGTAATTTCAACTGTTTGATTAGATATTTGTGACAGGGAGTTTTTGTTCATATTATTGATACCAGGCAAATATTTTAAACAACAGTTGTAGAGGGCTAATGATGCTAACCATTTATTACCCATTGCTTCTAGTCTTGGGTGGTTTGGACATATGTCAACAGATTATTATCCATGTGCACCTCAAACCACATCCCATGGAGGTAATCATGGAACTTGTCCACAACGCTCCACTTCAGAGACAGAAATTCTAATTTGTGAGCTGGTACTTCTTCTCTCTGGAAGAAAGTCCCCTACTGACAAACAAAAGGTCTCAGGTCATTTTGCTGTTTTTCATAAAGCTCTCCCCCAAGTCCTTCCAAGAAAGCATTGATGTGAGATATAGGGTAACTTGGGGTATGCATACGCTATGACCAGAGCATTAGTAAGGATGTTTGAGCTTTACAAATGGAACCTCACATTCCTGAGTCCATGTATCTCCAAATGGCTCATTTGTTTTGAAATAAAGACCAGATTTGGGTTTACTTTTTTTGACTGCTCCCAAATATGGGGGATACCACTTTATCAAATCTGTCAGAGGGTTGTCTATCCAAGAATACTGGGGTACAAATCTGCGTTAATACCCACAGAATCCTATGTATAATCTTATTTTTTTTAATTTATTGGGCCGTGGCCTTTTGTTAACTGTCTCCACCTTAGAAAAAAAATCTGTGGCCACTCTTCTACAGACAAAATGCCCCAGAAAGTTTACAGAAGATTGTAAATGTTGAAATTTGTCTAATGACAACTTTTAGCCTTTCTCTATAAGACAGTTTAGCACTTTGAGAAGACGTTTATTGTGTTTTTCTAAAAACTAGCATATCATCCAAATAGACAAAGATCTCACGGTAATTAATATTCACCCTTAAATTTGACCATACTCCCTGTTACTTTTAAACAGACTATCTTAATACCTTGGGGCACCTTGAAGAACTCAAAGAATCCCAGGGAACATATAAATGCCATCTTTTCAATGTCTCAGGGATGCATTGGAATTTGATAATATCCACTATGCAGATCCATCATGGAGAACCAATTGCACCCCTGAGACAATAAAGGGTTTCTTCAAATAAAGGCACTGTGTATTGGTTTGTTACTATCCTTTGGTTCAGCATCCCATAATCCATGTCTCCATTCTTCATTCTAGCTACCATGATAGGGGAAGCAAAAGAGCTGTTAGAATCTATAATCACATGATTCGCTAATAATCCTTTTAGATGTCTTAAATCTTCAAAACCGTATTCAACATGAGCATTCCCTAAAAGGGGTATCATCTGTAATGCCGCACATTCACTGCCCGACCCAGAGAGGACAGCACGATTACGACATCGTAATTGTACCGTTGTTTCCCACCCCCTGCAGTGCCTACACTGAACGATCAGTCATTCAGTGTAGGCACCCTCCATCATACCGGAACATGGTAAATCTGTCGTTATCAAAAGATTGACCAGCACGTTCAGGCGATGATTGATGTCGGAAATGACCAGCGGGAGTGCGCATCGCAGGTCGTTTCCTACATTTGCATGCCCGATTTGTGCCTGCTTAACTGATAACGATGTCATTATTGTTCAATTGCTCTGATTAATTGGGTAGTGGATACCCGCCTTAAGTTTGATGCAGTGCTGGAGTCCCTCTGCTACTTCTTGAACCCATTCTCCAAAAGAGAAGGCTTGCTGTCATTATTTTAGTTCACTCAACAAATATTTCTTGTCTTTATCTGATATGTCACTGTTTTGATCTGGAAAGCTTTATCTCCCTCTACAGTATCTACTCCCAGGGCAAAATTTACTAAGTGGCGGGTTCTAAACCCCGGCGGTTTGGTGGCGGTTTTTCTATCTGCAGAATTACTAAGGCAAAAACAGCTGCAAAACTGCAGCAAAACCACCATCAAAACACATTTTGCAATAGAAAACAACAGGGCTGTCATTTAGAAACTGCCGCAAAACCGCCACCAAACCCTGGGGTTTAGAACCTGCCATCACACTGCCACAAAACTGCCGGGGTTTAGAACCCACTGCTTAGTAAATTTTGCCCCCGGTCTCTTTGCTGTTGTATACTGTAAGTGAATATTTCTATACATAGTATAAAATAAAGTCCCTGGTAGGTGTCTTTTTGTTTGGGCTACACCTCAACCTTCATACACCTAAACCTTCCTCGAGCATTTGTCGAGGAAGGTTAGGGTGTATGAAACATTGATGTATGACAAAAGGAAGCTGAGCAGTGATGATTTAAGCAAGTCAATGAAAAAATGGTTCCTGGCTGGCATCTGTCTGTTTGTTCGGGCTAATCTCGAGAAACACCGGACAGATTTTGATGCAGATTTCACTATTCTATAGAGCATGTGTCGAGGAAGGTTTAGGTGTATGAAACATTAATGTATGACAAACTCGAGCTGAGCAGTGCCAATTTTAGTGAAACAAGTCAATTAAAAAATGGACGTCCTAGCACTTTCTTGGCTTACACTGCCTAAACCATTAAAGGTAAACGGTATCACAATGATGGACTTTATTTTATACCATGAAGAGTTTGATACGTATTATCCGATTTCTCCCCAAAAATTGATGTAAGCCCTATTTACAGGATGTAGTTGACATTCTGGCTGTCGGATGCCAGTACTCCACATACCAGCAGTCAGAATCTTAACACCAGAAACCTGACCGCTGGCATCCTGATGGTAAATATTATGGTTAGGGGGATGGTTAGGTTTAGGGGTTAGGATTAGGTTGAGGGGGAGGTTGCAGGGGGCTGGGAACACATCTATATCTCTTAACAAGTTGCATGACTATCCATTAATGAATGCTTGAACTAAAGGAGTGTGCCCCTTTAACTCTCCAGACAAAGCATCACTCCACTAGAAACTCCCCATTGTATATAAGCTTATCTCAAGGGGGTCACTGACCTCCCCTTCTCTGTTTCCCTGTTCAGTTGCATCTCTGCATTTGGTGGTGTTGCTTTGGATTGTCCTCATCCTTGACTCTGATTACATTAGAAAGCCCTATGTCCTCACTTTCCACACTTAAAACACTCCCTTATAGAGAAAGTAGTTCTCCTATCCCTCTACAAGAATGTGATGAAATGTCACTAGAAGACTGATTCATTTCTCATTGCAATGCTATTAATTGATATTTTTTTTTATTTTGCTCTTCTATTAGTTTAAGAATTTGGTCTTCCAATAGGTTACTCTTTACCATTGGCACTACCATCTCTACTTTCTTCACAATATTTTCTCTAATCTCAATTATTATCTATTCCTGTTTAATCATCTTCATAAACTCATTAAAATATGATGCTGGCTTCCATATCCCCTACCTCTATATTTCTGGGGCACTGGGTTTGATGTGAGAGCCCTCATAATAGTTGCCTCATCTTGCTTTCATCCACTTCCTCTCTAAGCAACCCTCCTTTATCAATGATTTTATATAAAAGACAATGTGATTTGAATAGGTTTGCACTCAATATCTTTTCTGGCTCTTTGAAGGTATTGTGTAACCTAGAAAGTCCCCTGCATCTTGTAATGTACCATAGACATAATCAAATGCTTCAAAAGAGTCTGCAACAGTGACATTGGGTCCACTGTGCCTTGTAGCCTGAATAATGTCCATTACAGGGCCCCTCATGCTCTCCACCACCTATGCCTCTTGATATGTTTTGGGCATTGCCACTCTTCAATATTCTGTACAACAGCCTTTTTTCAGGTTTCATATGCCTCATCACCAACTGGCACCAAAACAATACCAGAGAAAGTCCTTAACCTCCAATAGCCTCCCTTGCAATGCCATGTTTCAAGGTGGGAGACTACTCGGTCAGTCTCTAATTGTCTACCCATTCTATTATCAATATGCTGCACAAAACTCCCTGCAATTCTACCAGATGATATGTAGATGACACATTTATATTAGAGGCTCATGGTGATTCAGCAGCTTCCTCTTTCAAATTACCAATTGGCCAGATAATATTCCATCACTGACCAATATCTTTGTTAACCACTGTCACCATAGAGATAAAATTAGGTTCCAAGTCTCTATCCATTTCTATTAGCTTAGCACATATTTTCCCTAACTCACCCCTCCATGTATCCACTCTCCTAGTTTGGACAATGACATTTAGGGCCAAATGTAATAGGGTGAGAGTTTAGAAAAGTGAGAGTTTCTGACACTTTTTAAACTTTTCAAATGTAATAGAGTTCAAAAACAAAGTAACAGAGCGAACTTGCATGTTTTTTTAGACTTAAAAAACTCTCACGATTTAATATCTCATTCAGATGTTTTCCCATTTTGAAGATAAAGCTCAACCAATGTGAAAGTTTACTGCTAAACTCTCACATTTTCTAAACTCTCACCCTATTACATTTGGCCCATAGTGTTTTTAATTCAGTAATTACTCTAAAATCTGAAAATTATGAAAAATTAACACATGCTCCCATACATCTTAAGGGTATTTTAACTTTTTGCTTAAACTTCAGAAGAATATCTTTATTAGCGATAGTTTCCTTTGCTACACCTGTAGGAGTTTCTCGTTCTTTTGCTATCTCGATCTCAGCAGTGCCTCCACTATATAACCAAACCTTGCACTCTCTCCCCCTTCTGGCTAGGTTACAGTAATAGCTAGTACCCTCATCCAAGCTATACTTCTCTAAGAATAACTAGGGCCTGCTTGGGAAAGCCTAATTACCTCCTTATTTCTTTCCTAGTGATACCTGACATGCATAACAATACAATATTTATACAATAAATACCAACTATAATAAACAACACAAGTGTAAATAAAAAGTTTTTCATTGTTTTAAAGGAATACATACTCTGGGACTCTACAGGCAGTTTCTTCAATGGTATTGTTAGTAATAACATTTTCAAATATAACAATTTCTTTATACACCATGTTACAAGTATCCATTAACACATATAATTTGTTGTCACAATTTGATAAATTTATTTACCTTGTTACATCTTAACACTTTGGTAAACAGCCTCCACCTATAATAGATAACAAATCTGAAGCAGGTTACTACCAAAATCCCTAACTAAACTCTGTATCAATATTACATTTACATGTCAGAAACACTCAAGAGCTCAATGATCCTAATTAATTACTAAACTTCAGTTAACCCCCTTAAATTCTGGCCAGGAGTTTATATTTAATATATAAAATCAGTTTGTGACAACTTGAACTTCACTCCCCCTCAATCATGAATCCCTTATATATAACATATATCTTAACCCATTTTCACTCTATTTAAACTGGTACCAGTAATTTTTTTATTAACTCTAATAAGAGTATATTATTCTAGGTAACCATTACAGAAATACATCACTGTGAATTTTATATAATACAGGTGATGTACAAAAATGAATCCTAAAGTCTGCAGCAGTGTCTTTATAACAGATGATGCTCCAAGGGCCTGATTCAGATTTGGTAATAGAGTAAGGAAGACCAAGTAACTGTGCATCTTGGTCAATACCATGCTGCACTGCAGGTGGGGCAAATTTAAAATGTGCAGAGAGATTTAGATTTTGGAGGGGTATGTCAAAACTGACATCTAAACTGCAGTGTACAAATAAAGCTATCCAGCATTTGTGGGCTACATGCAAAAGCAGTTAGTATTTACCCCACATGCAAAAAAAAGGATGTATTTGCACCCCTTGCATTGCAACATGGTTTGTGCAGGTACACAGTTACTTTTACTATTACTATTTCTTAGTTTATTCTCAACTCTGAGTCAGGCCCCAAGTTATTTAGGATTAAAGTGCTGTCAACAGGGGTGTTATATGGCATGCCAATGATCAAAAGACCAACAAGAGCATCCCGATCGTCAGCATACCGAAGGGGGCTCTGTAAGTTCAAATTTAAATAGGCAAACGCTGACGCTGAACTGCTGCAGACCGGGGAGAAAGGACGCACCACGTGTCTCCGGGCGTCCCCAGATGACGTCATCACGGCGCTGCCGGGTTGTCAAGGCAACCGGCATAATGCCGGAAATAGTCTCCCCGGTCTGCAAAAGCAGAGCCAGGATACAAGATAGTAATGCAAATACATGTAATGTATAAACGCTAGTTATTCAGAGACAAAATAAAAAGTACTGTTGCAAATTACATCTGAAGAATATAGGCTACTTATTAGCACCACACCACATCCTGCAATGGATCGATAAGATGGAGGTAACGCAAAACAAATAAAACAAACACACTATTCACCAATTCATAAGAGATCGTAATAAAAGCAGGTCTAAACCTGCATGCCAAAAGGGTAATGCTGGAATGAATTAATGCATGTCTATACTACAATGGGGATAATGGAACTACTAAACAGGCATCACAGTTTCAACGAATTCCAATTGATTTTTTCATTTAATCCTAAGGGAGCAATGGTGTCCAATTGATAGATCCATCTGGTCTCTAGTGACAAGAGCCTTCCTGCTCGGTCTCCGCCACGCACAGAAGCCGGGACATGGTCAATAACCATGTGTTTTAATGAGGCTAGTGAGTGACCAAATGTTAGGAAGTGTCGTGCCACTGGTTGATCCGAGGATTTCCTTAATAAAGCTGATTTAATTGAAGAGCGATGGACAGCCATCCGCTCTCTTACTGTGCGTGTAGTTTGCCCTACGTAATATAATCCACATGGGCACATAATAATGTACACGATAAAGTATGATAAGCAATTCAAGACATATTTGATATTATATCGTTTGTCTTGATGCGGATGTTTAAAAGAATTGCCAGTAACCATGTGGGAACAGGTGGTACAATGAAGACACTTGTAGCATCCCAGGGGTCTGTGTAGAAATGATGTTGTTTGGAGATGCGGTGTTGGCGTGCGTTCCGTTATATCAGTGTGCACAACAAAGTCTCGAATGCTGCGGCCCCTGGTGTAGCATGCCATCGGTACTTTATTCCTCAGGCTAGGAAGATCCTTGTCTGTTTTAATAATTGGCCACAGGGCTTTGGTTGCTCTCTATACCACTGGACTGCTGGTTTGAAACTGCATTTTCCATGGAATGATGTTTTTCTTGTCTTTAACAACAGGGCTTAATAGCCTATCGCGTGTCATTTTCAGAACCTCATCTTTGGCTTTGTTTAATTGCAATAAATTGTATCCTCTTACGAGGAATTTGTCAATAATTTTATCGATTTCTATGATGGTTTGATTCGAGTCACTCATAATACGTGCTACCCGCATCATTTGTGATTTGGGTAAGCCGTATTTAAGAGGTTTGGGATGATTGCTACTAGCCAGAAGTAGAGTATTTTTATCTGTGGGCTTACAGTATACCCCCGTGCAGATTTTGCCCCCGATGATTGAAACTTGTACATCAAGATAATTCAACGACGATGAACTGCACTGAAATGTAAACTTGATAGGTGACTCAGCAGCATTGATTTCAGACATGAGATCTACAAATAGCTCCTCACCTCCTGTCCAAAGGACAAAGAGATCATCAATGTAACGTGAAAATAGTAACACATGTTGTAACATAGATGGATTTGAAAAGAACAATTTCTTTTCTTCCTGAAACATGTACACGTTAGCATAAGACGGGGCGACATTACTGCCCATAGCGCAACCAGATAGTTGCTGGTAAAAGATACCATTATACATAAAGTAATTTCTGGTTAAAGTTAATTCTAATAACTTCATGAAAAACTCCATGTTGAGGTTAATGGATTGTTGCAATAGAAAGTTGCGCATGGCTTCCAAGCCTCCCATATGTGGTATAGACGTATAAAGACTGCTGATGTCCATGGTGCAGATGAGGGTGTTGTTAGGCACCGAACTGATGGTTTTTAAAAGATTCAGAAAACTGGTCGTGTCTTTAATATACGTAGGTTGTTGTGTCACAATGGGTTGAAGAATGGAATCAAGAAATTTGGAGATGGGTTGATATAAGGAACCTCTTGCTGATATGATCGGTCTGCCGGGCGGTGAAATTAAGTTTTTGTGTATCTTCGGAACCGTGTAAATGATGGGGACCACCGGAAAGTCCTCGCTCAATGCTTTAAGTAATTTTTCCGAAATGTGACCCTCCAATTTGGCTGTGGCCAAAATGGAATCTAACTCTTTCTTATATTGTTGAGTAGGGTCAAACCGCAGACGTTTATAGGTACTCGTATCAGCGAGTTGTCTATCCAGTTCCTGACAATAATCCTCCAGATTTTGTACCACAATAGCTCCGCCTTTGTCCGCTGGGCGGATGATGATGTCTTGATAGGTGCTAAGATTGTTGAGTGCCTTTCTTTCTGCTTTGGATAAATTAGGTCATTGTTGGGTGGGAGTTTGAATGTATCGATGTACTGAATCATCTATAAGTCTTGTGAACGTTTTAAGAGACGTGTTGGATGACTGGGGATCAAATGTAGATTTACTTCTGGCAGTCAAAAAGGAATCATAGGGTCCTTTATCTGATGATGCAGGTTGAGACTGAAAAAATTCCAGTAATCTCAATTTTCTGGAAAATCGATGCAAATCGATGTTCCATGTAAAATTGTTAAATGGTTTAGTAGGGATAAAAGACAGCCCTTTGTTAAGGACGTGTTTCCTCTGGAGTGAGAATGCGAGATGAAAGGTTGTAAATTAAGTTTTCTTGCGAGAGCTGGGACCTCTTCTGCCTGGCGTTTTGTTGGCCCCTGCGGGTGGGCGTCCTTTTAACACAGGGTCTACTGCCTTGGTGTTGATATCCCCTAAAGGGGCCGATTGAAATTCTAAAGCCTCGTCAGATCCTCGTGTGGCGAATTCACTGTCACTATTCGAGGTGTAAGCCTCTCGTGATTTATTTTCACGTCTCTGGCGCCATCCCTGACGGGGTTTATAGGTGCCCTGTTGTGGTAATCGTGACTCAGTCCCCGTGAGCCACCTATAGACTTTATTGTCTTCATAATCGTTAAGTACGGTCATCCGTTTGTTCTTTTTAAATTTAATAAGCTCTCTGCGATGGTCCTCACATAGTGATTGTAGTTTATGCCACCATTCCTTATTACGATCATGTTCCAAATCAAGCTTTAATTTGTGCTCTAATGGTTCAATTTTACTCCTGGTGAGATTGAGTTCACGCCCTGATTCCTCGATGACAAGTAGCATGAGGTCCATGCTACACTTATTTAACACTCCTACCCATTTGCGACAGAAGTCCGGATTAAAGCGGCCGATGGTAGGCGAGTTGCGGACTCTGAATCCCCGTGGGATCATCTGGTCACGGTAATATTCTGAAAGTGAGATTCCATGAAGCAGATAATCAATCTCCCTTTTCTTAAGTTTCATTAAGTGATGGTACGTATCTTCCAAGTTATCCATTTTATCTGATACTGGCCAAGTTTCCTTAAATAGAATGCTATTAGCTTCCTCATCGGTGAAACTGTGTGAGGAGCAATTAGTAATGAAGACCCCTCTGCAGCCCATCGGTTCCTCTGATGTGGATGCTGTGGTGGTATGCTCCATGCCCAATAAAATCCTGGTAACAGCGTCAGTGCCACAATGCAAGTAAAGCTAGTGAGTGCCTTGTCCCGAGGGAAACTAGAGTTCCAGTAATGCACAAGGACAATATGGACCGGCACTTCCTTTCGCACAACAACTGCTTGGTTGCCTTCAGTGTTAAACAAACACACACAAAAGAAATCTGCGGCACTCCAAGACTGATAGTCAAAAACAACGTGTATTGATGATATGTGTAACATACACCAACGTTTCAAAGCCTCCAGGCTTCTTTGTCAAGGTTAATCCACATAACATGAATGAAATAATACATTTTCTTACCTTAAATAGGCAAACGCTGACGCTGAACTGCTGCAGACCGGGGAGAAAGGACGCACCACGTGTCTCCGGGCGTCCCCAGATGACGTCATCACGGCGCTGCCGGGTTGTCAAGGCAACCGGCATAATGCCGGAAATAGTCTCCCCGGTCTGCAAAAGCAGAGCCAGGATACAAGATAGTAATGCAAATACATGTAATGTATAAACGCTAGTTATTCAGAGACATTGGAGGCTTTGAAACGTTGGTGTATGTTACACATATCTTCAATACATGTTGTTTTTGACTATCAGTCTTGGAGTGCCGCAGATTTCTTTTGTGTGTGTTTGTTTAACACTGAAGGCAACCAAGCAGTTGTTGTGCGAAAGGAAGTGCCGGTCCACATTGTCCTTGTATATATATATATATATATATATATATATATATATTAGAGGAATATTCGGATCGGCACTCAATTCACCATGTCAGCATGCTCCGGTGCCCTCTGGAGTAATTGAATGGAAACAAACAGCATGGATCAAACAGCGGCACTCAGAGACTGGTCATAGAAAAAATCGTGTATTGAGATCAATACATAGCCCAACATTTCGGGACACACACGTCCCTTATTCAAGGTGTATAAACACATAATAAAAACACCAACCTTATATAGGGAGAAACCCTCACACCCTGCGCTCACCAAAGGAATACCCGGAAGTCCGTCATAAGCTGCCGCCGCGGCCAGCATGGGTGACGTCCCCGTGCATAAAGCGTCAGGTTGCCATGGTAATCAGGATGTCAAATAGATGCTAAATTGCATAAAGCAGATACAATGAGAGTACAAGTAGTACCTCACCACCACGATTAGTGAACTAGAGACCAAAATCCAAGAAAAAGATGAAAAATGAATACATAGAATATAGTGACAAATATACATGTAGCACATAGATTAAATCATGTGTATATAAGCACAGGAACGATCTTAAACAAATTCTGAGGAAAACATAGGGCAGCATCAGTAATATCAAATGGAACACAATATCTACACAAAAATCTCCCAAAAGGAAAAATAATAATAAAAATTTAAAAAGAAATATGTATAAGAGATAACAAATAAAAACCACTGGGTGTCCATGAAATCTAAAGTATGCAATAAGTGTAATGACAAATGTAATGACAAATGGTAATATGATGCAAATAGCAAAAAATGAATAGGAGTGTAGCTAATAGTGAAAATATGTGCCAAACAAAGCAAAACTGGTGTGAAAAATGAGTGACTAAAAGATAAAGCAATATGTGCGTGAAAGATGTAGGTGTGTGTGCAAAGCGTGATAAGAAGAAGTAAATAAAAAAATGAAGGAATGAATGTGCCTAGTGATGGTGGCTGAAGAAAAAATGTAGCGACCAATGAACCGAAAACATTATGAATAATGTACTCTAAAAATATATATACTTAATATGAAAAATCACTTAAACACGTTCCATGGTATTTTTTCATTAAGGCCATGTGGGCTGATGGAATTAAGTTCAAAAATCCATCGAGCTTCTACTTGCAGCAGTTTACCTGCTCTGTCACCCCCCTCAGGGTTTTGGGGACATGATCAATAACAATATGCTTTAGTTGACTTAATGAATGACGTTTTTCAGCAAAATGTCTAGCAACAGGTTGTTCTGATGTCTTGCCAGAAATAGCCGCCTTGATAGCTGACCTATGTAAAGCCATACGTTCCTTCATCATTCTCACAGACTTGCCAACATGTAAGAGGCCGCAGGGACATACAATCACATAGATGATATGATTGGAGGTACATGTCACCACGTGCTTAAGCTTATATGTTTTGCCTGAAGATGGATGTTGAAATAAAGTACCTGTGATCATACTACTGCACGTAGTGCATCCGAGACACCTATAACATCCTGGTGGTTTGCTCAGAAATCCCATATGTCTATATAAATCTTCATCGTTAACAAAGCCTGTGACATCAGAATGGACTATAATGTCTTTGACGCTTTTGCCCCTAGTATAACAGGACAAAGGCCTTTTATCCTTAAAGCACTTTAAACTAGCATCCATAGACAAATTGGGCCACAAGGCTCTGGGAGCCCTTGGAATGACGGGACTTGAGATGTTAAACTCACTGACAAACGGAATGAAGTCATCATGCTTGCAAGGTCTGCTGTTCAAAAGGCTGGAACGAGGCATGCATAAAACTTCCCTCTTATGTTTAGACAAGAGGTTCAACTCGTAGCCTCTAGCATGGAATTTTCTTACCACTACATCAAGAGCTGCTTCCAACTTAGTATGATCGCTCGTAATCCTAGCAACTCTGATCATCTCAGATCGTGGTAATCCTCTTTTAAGAGCTCTTGGATGATGACTATTTGCCCTGAGGAGAGTGTTCCTGTCGGTTGGTTTATAGTAGACTTCAGTGTGGAGGCTACCACTTTGGATAGACACAAGCACATCCAGATAATTAAGAGACTTGATGTCAACCTGATGGGGGACTCTCTATTGTTGATGTACCTCATCTGCTCTTCAAAAGCATTGGACCCTCCGGTCCATAGAATAAAAACGTCATCTATATATCTGCAGTACTTAAAATTGTGTCTAGATATTTCAGGATCCCAAAAAAACATCTCTTTTTCCTCATATAGCATGTAAATGTTGGCAAATGATGGGGAGACATTGCTCCCCATGGCACATCCACTTGTCTGTTCGTAAAAAGACCCGTCGAATAGAAAGAAATTTCTGGTGAGCGTGAGTCGTAACAAACTAAGGAATAGTTTGGAACTTTGGTGAGCGCACAGTGTGAGAGTTTCTCCCTATATAAGGTTGGTGTTTTCATTATGTGTTTATACACCTTGAATAAGGGACGTGTGTGTCCCGAAATGTTGGGCTATGTATTGATCTCAATACACGTTATTTTCTATGACTAGTCTCTGAGTGCCGCTGTTTGTTCCATGCTGTTTGTTCCCATTCAATTACTCCAGAGGGCACCGGAGCATGCTGACATGGTGAATTGAGTGCCGATCCGAATATTCCTCTATCCACAGGACCCAGGCTCATTCCCTTCTTCCTACATGGGATAAGGCACCAATTATATATTTTTATATTTCTATATCTATAGAGGTGAACCCCTTTTTCACACAGTGTTGCTGACACTGTTTTCTTTTTGTAGTATTATTTTCATTTTTTCTTTGTTTCAGTATTTTTTTTGGTATTGTCATTTTCTCTGAGATGAATCTTGCATCTAACAGACCTGCACAAGATAGTACGCCAGGCTACAGTGATGTGCATACATCTATTGGCGACCTATATGGGTTTTCTGAAGAGGATGTAGATAGAGTCCTGTTTAAAGAGAAGTTATCCATTAATGACCAAACCAATGATATTGAGGACGTATACCAACAATTACTCAAATTACAGCACCGTGAAGTGGATTTTCTGCTACACGGTATCTCCCTGTCTGACTATTTCAGGGAAAGAATTATACCAAGGGGTTTTAGAATATGGAACGTACACACTATTGGCAGATTTAATCCAGAGTTCTGCAAGAGATGGGTGGGTATTTTGAACAGGTGCAGTATGGATTTGATTGTATTGGTCACGGAGGAAGCTGGCAGGGAGCTGAAGATCACCCGTGATAAGATCAGCGCTTTGGAAACTGAATGTAAATCTATTTTGCAACAAGAATCTAATCTTGAATGGGTCCGTAAATTGAACTTGCAGTGTGACAAATACCGGAGAGAACTCACTTTGTTCAAACGGAGCAAGCATAGGACTGTATGTGAAGATTATGAAACCAATAAGGTATATAGATGGTTACCTGGAGGCGAACCTGGCAATCATAAACCATATAAGATCTAAGCACCACTGGTGTAAACGGAGGGAAATACAAACTAAGGATACTGTGACATCCAACAGTGACAGTGAATTTGTGTGTCCTGACTCAGAAGGTTCAGTAGATCGAGCCAGCATCCCTTTAGGGGTGACCCCGGAGGCTCCCAGAGATTTAAGGTCAAGAGGACGCCCACCCACAGGGGAGGCCAGGATCAAGGGACGGTCCGGTGAGAAGGAGACGGTAGTCTATAATCTATCACATCGTACTCTCAGCAATACAGAAATGAGAGTGTTGGAGAAAGGCTTGTCCTTCGTCCCCACTAATTCTTTTAAACAGCTTACCTGGCAGATTGACTTGCACAGATTTTCCAGAACATTAAGACTCAAGGAACATTTTCAGAACCAGGTACCTGCTCACACACAGTCTCCTTACCATAACTTTCTCATGTCGAGATCAATTTCCACATTTGACCCGGTGTCGTCAAACTCCTCTATTAAATCCTTTGTGCGCCTCCTTGATGAGTCAATGGTCAAATATTCTTCGGCCAAGGTCAACAGAAATTACAATTTGACCAGATCAAAATGGAAAGCACTCATGAGCCTAGGATTATACAGGGACATAGTCATCCATCCGGCGGATAAGGGGGGAGGGGTAGTGATACTAAATCTGATGGATTACAAAAATGAAATATACAGACAACTATCAGATAGTAATACATATAAACCCCTCGCTGCAGATCCCACCATCGGTTACAAACATGAAGTGGACTCTATACTTGATGCAGCCACACTTAATGGCTTAATTCCCACTAATGCATGCCAGGCCCTGAAGCAAGAACATCCGGTTGTGCCAATACTATTCACTGTGCCAAAGATTCATAAGGATGCGCTGCATCCCCCAGGTAGACCAATAATTTCTGCACACAATTCTATTTTTCAACCTATCTCTGTGTTTCTTGACAGTATACTTCAGCCCTTGATTGCTAGACAGGATGGATTTATTAAGGATACAACTGATTTCCTTAAAGGACTAATTGATATTGAAACTGTACCGGCGGACACGATCATCTGCACAGTATATATATGCAGTCTGTACACCAGTATTCCCCATGCACAGGGCCTAATGACCATGAGGAATTTCTTAGTACAAGAAAACATAGACACTGTGGATCTGGAACTATTCCTTAGTTTGTTACGACTCACACTCACCAGAAATTTCTTTCTATTCGACGGGTCTTTTTACGAACAGATAAGTGGATGTGCCATGGGGAGCAATGTCTCCCCATCATTTGCCAACATTTACATGCTATATGAGGAAAAAGAGATGTTTTTTTCGGATCCTGAAACTTCTAGACATATTTTTAAGTACTGCAGATATATAGATGACGTTTTTATTCTATGGACCAGAGGGTCCAATGCTTTTTAAGAGCTGATGAGGTACATCAACAATAGAGAGTCCCCCATCAGAGTCACCTATCAGGTTGACATCAAGTCTCTTAATTATCTGGATGTGCTTGTGTCTATCCAAAGTGGTAGCCTCCACACTGAAGTCTACTATAAACCAACTGACAGGAACACTCTCCTCAGGGCAAATAGTCATCATCCAAGAGCTCTTAAAAGAGGATTACCACAATCTCAGATGATCAGAGTTGCTAGGATTACAAGCAATCATACTACGTTGGAAGCAGCTCTTGATGTAGTGGTAAGAAAATTCCATGCTAGAGGCTATGAGTTGAACCTCTTGTCTAAACATAAGAGGGAAGTTTTATGCATGCCTCATTCCAGCCTTTTGAACAGCAGACCTCGCAAGCAGGATGACTTCATTCCGTTTGTCAATGAGTTTAACACCTCAAGTCCCGTCATTCCAAAGGTTACCAGAGCCTTGTGGCCCATATTGTCTACGGATGCTAGTTTAAAGTGCTTTAAGGATAAAAGGCCTTTGTCCTGTTATACTAGGGGCAAAAGCATCAAAGACATTATAGTCCATTCTGATGTCACAGGCTTTGTTAACGATGAAGATTTATATAGACATATGGGATTTCTGAGCAAACCACCGGGATGTTATAGGTGTCTCGGATGCACTATGTGCAGGAGTATGATCACAGGTACTTTATTTCAACATCCATCTTCAGGCAAAACATACAAGCTTAAGCACGTGTTGACATGTACCTCCAATCATATCATCTATGTGCTTGTATGTCCCTGCGGCCTCGTATATGTTGGCAAGTCTGTGAGAATGATGAAGGAACTCATGGCTTTACATAGGTCAGCTATCAAGGCGGCTATTTCTGACAAGACATCAGAACAACCTGCTGCTAGACATTTCGCCGAAAGAGTTAATTCATTAAGTCAACTAAAGCATATTGTTATTGATCATGTCCCCAAAACCCTGAGGGGGGTGACAGAGCATTTAAACTGCTGCAAGTAGAAGCTCGCTGGATTTTTGAACTTAATTCTATTAGCCCACATGGCCTTAAAATGAAAAATCACTTAAACACGTTCCATGATATTTTTTCATTAAGTAAATATATTTTTAGAGTACATTATTCATAATGTTTTCGGTTCATTGGTCTCTACATTTTTTCTTTAGCCACCATCACTAGACATTCCTTCATTTATTTATTTACTTATCACGCTTCACGCACATACCTACATCTTTTACGCACATATTGCTTTATCTTTTAGTCACTCATTTTTCACACCAGTTTTGCTTTGTTTGGCACATATTTTCACTATTAGCTACACTCCTATTCATTTTTTGCTATTTGCATCATATTACCATTTGTCATTACATTTGTCATTACACTTATTGCATACTTATTTGTTATCTCTTATACATATTTCTTTTTCAATTTTTATTATTTTTCCATTTTGGAGATTTTTATGTAGATATTGTGTTCTATTTGATATTACTGATGCTGCCCTATGTTTTCCTCAGAATTTGTTTAAGATTGTTCCTGTGCTTATATACACATGATTTAATCTATGTGCTACATGTATATTTGTCACTGTATTCTATGTATTCACTTTTCATCTTTTTCTTGGATTTTGGTCTCTAGTTCACTTATCATGGTGGTGAGGTACTACTTGTACACTCATTTTATCTGCTTTATGCAATTTAGCATCTATTTGACATCCTGATTACCATGGCAACCTGATGTTTTATGCGCGGTGACATCACCTATGCTGGCCGCGGCGGCAGCTGATGACGGACTTCCGGGTATTCCTTTGGTGAACGCACGGTGTGAGGGTTTCTCCCTATATAAGGTTGGTGTTTTTATTATGTGTTTATACACCTTGAATAAGGGACGTGTGTGTCCCGAAACGTTGGGCTATGTATTGATCTCAATACACGTTTTTTTCTATCACCAGTCTCTGAGTGCTGCTGTTTGATCCATGCTGTTTGTATATATATATTTCACACAGTAATCAAATCAACAATCTGTAACTCTACTCAGAAACTTATTTGATCACTCCATTTGTCAGAAATTTTAACAGGTTCTGTTGTTCTAGAGTTCTCTTTATAATGTGGGATGCTAGTGCTACAGTATTTCAGCCATGGGTGCTTAATACAATTTTAAATTTCCTGCTGTGAGTTAATAGGTGTTACAGTATTTGCCAACTTACAAGGATAACTGAGGGAATTAGTCCTTGGCAGATAACCTTTATTGATCCCCTTACAAGTTGGATTTGTTAACTCGTAACAGACTTGCAATGTTGTGCTGAAGGAGAGAGAGTAAAGGTTTTATGTCTCTAATTAATATAGGCAGCTGTAAATTTCTATGGCTCCTGGCTTTCTGTTATATCTGTGCAGTTAGTGTGGTAATGGTGGAGAGCTCTGGCCGCTTCTCCTACTCCTCCCTCAGGCTGCAATTGACAAATTTAGCCCCACCTTCTCCTTCAGCCAGCAGCTACACTCTCTGCCACTGATCCTCCTCCCTGGTAATGCCATTCTATTCCTCAGCTGCACTCCTGTCCATTATGTCTCCTCAGGTAAGCCGCCTCAGAGCCAGCAATCTCCGCTCTGGTATTGGGACTCCTTCCCATCTATTACACGACAAATCTCCCCTTAAGGACAAGTAAGGCTGTTTTCTATCTCTGCATCATTCTGGGGATGCTGTTGCCACCATTAAGTGCACCTTCATTCAGCGAGATGTCCCACTTTTCACTGTTTTCTCAGCTTCAAATTCCTCTCTCCAACTGTCACTTGTTGTGTCCATATGCACAGTCTGCAGCACCTGTCCTAAATGGTTTAAGGCAGCCAGAACCTTCTGACAGATTCTGGCCCACACCACCAATTATGTATAAGGTACACATCTATATAATAAGTGAGAAAGCATGTATGTCTGTCTGTTTGTACTTTATGTACAGCCAGAGTTATGGACTTAGGGCCTGATTCAGACCCGGTCACAAGCGCTGAACGCATGCGCGAGAAACGGATAGCGACGGGCTATCCATCGCTCCGGGTCTCGTACCAAAGTGGGCATGCTGTCGATGTTGAGTGACAGCACGCCCCCTTTGGTGGGCGGGCCGGGGGAGTGGCTGCCCAAACGGAGGCATTCCCATGTGAACACCTCCATTTGGGGCCGGCCCCACTGACATCACGAGTGATGTCAGTGGGAGAGATTTCAGCTCTGTTAGAGCCGAAATCTCTCTGGGGCTTGCGGCAATGAGACCCTACCACAAGAGTCTCGCTGCAAGCCTAATGGTCGCGATGGTCTTGGCCATCGCAACCATCATCCTGGCCGCTCGCTATAGCTGTGGATAGCTATGCGAGCGGCCAGGAGGCCGTTCCAAAAAAAAAAAATGACCAGCCCTGATTCAGAGCGAGCGCTCTGTCAGAGTGATCGCTCCACCAAATTTGGCATGGTGGTGTAGTTTGACCAGGATTAGGTTTGAACATTGTCAGGGCTGCACACTGTCACACAATCCCTAAAAATGAGGACACTCTTAAATTACACAGGTTCTGGGATTGGCTCCAGTGGAAATTGTCAGTCTGCCGAAAACCTGTGTGAAAGCTACAAAAGTATCCTTTTAACCTCACATTCTGAGCAAGTGTCAAACTTTATGATTTATGCAAGTTCACATTAAATCCAGAGTTAGTCCTTTTTAAAGTGACCATATATATTAGTCATCCCTCTGTGTTTGCATGCAAGGGCATAATTAGAACTTTGTTGTCCACATAGCAAGATCTTAAAAGGGCCTACCCAGAGGTAAAAAACACATACATTTTCCACCCTACACAGAGCTTATTCATGTTATTCCACACAGAACCCATTCATGTTATCCCACACAGTAGTACCCCTTATACACATAATGCCATGCAGTAATGCCCTTTACACTACACAGTAATACCCTTACACATTATACCACACAGTAATACCCTTTTTAGATTATGCCAAATAGTAGTAGTGCCTCATATAACACTGTCACACAATCCCTAAAAATGGGGACACTCTTAAATTACACAGGTGCTGGGGCTGGCTACAGTGGAAATTGTCAGTCTGCTGAAAAGGTGTGTGAAAGCTAGAAAGGTATCCTTTTAACCTCACATACTGAGCAAGTGTCAAACTTTATGATTTATGCAAGTTCATATTAAATTTAGAGTTAGTCCTTTTTACAGTGACCATATATACTAGTCAGCCCTTTCTGTTTGCATGCAAGGGCATAATTAGAACTTTGTGGTCCACATAGCAAGATCTTAAAAGGGCCTACCCAGAGGTAAAAAAACACATACATTTGCCCACCACACAGAGCTCATTCATGTTATTCCACACAGAACCCATTCAGGTTATCCCACACAGTAGAACCCTTATACACATAATGACATGCAGTAATGCCCCTTATACTACACAGTAATGCCCTTACACATTATACCACACAGTGATGCTCTTTATAGATTATGCCAAATAGTAGTAGTGTCCCACATAACACATTATTCTACACAACAGTAGTGCCCCTTACACATTATGCCACACAGTAATGTCCCTTATGACATTATGCCACACAGTAATGCCCCTTACACATTATGCCCCCCCTGCAACTCACCTACCCATGTCCCTCCAGCAGCCTCTTACCTCCCCCTGTATGGCAACAGCAGCCAGCAGTTGTGGATTTGGTGCCAGGCCACCAACTGATTACAGCTGGTGCACAGTGGCAGGCATGGACAGACAGCAATGGTGAAATTTGAATCTGGTGCTGGTTGAGAGCCAATCGGAGCTCACAGACTGGCAGCCAATCAGGAGACACCTTTGCTGATTGGCTGCTGGTTTGTGAGCTCTGATTACCTCAACCCATGTCTGTCTGCCAGTGTGCCAAGTGTAATCAGCTGGCACACTTGGCACACCGGCAGACTGACATGGGTTGAGGTAATCAGAGCTCACAAACCAGAAGCCATGTCTGTCTGCCGGTGTGCCAAGTGTAATCAGCTGGCAGGCTGGCACCAATTTAACACCACTGGCACCCTGGCCCCCCTCAGTGGCTCTAACTGGACCTGCCCACCTTGTGTGCATGACTGGCTGCAGGGGGAGTGGTGGGCCACAAAGGCAGCACAGGCAGCATAGCATCCGCACCCCTTGCACTCAGGTAGTTATGCCATTATTTGCATGCACGTTGGTAAACAGTGGGATCCTTTTCAGGATTAATGAAATGGGGTTATAAGTGAGGTAAATGTAAACAAATAAAGGCTGCAGGTGTACTTCAGGATCCAGTCTTCAACCCGGGCAACGCTGGGTACCCCAGCTAGTATTTAATACATATTAAATAAAATAAAATGACTATGTTAGTAATATGTTAATCATGTACATTTACAACTCACTTTACTTGTAACACATTGTAGGGAAGGGCTCCTGTCGAGAGCCCCTGTCCCCGGATGTGATTGTCTGTACATCCTAGTGATACTTAATTTAATATTGCTGTGATAATACATTATATTTATCAGGTCCCATTATGGCTAATTATTTAAAATTCCCATTGTGCTGCTACTCTGATTCCCGACCAGTGTACATTTCCATACAGGTTTAATATATAAATAGCAAACTTATTATTATGGACTAGGGAGTTGATTCTGAGATTTACACAAATGCAATCGCAACTGCGAACTTCACGGTTTTGCGAAAATATGCTAATGTCTTCCCGAGCTTACCCGAGCATAGTGACGTCCACTGCTACCTTCTCACATCTGTCTGACAACGTGCAATAGCATAAACATCGGGAACATGGACGCAGATCGGGCAGCCACGCAGCCTTTAAGTGTAGTCTGACCTGTCTCAAACACTGCATCTCTCCTGACATGTTGAGCATTCACCTGCTGCAAAGGAGATCACAATGGTTAATTTGTGCACGCTCATGAAATTTCGTGCAAATGGTCAGGCACATCTGTGTTTCTTTAACAACTCCTCTGTTATCTCCCCCATATGCTGACTACCTAGCACTCACTTTGCAAGTGAATCCGTTGTGCGAGCATAATCTCAAACCAATCGCTATGCATACATAGTATGGCTATCACGCATGCGAAATAGCTAAAAGTCGTCATCTGCATAAATATCGTCATTGCTTAAATCCCTGAGTGAGACCCTAGGTGCATAACCTTACATTAACCTATATTTGATTCAATCAGCCATGTCATATCCATATGTTGTCTCCATCTTTCCATTAGCAAATATGTACATATTATTTTCTATGCCATCTACAAGGTCATTAATTGAAAAGTCAAAAAGCTTAGGACACAATTCTGATCCCTGTGGTACACCCTGTGTCCTGTACTCTGTAATCTAATCTATTCACACGTACAGCTTTTCCCCTAGTCTTAGAAAGTACAAGAAAGGAACAATTGTACAGTAAGTTATCGCAAAGTCCAAATACATCACATTAATTGCACTGCCAAAATCCAGTTTGAAACTTAGCTTTGCATAAAAGCTAATCATTTTTATTTGTATAATTAATTCTTCATGAAACCATGCTGACACTGTAATATTGTGATATAAAATAATTTTCTACAATATGTTTCTGAATCGCCATCATCACTTGAAATTATTTTTTCACAATAGAAGATACTCTGGGCATATACTGTCCAATTACCGGCCCGATCAGCCAATAATCATCTGGTCGGGATGATTATTGAGCAGTGTATTGCCACGACCGATCAGCAATTATTGGTCTGTTAGACATGGAAAACATCCAGCATGTCTAATAAAGCTGATATGCTTGGCCACATCTGACAGTGTAGGCACTGCCATGGCCGACTGCCAGACATTTCCCTTTTCCCTTCACAGGGGAGGAATGGTTAAATGTCTCCTCCCCAGGTGAAGAACACAAATACAGTATGGCCATACACTGTGGCATATCTCACAGCGTATGGCCACGATATCGGAGGGTTCAACTTGTCAGATAAAATGTCCCTCGTTCTGTATCTGACAGTGTATATCCAGTTTAAGGCTCACAGGGCTATAATTTACTGTTTCTGAATTATGTTGCTTTTTTAAAGATCCCATCTCTTTTCTACAAATCCTATGTCACTGATCCAGTTAGTATCTATAATTGTTAGAAATATTTATTTATCAAACTTTGTTACTAGATCACCTGTGGGTAAATGCCATGACATCTAGAGGCCTATCTATTTTAAATGTCTTTGGAAGACATTAACTACAAGATGCAAAATCACCAGCATTTTCTACCTCCAAACATATTAATTGATTTATATGCCATTTCAAACCACCACATATTGCCAGAAAAATCCAGCAAAAATCCAGAATAATCACCATAAAAATCACCATAGCTATGAGAAAGCTCAGTACAAAGTATGAGAGTATTTTTTTATTTATAAAATAATCTATATTTCCTACCTCATGGACACACATGGACACACATACAAACTTGTGTTAATACTATTACTTTAAGCCAATTAACTTACTGTACCAGTATATTTTTGGAGTGTGGGAAGAATCCAGAGCACCAGGCAGAAACCCACATGAACACTGGGGTAATATACGAACTAAAAACAGAAAAATTATTATGTTATGATGTGAGCTGCCATGCTCTGTCCAAATCAACCCTTATTGAGCATGACAGGGATAGCTGAGACCTGTAGTGTGCCATCATTATTTACATTTTTTTTTTACAACCAATTATATATCCCACACCCACAGCCCCAGGGGTGTTGGGAATAGTACAGGTGCTCTCAGCACTGGGTTGATTGTCTCTATGGGGAACTGCATTTTTTTGCAGGCCTTCTATAGAGATTCCAGTCCAGTACTCTCCATCCTTGGGCAAGGGACCCATGCAGCCTCACTGCTGTAGTGCCACCAGCTCTGGCTGGCCAAGGTGCAGTGTTGGCAATGGAGAATTGGGGGAACCTTATGCTGTATTATTTCAGTACCAACATGGGCAGAAGTGCTAGTGTTGATTCTGATTGAGAGACTCTACACTTCTTTCCTTTTATTTATTTATTTATTTATATGTGCATTATACACATGGAGCAAGGTGAGATACCGTAGCTGCATGAGCATCTATCTTACTACACAGAGCCCAGTCTATTTTTTAGTGAGTTAATCAGGCACATTTTAGAAGGCTTCATTACTCGCTGAGATGACAATTGATGCTTTCAGGTTTCTGGATCTATTTGCTTTTTATTCAATACAGTGATATGAAACTGTCCAGAAATTTAGCCTAATTGTGTCAGCTTTGCAAAATCAGAGGAAATTACATTCCACCTTAACAACTTACCTGACGATTTTTCCGGGTCCGCAGGAGAGTACAGGGAGTCAGAGGAGATTGGTTCTGCACATGTGTAGTACATATTTCCTCTTCAAAAACACAGTGAAGCGGCGCGGTCGCACCTTCTCAGCTGAAGTACAGTTGGCTGCGATTGTATCCTATGAGACTGCGTCAGTTAAGTAGTTAATATTTTGGATAGACTTTTGGTATACATCCTAATTACTGTACTTTTTCCTCCTTTGTGACAATAGAAAAAAACAATAGTAACAGCTGTCGCTTTATATTCACTTCAACTTATAATTTAGTAACTTAATTGCATTAATTTTATTTATCTTGATATTTATGTGCTTGAAAACAGTTTGGGATTAAACTTGATATCTTTTGCAATCTGTTTTTCAGTTTCAGTCTTTACTACTGTAACTTGTTTTTCTTTGACATATTTTTTGTATTTCCATAATGAATTTTAACATTTTAAATGCACTCTCTTATGACCTCCAATTATTTTTTATTTAACATTAAGTTGCATTTTATTCCTAGACATGTTGTTGCCAGACGGTATGTACTTGCAACAGTATTTATTTAAAATATATGTAAAAATATTTCCATTTCCTTTAATTTAAGCGTACACTTTCCCAGTCTTCAAACATGGCTCAGAGTGTCGAGTTGCCCTGGGACTGGGTGCCCAGTGAGGAGCTATTGGACATGATTCAAGCAGCAGTAAGAAAAGAGACATCTGTACTTCCTTGATGGAAATGGACTAGTCCAGAGGAATGCAGAAGCCGAAAAGGGGTTGATGGATAGGTGGGTGGACTGTGGATATCCATATGAAGCACATTAATCTTCCCCTTGTGGGGGCTGTGTAGCCTACTGCTACAATGCATGGCCCTGCCTGCTTCCTCTTCCATGATGGTCCCTCTTCCTCATCCACAGCAGAACCTGTTATTAACAGCATCTGGATGTCTCAGAAGTAAACTACTTCACAAGGCCACCTAATAGACTTTCCAGCACTATTGTGACACCAGCATAAGGTCACAGTAGCAGCAGCACAGGGTCACAGGAGCAACAGCAGCAGCAGCAGCAGCACAGAGAATCAAGTACAGTAAGTGGTGTGCTGGGAAATTGAGGAATGGAGGGGAGGTTAATGGGTATAGTTGAGGGAATAGAAGTACAGTATAAGGTGGTAAGTTTTGAGTTGGCACTTTTATGAGTTTGAAGAGGTTAAGGGGTCTATTCAGCAATGATTTTTTTACATAAAAAATGTATATCCCCTATTCAGTAATGGGATAATGGAGAAGATAGCGCAATTATCTTCTCCATTAATTCCCTGCTGTCAGAGTACTGCACTGTTGGAGCCATTGTTCTCTACAGTGCTTTAACGCTTTTTGCTATTCAGCAAAGCAAAAAGTATTAAATCACTCGAAAAATCTTTACTTTATATAACGCCATCTCAGAATGACGTTATATGAAGAAAGTACTTAAATATCCTGAAAACTGCAGGGACAGAGGGAAATTTTCCCATAAGTCCCTGCAGCATCTTGTAAGTCCAACCAGCCTCCGTCCCTGGTTTACGGTGATCACTGAAGGTAAGTTCAATTAGAGCATGTTAAACCTGCCGAAATTGATTGACATGTGTATACAGGCTTTATACTAGCCTGTATACAGTTATATTTATGTGCAAATATATTTAACATTTATATATAAATGTTAAATATAAAACCACATAAATATACGTGTTTACCGACTAATATAAAACCTGTATACACATGTCAATCAATTTGGACAGGCTGGATATGTACTTACCCCGTCGGCGGTCACCGCAAGCATGGACGGAGACTATTCTGGAGCGCATGACTGAGCATGCGTAAAAGAACAAACAGAAGGTATTGTTTTCAGAATCCCAAAAACAGTGCCTTCTGTAACATCGCAGGGACAGCGCGTTACCAAAACCACTGTCCCTGCACAAAATATTGTTGAATAGCAGCAATAAATTATCAGAATTGATAAAAACTTGACGATGTTGCCCGATAATATTCTGGGCACCATCGTCACTCTTGCTGAATAGACCCTTTAATTCTTTAATAGAGTTAATTAAGATGAAGAGGTTAACTGTTATTTGTGTTAATCAAGTGGAAGGTTTTTTTTTATTAGAGTGAGGGAAGTAATTAGGTGTTTAATGAATATGAATCAAATTAATTTATGATGCAGAAATTAATAAATGGGTAAGGTTTATAAAGGGGTTAGTTAAATATATTTATGTGATACAAAAATTCTCTCTTTATTGTATGGTGGTCTCAAAAATGATCTCTATGGAATATTGCGGTCTTAAAAATATGTGGCATATTATATACCATTAATATTAGGGAGACTATATAATTTCTTCTTTTTTTATGTATAAACTGCAAAATAATTTGCATATATGCAAATATTTTGGGCACTGTGATTTAGCACTACACTTCTGTGTGGAGCTAGGTCTACTGTTCTGAGTATAGGTTGAACCTCCCACAGTACAACACAAAGAGCTATTGGTTGCAGAAGGGCAGATTCATGCCTGTGCAGTAATAGTGATGGCCATTGGTGGGCTGCCCATCAATGTTTCCATCAGTGATTAACGGAAATGGCACAAAACCATCTATGGTGAACCATTGAGGGGCCAATAAGCACTGGGGGTGGGCTTAGCCTTCGTTATGTAAAGAACAAAAAAAAAAACATTTTATAGTCTGCCGATAATGGCAGAGATCCATTCGATCTCTGCCATCAATGGCATAACCATCGGCCATCCATAGTTGTTTACAGATGGTTCTTAAGTATTAATGGTCAATGGCCTAGTTAGTGAGTTCAGACTGGCAGCTGGGTGTGCTGACTGTGCATTGTATCTGAATGCTGTTATGAAAGATGTGTTGTTGTTGTGTTGTGTCCTGAATGTCTATTAGATCTCAGATTATTGTCCAAATAGAAAGGGGGGAGGAGGAACTACTAGAAGTTCTGGCATGCCTGATAATTTGAGATCTGATGGACATCCAGGACATTAAACAACTAACAACTAGCAATGGACATCAAAAGCTCACCATCTAATAATGGCCATGCTTCCACCATCTAAACTTTCAATGCGATAGTAACTAACCATCACTCTTAAAAAATTACATGACAAAAATCTTTCCGATTGTCGAAGTCAAATAATTGGTTATGATTGTTTGTAATTATTATCTAACGATCTAGTCGTTTATGGGCTGATAAAGAGTAAAATCGGATGCTACTCTGCGTCGGAAGCAAGCCGATGCGTACAAATGCATATATATATATATATCATTCAAGGTTTAGCAAAGTTTGTGAAAGCAGGAGTATGTCTGTGACAAGTAATTAAAAATACACAAAGATACTGTGAGTGTTTGCATATCTATTGAGAAGCTCCGCATACAGATACAGTATGTCTGTGGCAATTGAAGTATAACACAGACACTGATATGCTCAGAGAAAGTGTTCTGAATGTAGAGTTAGAAACAATTGTCAGAAGTTTGATAATCATTAGCAATTGTATGCCTTGTGTCCAATGCTGATGTGGTTAAGAACTACTGACAATTGTATTCTAAATAAGCATAAGAAAGCCTTTGCTAAAGTTATCAGACTTCTTGACTTGCCAAGGCTTGCCCCACTTGTGAGCAGGGCAAACTTCATTTTATATGACCTTTTGTAATTAGATTCAGACGGATATAATATCAGAAATACCAGTTACTAGATGGAGCTCTATATATATATATATATATATATATATATATGTATATATATATATTTATATATATATATATATAATTTTGTTCCATGACACAAACACTAATGCACATTTGCACACACATGCATACACATAGACATTCGCATGTGTATCCACAATGCGAACACATAGACTCTCTTATGCTTGCACACATACCCTGTAACTATTTTAATATGAAGATTGTATTACTGTAAATATCTCACTATTACTTATGCAAGCACATATAGAAAAGGTTTTATTAGACAATCTTTATGGAATAAAGTGTGCATATATGATATTTAAGGTATACAACATGGTAGACATGGCATGTTTGGTACTATACTGACACCCCGTTTATTTCCAGATATTCTAATCTATCAGCGAGGGAGTCACATCCTGCATTCAGTGGTTATGGATTATAGGAAATTAGTGGTTAGAATGTATACTCTGTATGTAATGTCTTAAACCAGTTAAAGAAAGACAATGTAATCTCAAGACATTGTTGGAGAATTGGGACATACCCCTAGTGACAACATATGAACTGTCCTATGAACTACAGCATACTACAAAGACCAAGAGCAAGAACCAATGGAATTATGTTTGTCTGTCTACATTGTTGTTATCATGATCTGTAGGATATATAACCTGCGCACCGGTCCCAGTCAGTAGCCATTCTTCTTGGATGACCACAGGCTTCTGGAGGGCCGACTGTATACTGGGACCGGTGCGCATGCATATGTATCAAGCTGTACCTTTTGTATTTAAGTGTCTTTGCGCTAACTTACTTTTTGTTGCAATTAGAACTTTTTGTGCTTTGGAACCACGATCAAAGTCTGGAAAGCAATTATTTCTCTCTAGCGATTTAAGGGTATTAACAGTTGGAGGCTCATAGTTTGGAGGCCAAGCTACCGAGAAGTCGTACGATAGTGACGGATCTCAATTTCACAACAAAGGGTGGAATAAGGTGCCATATGCAGGAAAGAATGCACTGTGGGCCTGATTCAGAGCCAGCGCTCTGACCAGAGCGCTCGCTCTGAATCAGGTCCGTCCTATTTAAATTTGGAGCGGCCTTTTGGACGCTCGCATCAACTGTGGGTTACCACCCACAGCTTATGCGAGCGTCCATGATGATGGTCGCGATGGTCAAGACCTGCGGTAGGGTCTCGCTGCCGCAAGCCCTGGAGTGATTTTGGCTCTATCAGAGCCTAAATCACTCCCACTGACATCACTAGTGATGTCAGTAGGGCCGGCCCCAGACGTTAGACGTTCCCATGGGAATGCCTCCATCTGGCAGCCACGCCCCCAGCATGCCCACCAAAAGAGGCGTGTTATCAATCACCATCGACAGCACGCCCCCTTTGGTGCGAGACCCGGAGTGACAGCTTGGCTGTCGCTATGCGTGTCTCGCACTTGCGCATGACGGAGCTCCCTCCGTCGTGCGCATGTGCATTTGGGTACCATCGACCCACTTGCGAGCGTCCTGCGCTCGCGAGCGGGTCTGAATGAGACCCTGTGTTCAAAACCTGCACCATTAAATGTTGTGAAACCGATATCCGCTATTGTGTGCTTTCAAGGGGCGCTGGCTAGGACCTGGGGCAGGAGAGAAAAGTTTGTTTTTTTCATTGTCTGTCTCGACGCTAAAGTGCAATTCGCATAATAGCATATATGTATTACCTGTATTGCTGCCACGAGTTTCAAACAATCGTTCTGATAGTATTGTCATATTGATAGCAATTACATTGTTCAAAACTTCTGTATCATATTGCCATACTAGTGAAAAGTTTATTTTCTGCGCTGAAAACTAAAAGTGTGTGTGAGCAAACATGTGCTTGTAAAGTGAAAGATAGGGGACTGTGTGTTGGAACCTATAGACGAGGTACCATGTGTCGGGCCTAAAAGACTCAGTAGGTGTCTGACGAGGCAGAAAGCTACTGAGTATGTAAACATAGCAGGTACAGCAAGGACAGGGATTTTGTACCTTGAAGAAAACAAGGGTTTTTTTTAAATCAGCCCCCAACTGTAGTCACAGAGCCCATTGATCAGTTAGGTTTTCTGGACACTGTGACCGGACCACACGGATGGGCAGACCGTGATTGTGGCTTGAGGGATAGTATAGGAAATCACTGGAAAGGGTAAGTGTTATTGGAACACTTAAATTGTAACAGGGGAGAGTACTCACAAAGGGTGAGCCACCGGACAAGGGCTGAAAGGTGTCTGGAACGACAGTCTAATCGTATAAGACATTATTCTGTACCCTGATTGTGCAAGCCATCCATAACGGTTAACGGGATAGGAGTGTGTGAACGTAGCTCTATTGAATCGTTCACTGGTCCACATACTAGCGAAAAGTGCTTAGCGTTTTCCCAGATGGGTGCCAGGCTGACGCTGTGTATGGTGGATGATGTGCTGCTTTTGGAAGGGCCGACAGGTTCGGCAAGGCATATAATGTATACAAAATATGGTGCGTATGCAACTGCATACTGTGATGTATGGGTTAAGATGACAAAGAAATGTGTGAAACCTTTTCCTAAAATTGGCAGTTTTGATATGGAGGTGTTGAATAATGTTAGGGATGGCATCTGTATGGTGAAATCTCTAAAGAAACATGTAAAGTATAATGACTGTTTAAAATTGTGGCAGCATGAGGGGAACACGTGGTTAAGTGGAGTGCTCGTACCGCTAAGTAGTGTCGTGAGCACAATGCAAAAGAGCGTGCACACAACGCAAAACAGCATTGCGCATACACCACAGGGAGGCGCACCCACAGTGCTGGTTAGTGTCGGGTGCGCACCTCAAGGGAACATGCACACACCCCAAGGTAGCGGTGCACAAGGTATAGGCATTAGCGCATGCACGACCCCACCGCGCTATGCGGTGGAAGGCAACGGTACAGCTGATACCAAATATTATAAAAATGTACCCTATCCTGAGTAACCATAAGGAAAATGTGTGTGTAGATGATGAACCTGTTGAAATGTCAGCCATTGCATATGCAGTAAATCTGTTAGAGACAGGCACTAAACCTAGAAAGGGAACCAACTGTATCAGCAGTGGAAACTGGTGAAGGTAATATAGTGCGTTTTAGTAACAGATTGAACCTCCAGAGTACCAAGGTAAAAGTTCCCGTAAGTAACCTTAAAAATAGCAAAGCGGAAGGTATGCATCCTGTCCGGACAATAACAGTTCCCAATGGGAATCTGGACGGACATGGTGTAGTACCCTGCGCTCAGCTAGCATGTAGCAATGTCTATATAGTATATTGGTATTCAAACTAGTATTACTGATCACAAACTCTACCCAAATATCGTATAGAGCAATGCATCTACAAAGCCCCACCAAAACAATGCAAATACTGTAGTACTATAAAAGTAAATTTATTACAAAAATAGGCTAAACCATAAAAATCAGAAAAACTGCACATGCACATGGATGTGTGTCCTACCAAACATGAAATAATTAAAAAAAATATATATATAAAAAAGGGGGCTGGTGGATACAGAATAACAAACTGAAAAAATAAATATATATAATGCAATCCACTGTGAGTGCACATTCCCAAATCAAATCTGGATGCTGTGTGTCTGTCTTGTAAATATGAGAAGCGGCGTCCCTCTATTTATATAGAAAGTTGGTGACCAGTGTAGGGTATGATGCCCGGGGTGGTCTTCTCGGGGATAGGAGTATGGTGTACTCACCGGGGAGATGTGGCCTCCTGGCAAAGTGTGATCCACTCGCAGTGTAAGTGTAGGAAGCTGCCTGAATGAACAAGCAGCCTCTGACCATATGCACCGGGGAGGACGCTGATGTTCAACGGGAGATATCCTGGCACCACTGCTCGCTAGAGCAGCATGCCACGTGTCTCCCCTTGTAGCCGGGGACTTACCTGTCTCACCCTGGGAAACACCACTCCTTCCCCTGCCGGCTCTGATCCTCCAGGCCGCGAAGCTTTATTGTAGTCCCATTCGTGATGGTGTCACATGACTGGATGGCTATCATGTGACCGTACTGGGTTATTCAGTCCAGATAACTGGATTAGCAATGCGCACACTGATTAAGGCAGCCAAAAGAACACAGCAAAAAAACTGGATGTGAGAGTAAACTCCGACGCGTTTCTGCCTGAATGGCCTTTATCAAGGAGGATGTAGCAATGCATTGTACATGGACAAGAGCAGAGCTACATTCAATAATGACAGAGTTTCCCGACCCTAGAAAAGAATTAGCTAAGTGCCAACAATTTGTAAAAGATTTAGGTAATGCTCATGAGCCAACCCACAAAGATTGGCGAGTGGTATTATGTGCATGTCTTCCATCCAATACTGACGTGAAAACATTTGTCACGGATTGTGTATTGGATGAAGATGGCCCTTTAACTGATGAGAATAGTCAAAGTAATATCACCCGTATAGTTACCCAATTGACCGTATAATATCCAGTTGTAGTGAACTGGAGTAAAATCTTTACCATTAGACAGAAAGAGAGTGAGTCTGCAGCAGATTATTTCACCCGAACGTTGCTGACTATCACCCAATATACAGGTATAGAAGATATAAAAGATAACACCCATCATAGGGAAGTAGCTGTCACGGTACTCATGGATGGTCTTAAAGACAATCTAAAGACTAGGGTTCAAATCTCTCTGCCTAACTGGAGGGGGATTACTGTAGATGCCCTCAGGGAATCAGCTATAGAACACAATAAAAACATCCTCAGGAAGAGAGAAACACAAAGTGAGAAGATAATGGCTGTTAGCATTCAAGCTTTAGAAGGATTGTACAGACAACCACAACACCCATACCAAACACAACAACAAAACACATATCAACATGCCCAGCCACAAACCCCACACCACCCACAACCACAAACTCTCCACGCACAACAACCTACACAGCGACAACTTTCCAATGTAAGATATTACACATGTAACCAGAGAAGACACCTAAGTAGACACTGTCAAGAGAGGAATTGGGGGACAAATAATAAGAAAATGCATAAATTCACACCAAAAGGATACCCACAGAATGCAGGAGATTTTAAGCAGTCACTTGCTCACATAGTGGCAATGAATGCTTTACTAGAGAATGATAGTCAGCTATAGGGGTTAGGTCATACCTGTAGTCTACAGCCAGTCAGGTTAACAGAGAGTACTAGGGAAGAGCCTACAGTGACAGTAGATGTAGCTGGTACTAAACACACTTTTCTTGTAGACACAGGGACAATCAGATCTGTTCTAAATTCTCCATCAAATTTACAGGTGACCAACAAGACAGTACCAGCAATTGGAGTAATGGGTAAAGTGCAGCATTATCCTTTAACCAAATCTGCAGAAGTTACTATCTTGCTGCTGCATACCAGGCATTCTTTTCTCCTGGCAGCAGCAGCTCCTACTAACTCACTAGAAAGGGACTTGTTATGTAAAATGGGATGTGTCATTTACTGTACCCCTGATGGTATATTCCTAGATATCCCAGAAAAGGTTGCGCATGAGGCAAGGGATATATTGGACACTCCCCAAAAGTTAATGCGTCACTCTACTGTTTCAAAACAAAGCCCATTCCAAGTTAAAGAAATGTTATCCCAAATACTGGGCTCACTTTGGACCAAGGATGGACATGACATCCTGTAGTTGTAAATGTAAAAGTGGTAGGCAAGCTCCAAAAATCCCTCAGTACCTGTTAAAACCAGAGGTAGAGTTAGGGGTTTATCCCATAATTGAGAGGTTGTTACAACAGGGGATTTTAATTCATACAGCTAGCCCAGCAAATAGTCCCATTTTTCCAGTAAAAAAGGCTGGGGTGAGGGGCTATATTTTAGTACATGACCTTAGGGGTGTAAACAAAGTTGTTGAGAGCCAATTCCCCTTAGTGCCAAATCCAGCTGTCATCCTTATGCAAATCCCACTAACTGCAACCCACTTCACTGTCATTGACCTGTGTTCTGCATTCTTTTCTGTCCCTCTTCACCCTGACTGTCAGTACCTATTTGCATTTACATACAGAGGCGTACAATATACTTGGACACGATTTCCCCAGGGCTTCATAGACAGCCCCAGTATTTTCTCCCAGGCCTTACATGACTGTTTACAATCTTTTCAACCCACCAATGGATCTGTTCTAATTCAATATGTAGACAATTTATTGTTGTGCTCTGATTCGTTTATGTCATGTGTGAATGATACTAAACTATTGTTGCTTCATCTCTCACAAATGGGGCACAAGGTTGCAAAGGACAAATTACAGCCATGCCAGACTAAGGATAAATACTTGGGACACTGTCTAACCCAGGGGCTACGACATTTGACAACTGACAAAATACAGGCCATACAGACTGTGACACTGCCGCAAAACCAACAGCAAAGCCGTACCTTCTTGGGCATGTGTGGATACTGCAGATCATGGATCCCAGGTTTTTCTATTTTGGCATTACCATTGCAGGAATTGGTGTCATCCTCAAAGCCCAACCGTGTCACACATACTGAGGAAACAGAGCAGGCTTTCCTTAACCTTAAGGATAGTCTGACAAAAGCACCTGCCCTGGGAATACCAGATTATGAAAAACCTTTTGAGTTATATTGTACGGAAGCTGAAGGCTGTGCAGCAGGTGTCCTCACACAAAAACATGGTGATGCTAGCAGACCTGTAGCATACTACAGTGCCCAATTGGACACTGTGGCAAGATCACTTACAACGTGTTTAAGAAGTGTAGCAGCAACCGCTCTTCTGGTCGATAAGAGTGAGGATGTAATATTAGGTCATGATATGATTGTTTATACACCGCATGCTGTGTCTGCACTGCTGAATTCTGCCCAAACTATACATGTTTCCTCAGCTAGGTTCACGAAATGGGAACTAGCTCTAATGGCACCTGCAAATATTACCATTAAACGGTGTAATACATTAAATCCAGCAACATACTTGCCATATGTGCCTAGAGATGCAAAAAGGGTGAAGAGAGGTGAGTTGCTGATTGAAGGTAAGTTTTGCAGGTATAGTGATACACATGATTGTATGGAGTATTTAAATCAGACTTTTACTGCTAGACCAGATATACACCACTAGTAAATGCAGATTTGACATTTTACATGGATGGGAGTTGTCATAGACAAACTGACACAGGAGAATTATGCACAGGTTATGCCATTGTAAATGATTATGATGTTGTAGAAGCCAAACCACTTGGTCCACCTCACTCAGCACAAGTGGCTGAACTGGTGGCACTAAAGAGAGCATGTGAATTGGCGGAAGGGTAGTACATAATTTTGGGGCTCTATGGCATCTTAGAAATTTTATGATGGCAGCAGGTACACCAGTCGCACACTCACACCACAAATAATAGGACTGTTTACAGCAATTCAGCTACCAAAAGAAGTAGCCAACATCAATTGTAAAGCCCATATATGTGAAGAAGACCCGGTGTCACTGGGCAATAGCAGGGCAGATGAAGCTGCCAAATGGGTAGCAGGGTTAAGAATTAACATGCCAGTTAATAAAATGATGTTTTTTTCAGACAATTGATACGCAGAAATTAATTGTGATGGGAAATTTGTGTTCCATTCAGGAAAAGTCATTCTGGAGATCAAAGGGATGTGGACAAGAGTCCTCCGGACTCTGGAGAGATGGACAAGGTAAGCTGGTGGAACCCAAGGCATACTACCCAAGCTTGGCTGAAGCAGTGCATGGTCTGACTCACCTGGGAAAGCAAGGTATGTGCAAGTTGGTCAGAGCGTATTGGTGTGCACCGGGCTTCTCTTCCCAAGCTGAAAAGAGGGCAATGTCCTGCTTGACTTGCTTGAGGAAGAACATTGGAAAAACAATACTAACCAAGCCATCCCACATCCCTCCGATAGATGGACCTTTTTCAGGTAATACAAATTGATTTCATCCAATTACCACCCTGCAGGAATCTCAAGTATGTATTAGTTTGTACCAATGTGTTTTCTAATTGGATAGAGGAATATCCAGCTGCCACTAATACTGCTGCGTTTACTGCTAAAAAGATTGTTCAGGAATTTGTATGCAGGTACGGTATCCCTAGAATCATAGAAAGTGATAGGGGTACTCATTTCACTGGTGATGTCTTCCAGAACATGTGTAAGTTGATGGGTATTAATATAGTAGACTTCACACCCCCTATCGACCGCAAGCCAGTGCCAAGGTGGAGAGGGTAAACGGTACTATTAAGAACAAACTGAGTAAGATCATGGCTGAAACTGGATTAGGTTGGCCAGAAGCCTTACCACTAGTCCTTCATAGCATCAGGACAACTCCTAGACCCCCTCTTAATCTGTCCCCCTTTGATATACTGTTTGGGAGACAACCTCATTTGATTGTAAGTTCACAGGATGATTTGAAGAGTAACAACGAGGTTACTGTGAAGTATCTTATAACAATGAGTAAACAGTTGAAACAGCAACAGCAGAAACTGAAATTGTTGTCACCTGATATGCCAAAAACAAACTGTTATGATGCTGAACCTGGAGAATTTGTTATGATCAGAAATTTCTTGCATTCAGGTTGCATGACAGATCGGTGGGAAGGTCCATATCAAGTGTTGCTGAGAAGTATAACATCCTTGAAAGTGGCAGAGAGAGATACCTGGGTTCATTCCACTCACTGCAGAAAAGTCAATCAACTGGTGGAGATACAAGGCGGAGTCGAGGCAGATAATGTAGACCTGTCAATTGCGAGCTTGTTCCAGGAGAGTTAAAGACTACAGTGATATACCTGAGCTAGAGAAATTTGCAGTCCACTATTCCAGCAATGGAATGGCGGGCTGGGTTTGCGTTCCTATTGTCTTCCAGAATTCTCCTTGTTTGGTTCGGGATGTCCTGTTTCTGTAATGGTGGGCAGATGATGGAGGGAGAGGTCGATGGAAATATCGATGGAGTGGAGTTGGGAGAAGAGGCCATACATTCACAAGGGTGGTATCTGACCAAACTCAGTACAGTAATTGCTAAGAGATCTGTATTTGAGATGTCTCCAACAGTGCCAGCCCAAATATAACCAGTATTGGGGTGGGCATCCTTTAGAGGATTATCATGCCTTGGTGGGCAAAGTCTTAAATCAGGCTGAATGTTGGGTATGCTCTGACGTGCCTCAGGGACAACATAATGTAGGACTAGTACCACTCCCGTTAAATGTCTCTGAGGTCCTTGAATTACATAAGGGGAAGATGCTGGACAGAAAATTTATTATGTCCAAGCCTCCAAATTTTATGCTCCATCAGCACCAGGTGGATAGATCCCTGTTATGTTTAAACATCACCAATTCCAATAAACCAGGAAATTGGGAGGTGTCCAGGAACAATCAGACAATGACCTTTTCACACAGAGCTGATAATGAACCAGTAGATGGTGAACTAATACACATTACCAGTGGAAGACACTTAGGGCCTGATTCAGAGCCACTCGTAAGCGGCAGCTCGTTCACTCTGAGCGATGTTTGCCCAACTGCGCATGCGTACGGATCGTTATACGCATGCGCGAACCAGTCAGTGCGGCCGAAATTCATGTGCTCGCAAAATAGCGAATGCCTGCTAATTTGAGTGACAGAAAGAGGCGTATGTGGGTGGTAACAGGGGAAGGTGCTTGAAAACGGGGAGTGGAGATCCGATCGCAGGCGTGCTTAAAGGTCAAAATGGGCATTTTATGGGTGTGCATATTTAAAACAGCAGCGTCATTGACCACGTCACTGGGTTTTTTTTAAGCCAGAACTGCTCGCAAAATTGTGGTAGCAAAAACCAACCACAAGAATAGCGAGCAGTTCATACCCTGTTCGATGTACTCGATTAATCTAATAATTAGCGGACATGACGTAGGATGCGAGCGGCCAGGGGGCGTAGTTTCCAAAAAAACGACCGCAAGTTTTGTACGCTCGTTCAGACCTAGAGGCGTGAATAGACCGCAAACAGCGAACGGTTCATTTGAATAGCCACCCCTATTTTCTGGACGAGCGAGCGCTAATTGCGTCAGGCTCTGAATCAGGCCTTTAGTTCCACCAAGGTAATGGTTGGCAGAGTACCAGAAGGGTACTGTGCAGTTATTGTACAACCTAAAACATGTATTAGTCAAATGGGAAAATCTGGGGTAGGATTATTTGTCAGAGAATTCTGTCCGATGATAATGATGCATTCTATTCCTTATGTACTCCCAGATGATGTGTATTTTATATGTGGAAGGAAAGCGTATAAGTGGCTCTCTCCGAGTTCCAAAGGTTTATGTTATCTGGGAAGGGTACTTCCAGAGGTTATGACCCTTACACATGGTGAAATGCTTGGTATCCATAAAAACACACCATCTCCATATCTCCATACACATTATGAACACTGTGACAAAAGAAACATGATACCTGGTGACATACATGCAGCTACACAGTTGATTAGTGAAACAACTGGTTTCCAAATTTTAGTAGCGCTAGATCCCACCAGGATCACCCGGGGTACTTTAAATTTTAGATACATCAAAGATCTTGCTAAATTAATAGATAATAATACCAAGATGTATGATGACATGTTCAGGTATACAGGTAAGGAGTTACAGGCTTAAAAGAAAGAACTTGGGGAACATAGGCTAGTGTTAAACGATTAAACAGTTGTTACTGCAGATACTGTGTGACTCTAGCCACCCAATTTGGTGTCAAGTGTTGCACGTACATCGCCAATAACACTAGTGACCCCAAGGAGGTGATAGATCGGAAGATGGTTGAAATTCTGCAGCTGAAATGGGAATTTCGAAAGAACCATAATACTTCACTGGCTGAAGTAGAGGAAAAGGTAGAAGAGTGGTTCTCTTGGTTGAACCCTGTGAAATGGTTCTCCGGGTCTAGGAGAGTGGGTCCAGGAACTGGTTCCTATTGTGGGTAAACTCCTGATTCTCTTACTTATTGTCATCCTAGAAATTGGCTTATGTCTCAGGTGTGTTCCTAATGTCTTGAAGTGTGGAAAATGTACAAGAGCAAACAGAGAAACAGAGATTATGATGGTGGTAAGCAATGATATTATGGATACCAAGGTCCAAGGAAGAACTGTATTACAACCCTGAATTAGAGTGTACCATCAGATGATGAAATATAAAATTGTGTGGTCATGCATAGATGTATTGTTAATGTTATTTTTAAACATCCTAGATAATGTAGTTTCAATCCCTCCCAAACTTCCTTTATAGGTTCAATGAGATCCCACATCCCACCAATGATCCCTATAGATCCACAGATGGCGTATAAGGGTTGTTCTACCCTCTTGAAATGCATTATTAATGGTTCAGTGACCTACTTGTGTCACACCATTTATAACCTTGAATAATACATTATTATGCATGACTGCAAAAGGTTAAGATCAGAGTGTGATAGCGTATTGTTTGCTATCAAAGGGTGGACTGTCGAAGTCAAATTGGTTATGATCATTTGTAATTATTATCTGACGAGTAAAATCGGACAGTACTCTGTGTCAGAAGCAAGCTGATGTGCACAAATGCGTGTATACATATATATATATATATATATATATATATAATTCAAGGTTTAGCAAAGTGTGTGAGAAGTAGGAGTATGTCTGTGACAAGTAACTAAAAATACACAAAGATACTGTGAGTGTTTGCATATCTATTGAGAAGCTCCGCATACAGATACAGTATGTCTGTGGTAATTGAAGTATAACACAGACAAGAGAAAGTGTTCTGAATGTAGATTTAGTAACAATTGTCAGAAGTTTGATTTGTCAGAAGTTTGATCAACATTAGCAATTGTATGCCTTGTGTCAAATGCTGATGTGGTTAAGAAGTACTGACAATTGTATTCTAAATAAGCATAAGAAAGCCTTTGTTAAAGTTATCAGACTTCTTGACTTGCCAAGGCTTGCTCCACCTGTGAGCAGGGCAAACTTCATTTTATATGACCTTTTGTAATTAGAGTTAGATGGAAATAATATCAAAAATACCAGTTACTGGAAGGAGCTATATATATGTATATATATATATATATATATTTATATATATATATATATATATATATATATATGGGTTTACTAATGACTATAATAAGCTAGGGGGGCCTTGTCCTCTTCATGAATTCCAAAGTGTGGGCTTGAGAGAATTTCCTAAAGATGTGTCCTTAAAAAAAAACACTCTCTGGGTGCCAGGTCCCATGAGACTCTGCTAGCACCGGTTTTCCAAAATTGTGTTTAAGTAGCAGTGACTTGGACACACCAGAAGACTGTGCTGATTGATTTGATATGCAACACTTGTATATCTGTGTGCGGCAGAGTCCCTGCATCTTTATATGATGTGCTAAAATGTAGCAGCCACAGATTTTTTTTCATTCCGAGTTCCGTTGTGCTTCATATACAGACTCAGGTGCGCACAGTGTATTGGTAACTTTGTCCAGGGGGAATTGTGTATCAAGCACCATCAAGAAAAATATTTTGTCCCAGTTGTGTGGTTCAACAGCTTGGTGACTTACAGTTGGGTTTTTAAGATAAATTGTGTACCAACAGTACCCCAGAATGATTAAACTTAACATGATGTGAAATTAACATTGTGATTAGTTATATAGTGATGTCTCAGTGAATGGTGTGGTGCTATGTGTAAGTTTATTGCAGGATAATTATCATATTGTTTTAAATTTCATTGTCAGTTGTTGTCAACTATGAATATTTGCCTCCCTCCTTCTTCCCTATAAACCAATGTATAGTGGAGTCTTTTTCCTTCATCCTCTTTTGCACCTTTTGTACATGGCTGTCGTTGGCACCAGCGCCATGTACAATCTGACATTCTGAGTAACCATAGTGTTGCTTTAATATTTGATGGTGCGATTTTTAGCATACCACAGTGCATTAGAACCATAGCTGGTGTGCGTCTCAGTAGGAAGCTAATCGGCTGTGGCATTAATGTAAATTTTCAGTACGGCACATTTACATTAATGCCGCCGATGGGCTTCCAACTGAGATGCACACCAACTACAGCTCTAATCCACTATGGTATGCTAAAAGTCGCACATCCGTCTCTGAATTGGAATCAGAATGCCATAAGGAGAACTTGCCCAGACCTGCTGTTTCCCTCTGGCTATGGGTTCTCTGTTCATTCAGAAGGATTGTTACAGCTGCAGGATTGATACATTATAGAGAAATAATAACACATTTTCAGGATACAATAACATTTTCAAGGTGCAATTAGACCTTTTAGAATGTTTTACTGCATTAAAATGTAGTTATTAATCAGCTTTCCTATTTGAAAGCATTTGTTTTACTGTTCCATGGAGACCTTTGAATGACTAGTAAACTAAAAGTATCTTAAAAAATAAATTGATTTCAATTATCTTTGTTAAGAAAGCAGAATGACAAATTTTTGTTTAAACCTCATGCTTTGTTAAGAATAAAATTCTACTGACTTATTGTGATTATTTCTCCAGTCTAAATCAATTTAGGATATACAATTCCATAGTGTATAAACATAATAATCTTAGTCCAATCAATAATAGCAAGGAGAGTGTCATCAAAAGCTGTCATTCTGGTTAGTAGCCAGACTCTTGTTACAACAACTTCTGATTAGAGGGTCTCATACAGACATACTGTACATACTGAGCAGGCTGTACTATGCTGTGGGCTATTTAATGAGAATGATAGCACTGTCTCCTATTTTATTCGCTGACCACTTATGTGCATGCTCTAAAAATGGCTACTTTTGGCTATATACAGATCTGCATCCAACTCGGAATCAGGACTATGGGCCTCAGATACAGTATGTGGGAGGTCCTTTATATGCAGTCAGTGTAGTTCTACAGATATTCATGAGATAAATTGTCAGATGCTCATAACTATTCAGTGGATAAAATAACAAAACTTTCTAAAATATGCAGTATGGATCTATGGCATGTAATATATAACATTGTAGAAAGGTGTCATACAGGGTGTTATGTCATACAGGGTATCATACAGGGTTTATAGTCTTGTACAATGGTATTCAATGAAAAACAGTAGCAAGGTGCCAATTCGCACACAAGGCAGCTGTAGTTTCAGGCAGGCGTGGACCTGCTTTACTACTTTATACTAATGTGTGTATTCATTCAACTAATGTGTGGGATTGTATGTGTGCAAGCGGGAACCGGTGCTGACCATTGATTTTATGCCGGCAGCCACAATTGTCATCATTAGTATCTGCACTTGCACCAGCCCCAAGCTAGATGTAGGAGATCTGTCTGACACAGGCTTCCCTTCCCCATACACGTGACTCAGAATCGCATGGAGCTTTTGAGTCATGCCCACATCACTCCCATGACTTTCCTAAACATAGAAACATAGAATTTGATGGCAGATAAGAACCACTTGAACCATCTAGTCTGTCCCATTTTTAAACATATTATTACCTCAATCCTTATTGATCCTTACTTCTTCCTAAGGATATCCTTATGTCTATCCCATGCATGTTTAAATTGCTCTACTGTCTTAGCCTCTACCACCTCTGATGGGAGGCTATTCCACTTGTCCACTACCCTTTCTGTGAAGTATTTTTCCTCAAATTTCCCCTGAACCTACCACCCTCCTGTTTTAGAACAAGTCCTCTTGTTCTAATACTTCTCTTTCTTTGAAGAATGTCTCCTTCCTTTACCTTGTTAAAACCCTTTATACATTTGAACATTTCTATCATGTCCCCCCTATCCCTCCTCTGCTCCAAACTATACATATTAAGATATTTTAGTCTTTCCTGGTATGTTTTGTGGTGTAGACCTTGCACCATTTTAGTTGCCCTTCTTTGTACAGTCTCTAATGTATTCATATCCTTCTGGAGATATGGCCTCCAGAATTGAACACAGTATTTGAGATGAGGACGTACCAATGACCTATACAGTGGTATTATCACTTCTTTCTTTCTGCTACTGATTCCTCTCCCTATGCAACCAAGCATCTGACTTGCCTTCCTCATTGCTATGTTACAATGTTTGCTTGCCTTTATATAGTGACTCCTAGATCCCTTTCCTCTGCAGTACTTTCCAGTATAGTGGCATTAATTCTATATTTAGCCTTTGGATTTTTGAGACCCAAGTGCATGATCTTGCATTTTTTGGCATTAAACTGTAGTTGCCATGTTGTTGACCATTCCTCTAGTCTACCTAGATCATCAATCATTTGTTTTACCCCTCCTGGTGTGTCTACCCTATTGCATACCTTTGTGTCATCTGCAAAAAGGCATAGTTTCCCTTCAATACCATTTGCAATGTCACAAATAAAGATATTAAAAAGCACTGGTCCAAGTACAGATTCCTGAGCTACTCCACTGGTAACATTTCCCTCTTGAGACTGCACTCCATTTACTACAACTCTCTGTTTCCTATCCTGCAGCCATGATCTTATCCATTCAACTATCTTTGTATCCAATCCCATGCTATCCAGTTTATTTAACAGTCTGTGATGCGGAACAGTGTCAAAGCCTTACTAAAGTCTAGATAAGCTATATCTATGGCCCCCCTTAATCTACTTCCTTAGTCACCCAGTCAAAAAAGTCAATAAGATTTGTTTGACATGATCTCCCCCCAGAAAATCCATGCTGTTTGGGATCCTGCAAATTGTTGGATTTGAGATAATCTATGACTCTTTCTTTTAAGAGTATTTCCATCAATTTCCCTACTACTGATGAATGGCTCTCTGGTCGGTAGTTGCTTGCCTCTTCCTTGCTTCCACTTTTGTACAGTGGTATTACATTTGCTCTTTTCCAGTCCTCTGGAATTACTCCAGTAGCTAGTGACTGGTTGAATAATTCTGTTAATGGTGTTACCAGCACCCTTTTAAGCTCTTTTAGTATCCTTGGATGTATCCCATCTGGCCCCATTGATTTATCCACTTTCAGTTTTGAAAGTTCTGATAGGATCTTCTCCTCTGTAAATGTGCTTGTTCCTACCTCATTTTTCTGATTACACCTGCAACTTTACTGTGACCCCTTTCCCTCTCTCTCAGTAGTGAATACTGAACAAAAATAATTATTAAGATGATCAGCTATTACATTGTCTCCCTCAACAAGACTCCCTCTGTCTGACTTTAGTCTTTTTATTCCACCTTTTGTTTTTCTCCTTTCGCTTATATACTTAAAAAAAGTTTGCCCCCTTTACCCACTGACTGTGCCATTTTCTCCTCAGCTTTTGCCTTTGCAGATCTGATTACTTTCTTAGCCTCCTTCTGTTTTACAAGATACTTCTCTTTGTCTTCATTATTTTGCGTCTGCTTGTATTTCCTAAAGGCTATCTTTTTTGCTTTCACAATACTTGCTACCTCTTTCCCAAACCACACTGGCTTCCTTTTCCTTGTGGTTTTCCTAACCCTTTTGATACAAAGGTATGTTGCCTTTAATATTTAAAATTTTAAATTTTCCCACCTCACCTGCACTCATTTCAAGTTCCTCCACTGTACCAAAGATTCGCTTAAACATCTTCCCATCCCTGCAAAATCAGCCTTCCTAAAATCTAACACCTTTGTTTTTGTATGGGGTGAGTAAGTATCTGTCTTTATTCTGAACCATACTGCCTGATGATCACTGGATCCCAGGTTTTCACCCACTTTTACATCAGATATTCTGTCTCAATTTGTAAGTATTAAGTCTAATATTGCGTCTTTCCGAATGGGCTCCCTCACCAATTGCTGGAGGGAGCTACCATGCAATAAATTCAGGATGTCCCTACTTCTAGTGGAACTTGCCACAGACACCTCCCAGTTTATATCGGGTAGATTAAAATCTCCCATGATTATAACCTCTCCTTTTAATGCCATTTTAGTGATGTCCTGCAGTAGTTTATTGTCCAGTTCCTCTTCCTAACCTGGTGGTCTGTAGATCACCCCAATATGAAGAATCACTTTCACCCCTGTTTCTATAGTCACCCAAAGGGGCTAATTTTTTTCTTCAATACTATGTATTAACTTAGTATTTATGCTTTCCTTGATATACATTGCTACTCCTCCACCTATTCTTCCCATTCTTTCTTTCCTAAATAAAGTATATCCTGGTATAGCTATGTCCTAGTCATGATTTTCTTTGCACCATGACTCCGTAATAGCCACAATATCCAGATCATCCCTTGTCATTATTGCAATTAGTTCAGGGATGTTATTTCCTAAGCTCCTAGCATTTGCACACATTGCTCTTAGACTATTATTTGTTTGCTTATTTCTCCTGTTCCTAGGTATGTTCATCTCTCTACCTATGTTTATTTGGTTTTGTTCTGAATCATCTTCGGTTGCTGTGGATATGCTTCATGTTCCATTTGTCAGCAGAAATAATACCTCTTTATTGGGGGAGCAGATTTCTTTTTTCTTGTTTGGTTCACTGACCCCTCTTCTAGTTTAAATAGTTCTTGGTGAAGCTTTCAAACTGTTCACTCAGTAGTCTAGTTCCTTTTGAAGATGGGTGCAGGCCATCATATTTGTATAAGCTTCTATCTTGCCAGATGGTGTGGCTATGGACTGTCAGTCCAAATCCCTCCTCATAACACCACTTCTGTAGCCAAACATTAAAGTTGCTGATGCAATGATTTCTATCTTCCCCTCTGTGTACTGGCAATACTTCTGAAAAAGTTACAGTGGTTGCCACCTGCTTTAGAGCAGTCCCTAACTTCCTGAATTCATCTTTTACTGCCATGACTTCAGCATTGGCCAGGTCATTTGTCCCTAGGTGGACAATGACATCCACCTCTCCATCTTTTCTTGCTGCCTTCACAATTCTCAGCATGCGCTCTTTATCCCTTCCTGTGACACTCCCATATGTCAGGGTGGTTACGTGAAATCCTTTTGCCACCACTCTTTTCCCAGTTGCGACCGACTCAGAATAGGACAGACATATATGCCAAAATGCACAAAAAAATTCTCAAAAAGACAAGTATTCTAATTGTGTGGCACACATTTCATTTGTTGCGAATCATTAAAATGTAACCTTTATTGGTAATTTAAAAATAGTGAATATAAAAACATATGTGATGGAGTAATGAATAAAACAAAAAAGGACAAGCTGGCAGCTCATTACTGCAGTCTAGGCTGACTGCATTGTTAATCGTAGGAGCGGACACCATGATTACTAGACTGTAATCACTCCCTCTCCTACCCCAGATTTAGGAGACATTACCCAGTGGCACATGACCATCACAACACTAATATTAGGAGTGACTACCAAGCATATTTGAACCCTCAATACCGCTGGGAGAGAAAGAGAGGGGATGTAGTTGGCATCCCAATGGTCAGGATGCCGATGGTCAGAATCCCGGCTGCTGACAGCCTGATGGTGAGTATTAGGGTTAGGGTGAGAGGGAGGTTTAGATGTTAGGGTAAGTCACTAAGGGGAGGGTTAGGTTTAGGCTGCAGGGGGGGAGGGTTAGGCTATGCGGGGAGGGTTGAGGGATAGGCTGCAGGGGGGGAGGTTAGGGTTAGGCTGCAAGGGGGAGGGGTAGGGTTAGGCTGTGGAGAGGGTTAGGGATAGGATGCAGAGAGGGTTAGAGATAGGCTGCAGGAGGGAGGGTTAGGCTATGCGGGGAGGGTTTAGGGATAGGCCTCAGGGGGAGGGTTAGGTTTAGGGGAGGGTTAGGGTAAATTACCTAATTCTAAAGGTATTCTGACTGTTGGGATGCCGCTGTCTGTATTCTGACCATTGGTATCCTGACCGCCAAGATCCTGTACCCAACCCAAGGAGAGATAGCATTCCATTTTCTCTGCTTATACCTCTATGACAACCAGATTTAGTTGATTATACATGCAGGTATATTATTTACAGTCAGTATAAAATCTATTAGAACTGACTGAAGCAATTGATTAATTTATATCAATGACATTCAAAACTTATATTTCTATTTTTTATGTATGTCTATTTTGAGCATGAAAAATATATCATTATACCAATATTATTTGGTAGACCATTATACAACCAATTAGACACTTTTTACTCATGTTTATTCATTATACAGTATATGTGAGCATTGAAGCTTATATCATACTGATAGGTTAACTGTATTTGAATACTGGGCAGATTCTAGCTAATTACTCAGCAAATGTCTAGTTTCTTAATTATATATGATGGCTACAACAACATAATTATACCAAAAATATACCCTCATAAAGTGCAGTTAATTTTGGCAAATTCATTGTATTACCTTGACCATAACAAAGAATATAATTCTTATTGACCCTTAAAACTTGGCGTGTATTGTGGGACTTTAACAATAAATTTATGGTCACATCTCTCATTATGTTGTATATATTTGAATTTACTACACATATCTGCTCTCTTTATTGTATTAAAGATACATTGGTTAGGCTTTTTCAACCTCCTTATGAAACATTCAGTACTTTGGTTGTTGATAACTATTATTTCTATATGCTGATAAATCATTTAGATACAGGATCTTAGACATTTTTCTATTGGTCAGCAATACAGACTGATTCTAAATCTAATATAATAACACATATTCTTCTAATACCCCTTTTACACCACAGCTAAAACCCGGGTTATTGCCGGGTTATTCCGATTTGCTGCTAGGTGAAAACGGGGCCAGGGTTGGATTCCCGGGTTGAGTGACCCGGCAATCCAACTTGGGTAATTTGCAGGGTTTAACATTGGAACGACCCATGTTACCCTACAGTGTAATCGGGTAACCTGGGTCATCTGACGCAGTTCCCATTTACAAAATGGAGAATTCCAGAATTTCCAGCACTTGCAGATGATGTAATCTCCAAGCGCTGGCAGACCAGTTCCACTGCACCGGTGTGAACTCGACCGAACCCTGTTCAAAATACTGGGTCAGACCCGGGAATTTAGTGTATAAATGGTTATTCTCCCAGAACAAGAGAACTTTGAGAATATTTATAATTTTATTCTCTATTAAGTTTTTGTTTAATTTATTACTTCATCACATATGTTTTTATATTCCCAATTTTAAAATGACCAATGAAGGTTACATTTTAAAGATTCATGACAAATTAAATGTGTGACCCACAATTAGAATATTATTTACCCTGTATTGTAAAATTTTTTGTCATCTCTCCTGTGTGGATTCTTCACTTCCCTCCCCCTTTTTTTCTAACATACAAAAAAATGCCTAGTCAATTATGCACATACACTGTAGTGTATGCAAAAGCTCACTGTTAGTGTCCATGAAGAGAAATTCAAGTGATTTAATCAACCCCACAAGGCACTAAGCAAAAACATCTAATTTGGTTAGTCTGTAATATTTAAAACCAAGCAGCCAGTTACATGATATAAAGTATAGTATATATTAGTAAAATGCATTATTCGCAAGGGTTAATGTGTAAAAAAAGCATATATTGTACATCATATACTAGGGGTGTGTCAGAGCGATTTTATTTTGGGGGCAATATATAATTTAATTTTGGCACACGCCCCCTCCTCCCTCCAACTTACCTGTTGCTGGGCGCATAATCGCTGGAGTAGCAGGAGGCAGAGACTGGAGCGGCGGCCACTGATGGTCAGGGCAGATCTGGCCCTTACCAATTTGATGGCCTAGGCAAGATTTTGGATGGTGCCCCCTAGCATCTTTGCTAGTTCTGCCTTTGACCCAACACCCCTCTCCCAGCACAGCACCCATCACTCAGCAAGCAGCACTGATCACAGCAGCAGGCAGCAACACTCATCACCCCTCACCCATAGCAATCCACACCCACAGAACTGTAATTAGACATGCTGGTGTCTTGTGCGAGCAAAAGTATTGGAAGTATTGGCGCCCCCAACCCCCATATTTTAAAGAGGGACAGCGTGTGACAAAAGGGTGTGGTCTTGCTGGAAAGGGGCATTGCCACACAATAGTACGCCCAATTCAAATTACGCCACACAGTAGTGCAACCTTATTCACATTACATCACAGGATAGTGTCCCTTATTCACGTTACGTCACATAGTAGTGTCCACTATTCACATTACACCACACTGTATTGCTACTTATGCACATTACACCACACAGTAGTGCCTTTTGTACATATTACGACCTAGTCGTGCCCCTTATATGCATAATGCAGAAATGCTACACAGAAATGCCCCTTACGCATGTCACACATTAGTAATGCCCTCATACACATAATGCCACACAGTAATTCCCCTTACACATTATGCCATACATTATTGCACCCCAACCTCACTCACCCAGAGAATAAAACTGTGACCTTATCACCTCAGATAAAAAACAAAAATAGCTGCGCCTTTCAATCAATTAATCTAAGCTAAATAAAACTAGCTGTTCCAACAGCAGGTTCTGCAACCTGCTAAAAATATGAGTGGAACACTTATTTGAATAAGTCACAACAATAAAACCATAATAAGGGGTACAAACTGTAGAAGGAATAAATAGGACACACTGGGTTTTAATATAAGACTCCTTCACAGTTCCTCTCCTTTAATGTGTCCACAGTATGTTGAACTCATATTAAAAAGGCAATCCCTGAATGGGCAATATTACCCACTGTCCTTGCAACCACGGATAAGATTCCACCGTGATGGAAATAGATCCTTCAATAGTGTGGGGAGCATTGAAAGTGGTGAAGGTAAGCCAGACCAATGTAAACATTCGGGTGAGTACCTGTGGTCCTCTCTGGACAGATGGAATACCAGTGGCTATATCAAGGATAAGAGATCAGCACAGCAGTAAGCCACAAAACTGCACCCAGGGGAGTCTATTTAGGTGCTCAAACCCCGTCTCTGTTAGGGCTATGAGTATACTGTAGTAGATCTAACCAACAAGGCTCTCCTCAGTATTCCCTCAGCAAGCAGTCACGTCATCTGGCTTCCCCACTGGCTTGCTGCTGCCTAGGGTGATATACTGCACCAGGACGCTCTATCCCTTTACTCAGTGACCTCATTCTTACCTGCGGCCTGCCTTCTTCACAATGGCTGGCTGGGCCTGGGCGTCTAGGATGGAGGTGGAGGCAGAGCCGTGAGTTGTTATTCATGGTTCTCCACAAAAGCCCATGGGAGGTCTGGCAGCGGCATCTTGGCTCCTCCTGTAGACAGAATGAGCTTCTGTGCAGAAGCTCATTCTAACTAAGGGCTGGGTGGATGCGGATCACGGTCAAAAGTCACGTAACATGACCGGCCTGGCCATCTGCTGCGCTGCTCAATCGAAGAGCTCCGACTGTGGCAGTGCGCTGGGAGAGAGCAGGTAGTAGTGCCGGCACTGGGGTTGACAGACATCGCAGTAGGTGGCAGCAGCGGCTAGCGGCAGGCGGTGGAGGGGCAGACAGAGGCAGAGCCCTGGAATGCCCCTAGCATTCTGAGTCGCCCTTAGGCATTTGCTTATAATGCCTATGCCTAGGGCCGGCTCTGGGTCAGGGGCTGTGCATTATAGCAATAGTCTGCTCAGCCCCTGCTCTGCACAGAGGAGAAAGAGGTGTAATGAGCAGTGTTTTAACTAAAGACCGCACATTACACCTCTACACCTATTGCTATAATGCACAGACTCGCTCTGACCATCTGTGGCTGCTGCTTTACTGGTACCTTTTAAATGTTTGGGAAAGGGGGGATGCCCCTTTGCCCCCCACCCCCTCCGTTCCAGTGCCTATGCATATACTGTATATATAATGCTAATCTGATTAGGATTTTCAAGTCTGAACCTTCTGAATAGTACTAGGATTGCATAACCTCACTGACAAAAGGTCACTACACTGGAGGACTGGAGGAACTGCTAATTATCATTTAGAGTGGCTGAGACTTCCAAGAGATATTGGTGACTATATCAATTATTCAATTTTTTCAAACTGTAATTAGATTTAAACCATAAATTCAAAGTTACACTGGAGTTAAACACGAGGAAAACATAAGAACAATTGGTCAGCCATCTCTGCATCTGTAGGGCTACTTTTGTCAAATGACTGTGAATTATGTAACTGTCCACATCAAACACCTTCTGTCTGCACATCCTGGACTACTGAAGTCACTGCTTGAACATTGCAAGGAGTTCCCATTTTGCTTGCTGTACGTAGTGCAGTAAAGATCTCTGACTACATTATTCCCATGCCAATGTAATTTTCCCTTTATACCCTTGTAATTTCCACCTGAATTGCCATTGCTTTTTATCATAGCTTCACATCTATGTATTTTTAATATTGTTAGTATGTTATTTCATCCAAAATATCTCCTGATTATTCCTCTTATTAATACACTATTGTATTGGTGCCTATATATTTGTCTGCATTTTTAACAAATTTCATGCACTGTTTCTATTAGAGATGTGCACAGACCCCCGTGTTTTGTTTTTGGTTCCAGCAACACCACCATCAAGTGATCTGGCTTGCTTTCAGGGTTAGATTTCTTTCAAAATGTATAAAAACAGATAAAATCATGTAACTTGGACCTGTTTTTGTTCCTATAGTATTAGTAATATCAAGTACAGAAAGTTGGGGTTTAATTGCGCACTGAACTGTATCCTGTTGGGTGGGGGGGCTGCGCTTGCGAGGAAGGGTATCTGGCCTCCTGGTAATGGACAATAAACATGGGTTGCAGCGTGCTCTGTATCCCCCTTGGTGTAGTGGGTGTGAATAGAAATGGATCAAGACAAAAATTGTGCTGTTGTAAGCACACAGAAAAATAGTTTACGTAAGACTTGGAATACAAGATATGAGCATTTAAAATGTACATTTAAACATACATGATCTCAGTAGGAATTGACCACAGTCTAATGGTATAGGTTTGATCAATAACAAAGTGAGTGAAGGCAATGACAGCAAATGGTAATGGGAGCAGGCTCTCCACATCAAACACTCTAATGACTAATCCAGTACCGCTTGGCAGCAGGAATATACCAATCAAACAACAGGTGTACAGTAGTAGGTAAAAAGGGTATTGACTGTTAAATGGACAGGATGCACTCAGATGGTGTCCTCCTGTGCCTGAAGAAGTGTTAGGCAGTGGGTATACTTGTCAATTAACACTGTGGTGCAGTGTGGATGGTGTTAGTAATTACGTAGGATAGCTTGACATGAAGTTCTAAATTGTAAAGGAATGTTGTGTGTTGCGGAGTGTAAGCGGTTAATTGACTGTGGCGTCCCGCTAGTCAGTGGATGAAGTTGCCCTGGATATGAACTTCCTGGGGTAAGGAGTACGGGAATCCGGAGGATTCAGGGATAGCAAGTCTCTCAGCTGTGCTACCAGTACCCGATTTGCGTGGCAGTGTTGGTCCGACTGAACGGACGTACACAGCCGGCACCAATTAGGGGTGGACTGCACTTGCCTGGGGAGGAGAAGTGATGGTAGTGGCTCACCGAAGAACCAGAAACCGTACCCCCCTATGAGGTGAGGCTTAGCTCCTTGTGGCTCAACGGAGTCCCACTCTTGCCCCTTGCCGGCTGAGGTTGATTGGAGTACTCTGTCCTTCTGGCGAGCGGCTTCCGGGTCACAATTTGAGGGCAGTGAAGTTAAGGGCCGTGGGGTCTGATTTGTGATGTATTTTTAAATGTATTGAAATTGGGTGTTCCTCACATTCTTTCTTGATGATGCATAGGTGTTCATCTATCCTTAATTTGAGTGGGTTGATGGTTCTTCCTATGTACTGTTTTGGTACGGCCATTATAACAAATATATCACACCTTTACTGTTGGACGTTATATATGGACCCATTGTCATCTCCCTGATGGGATTGATGAGTGAGGACAGTTTTAATGTACTATGGAGCTCATCCTGACTGTGAGATGTGGCAATCATGAGGAACATTAATTTCATATCCAATGATTTTGGAATGCATGATACGAATTACTTCTGGCTATATGGAGGCTATGAAATGTATAATCTTGGTCTCCGCTTGATGGGCTATTTTAAAGGCAGCTTGGAATGCAATAAGACTGTTACTTCTGGGTCCGCGGAGGCTGTGGAACGCATAACATGACCGTTTCCTGCTGTGTGGAACGCACAGCCATTTTAATTCCGGGACATGTATGTGAGTGCGCATGCGCTTATACCAATGAGTGCTGATTAGTGGTAAATGTGTTGCTATGTTAGGTTGATTAGGAAGGGTATATATATGCTGCAAGAATGAGCCTTAAACACACTTCTGAGGAAGGACCAAGAGGTCTGAAACGCGTTAAGCGTGGGCTCTAAGGACGATATCCATCACTGGCAGAGGTCTGGCTGTACCTGATTCACCTTGGGCATAGTACTGCATCCGGAGCAGGTATCTTTGCCCCCCCTTTTACCATCTAAGGAATCCAAGGAGGGAGTTCACGTACATGCTGCTGCTGTGCCATGTTGAATGGATTTTTACATGCTCGATTTTTATCTGTAACTTGTGAGTGCAACTTATGATTAAAATATATCTTATTTTATTTGGATCTACACTATGTTTGTATTCTTTTTATATCCCCATATGTGAGACTTGCTGTGACCAGCGCTTAAAACATTGGAGGATAAGAAAATTAATGTCTTGCTATAACTAAAGACTGCAAGATTTATCTACATGGTTATATGATTCTATAACAAGTGGAGTTGATTTATGGTGATTATCCTTTTTTGCCTTATTACCTATGTGCATGTGGTGTTGGGGGAGCGCTAGGAGGTGAAATACACCTTTTTCACTTTAGTTCTTAAGTCGGGTGCTTTTTGGAATGCTATCTGGGGTTTGGTGGGCAGGGATGTGCCCAGAATCTCATCCCCCAAGAGTATTGGCCAATGTTTGTTCACTATTCTTTTGATTTGTTGTGCTTGACTGTTATATTGGGTCACAAAGACATTTTTTTAGTCAGCATCTGTATTGGAGGCTTTGTTTCTGTATTTTAGTAAGGTACTTCTGTTTGTTGTCTTCACTGTTTGGAATGCTGATCATACTTTGTTTATGTTAAACTTCTTCAGTTGTGATTGGAGTATATCATCATGTATTACATAATCACTTAGTTTCGAACAGTTGTGCCTCACTCTCTTGAACTGTCCTGTGGGTATTCCATTCAGTCAGCTAGGGTGGTGGCTGCTGGTTGCTAAGATAAAACTGTTCACGTCTACCTGTTCCTGGTAAGTATTGGTGTGAATGTGGTTATTGTCAATGAAGATGTTTAAATCAAGGAATTCTAGATTGGTCTTATTATATTTTGTTGTGAATTATAAATTGTGTTAATTGTCATTATTGTATTTTATGAAGGTTTTGAGGGATTCTTCACCACTTCTCTAGATGAAGATGATGTCGTCTATGTACTGTACCCAGAGGACGAGGTTTGCACCAAAGCTATGGTGGGACCAGATGTAATGGTCTTCCCAGAAGCTCATGAAGAGGTTCACATAGCTTAGCGCAAACCTCATCCCCATTGCTGTGCCAGTGGTTTGTAAGTAGAACTGATCCTCAAACCATAGGTAGTTGTGTGACAGGATGAAACTGATACTTTTGAGAATAAAGTCGGATTGTGTGGTGGTCATTTTGAGGTCATGGTCTAGGTAGCATTTGGTGCTAACTACAAATTCTATACAGTGTACAGTAAATAAATCCATATTCAAGATACAAGATAACCTAACATGCAACAGGAGGGGGGGTACGGTCTCTGGTTCTTCGGTGAGCCACTACCATCACTTCTCCTCCCCAGGCAAGTGCAGTCCACCCCTAATTGGTGGTGGTGGTGTACGTCCGTTCAGTCGGACCAACACTGCCATGCAAATCGGGTACTGGCAGCACAGCTGAGAAACTTGCTTTCCCTGAATGCTCCGGATTCCTGTACTCCTTACCCTAGGAAGTTCATATCCAGGGCAATTTCATCCACTGACTAGCGGGACGCCACAGTCAATTAACCGCTTACAGTCCCCAACACACTACATTCCTTTACAATTTGGAACTTCATGTCAAGCTATCCTGCATAATTACTAACACCATCCACACTGTACCACAGTGTTAATTGAGTATACCCACTGCCTAACACTTCTTCAGGCACAGGAGGACACTATCTGAGTGCATCCTGTCCGTTTAACAGTCAATACCCTTTATACCTACTACTGTACACCTGTTGTTTGATTGGTATATTCCTGCTGCCAAGCGTTACTGGACTAGTCATTAGAGTGTTTGATATGGAGAGTCTGCTCCCATTACCATTTGCTGTCATTGCCTTCACTCACTTTGTTATTGATCAAACCTATACCATTAGACTGTGGTCAATTCCTACTGAGATCATGTATGTTTAAATGTACATTTTAAATGCTCATATCTTGTATTCCAAGTCTTAAGTAAACTATTTTTCTGTGTGCTTCAACACCACCCTTGTTGTCTTGATCCATTTCTATTCCCACCCACTACAGCAAGGGGGATACGGAGCGTGCTACAACTCATGTTTATTAGTAATATCAATGACAATAATTTCCAGTAAAATTTGACCACCTCACAGCACCTGAAATCACAAGCAAGGGATGTAAATGCAATACAAAATCTGCAAGATCCAGTTTTTAGTTCCGAGTTCCAAATTTGTGAGAAAACATGAATTAGGAATTGGTTCTACTTGGAATCCCAAAGTGATCTGAACTAGGACTCGGTTTGACTCAGAACCCCAAAGTTCGGATGTGTTTGGTTTTCAGCAAACTGCTAATCTCTAGTTTCTATATCACATGGTCTCATTACTACTACCAGTTATCCTCCCCCTTTATTCCCCATTCACACCATATCCCTCTTTTTCGACTTTCCCCTCACTTAGCAGCTACATAATCCTTTCTTTTACCACCTGTTCTCACCTCTATCCTACCCCCTAGTTTCTTCCACCTACATTTTACCACTCACCCGACTCCTATTTTCAGTCAATTCTCTCCGACCATGGTCCTGCTAAACCAGCACTAAGCCCTGGTCCCTCCCTTCTCTCCCTGTCACCTCTCCTCAACTCCATGCTTGCCCACCACCTGCAGTTTCCCTTCCTTGCTCAGAAGTCCACACCATCCCTACACTCTCTTCATCTCAGTGCTCCAAATCAATCTCACCTCCACGCTACAGCAGCCCTGATAATCTCATTCACATCTCTCCCCTTAACTCTGTGCCTCTCTCCTGTGCTCTCTGGAATGCCAGATCTGTCTGTAATAAACTGGTCCCCACCCATGACCTCTTTACCGCCAACTCCCTGAATCTCCTAGCCATCACCGAATCCTGGATTTCCCATACAGACACCATTTCTCCTCCAGCACTCTCCTCTGGGTCTCACACTGGGGTCTCACACCCACAATGGGGGCTCCCATTCTGGTGGTCTAGGGGTCCTCCTATCCTCCAGCTGCTCCTACCAACTCATACCCTCAGATCCAACCCTTTCATTCTCTACCTTTGAGGTTCATGCTACTCATATCTTCAACCTGTTCACTATCATGTAGCTGTCATCTCTGGCCTTTTCACCAAATTCCTTGACAACTTTGCTTCCTGGCTCTCCCACTTCCTCTATTCTGCCATTCCTTCATCTTATGTGGCTTTAATGTCCCTATTGATGTTTCCACTGACCCCTCTAAATTCCATAATTTGGGTCTCTCATTGGACCTCATCATGCTCACTTGATCTGGTCTTCACTCACTGTTGTGATGCTTCTAATTTCTGACAAAATTCAAGAAGCATTACTGCTCTTTTTCATTTACCTCTCTGCTGCTTTTGACACTGTCAAGCACCTTCTCCTCCTGCAAATTCATCACTCCCTTGGTCTGTGTGATACTACCATCTCCTGTCTGTCCTCTTACCTGTCTGACCATTATTTTCTGTCTCCTCTCCTGGCTCCACTTCTAGTTTCCTCTACCAGTAGTTTCTGTTCTTGGACCTCTCCTATTCTTCCTTTATACATCCTCTTTAGTTGAGCTCATCGGCTCTTTGGCCTTCAATATCATCACAATCCTGATGACACTTGGACTACCTCTCCTGCCCTGAGCTTTCCACCTCTTTCCCCACTAGTATCTCCAGCTGTCTCTGTTATTTCCTCATGGATGTCCCAGTGCTTTCTTAAACTTAACATGCCTAAAACTCAGCAAATATTTTTCCCACCCTCCTGAATTACCTCAACTCACACAATTTCATTATCTGTTGACAGCACCACCATGTCCTCTAGCCCACAAGAGTTATTCTCCTTCAAACCACACATTCAGTACCTATCACAGTCCTGCCATTTCCATCTAAAAAATATTACCTGGTCAGACCCTTTTTCACCCTGGAGGCAACTAAGACCCTCCTAATCCACTCACTAGTCATCTCCAGAATGGATAACTGTAATCTCCTCTTATCAGGCATGCCTGTCTCCTATCTCTCCCCACTCCAATCTGTCCTTAATTCTGCGGTGAAAATAATCTTCCTCTCCAAATGTATTAAATTTATCTCCCCTCACTTTCAAGCCCTACACTGACTCTCCTTTCTCTTCAGAACCCAATTGAATCTTCTCACACTCACAAAGCCCTCAGCCAATTATCTCTAATTTACATCTCTGACCTCATCTCCCTTCACACTTCCACTCATTCACTTTGCTTCACAAATGAATGCCATCTCTCCTCCCAACTGGTCACTTCCTCCAACTCCCACCTTCAAGATTTTGCATGTGTTGCTCCCTTCCACTGGAACTCTCTCCCTCTCCCTATCAGACTCCACCTTTCTACAAAACTTTAAACTGCTCTCAATAACCACTTCTTTATCAAAGCCTTCCAGCTCTCATCCTAACCCAGTGCTCCATGCTTCTTGCTCACTGTCTCTCCCCTCTGTGTCATCTACCGTATGTCTGTATGTCCCTTCCCTTTATACTGTAAGCCCTCACAATCAGGGCCCTCTTCCCTCGTGTGCTTTTACTTCCCTCACTTATACCATCATCTCCTTCCCACTGCCTACAGTGGCATCAGCCTCTTGGGTTCTGCCTCCCTGCTGCCTATTTGGGTATTATAATTGCTGATGTAGCAAAGTTATTAAACCTACTCCAAGCCCTGCAGTGTTCTGCACTGTAAATTACTTTTTCTTGTTTCAGTCATACTGTTTCTGTTTCTGTACTTTGTAAGGTGCCTTGTGGGGCCATATAAATAAAGAATAATAATAATAACAATTGTTTCCACAATATTTGGGCTCTAACATCTACAGTATAGCCACATGCTAATAAGTGCACATCAAAAAGTTACAAAGTATCATATGGTTTGGAATAATACTAATACAGCTGGACTAACATGCTAAAGTTATCTATGGCCACAGAGTATAAATCAAATTTTATATGTATTACCATATATGTTTTCAATTATCACATGAATATTAATTAATTCTTGCCAATGTCGATTATTGTAATTTTTATTGAGTTTTAATAAAGATTTAATTTTAATTCTACAGCAGAGCACCAGCGCCATTATTGTATATTTTAGTTTTTTGTGTAGTGAGTGGTCTACCAGTTTCTATAATTCAATTAGCATTCTGCATTATTAGCATTATTCAATTAACATTATGGTGTTGACATTCTGAATGTCAACATGGTGACTGCATACCCATTGTAACAACTGCCATTTCTTTATCATAACCGTATAAATGCAACATGATACATGATACATTGATACTCATTCTGCCTTATTGAGAGACAGGTTAATGTGATGTATGTAGTTTTGAATAAACAAGCTGACCCTTTAGAGTCTGCAGGAACAGATGCAGCTGAACCATTTACATCTGAGTACATGCACACAATACAAAGATAACGGCTGAGTAGATAACATAAATATATTTCTTATAAGCCACAATTAAAGTATTCCTCTTTTAACTATAAAATAGTCCCTATAGACAACACTCATCCCTTCTTAGTCAGGAAATACAATGTAATGAGCATGCAATGAAACTATAATACCCCTTTTACTCCAGAGCTAAAACCTGGATTATTGCAGGGTTAACCCGGGTAGCTCCTTGGTGTAAAAGGGGACAGGGTAGGATTCCCGGGTTGAGTGACCCGGCAATCCAACCCAGGTAACTTGAGGGGTTTAACACGGGAATGACCTGTGAAACCCTGCAGTGTAAATGGCGCAATCCGGGTCACGATGACCTGGATGGAACGTGCCGCATGCCGGCCGATTGGCCAGCTTCAGTGGCGCTTGTAGATGACGTAATTTCCAAGCATCCACTTCCACGCCGGAAGAGCCAGGTCACTGCAGACTTGGCTCCGGTGTGAACTGCGCCGACTCGGGAATATCCTGGGTTGGCGCCGGCTAAATTCCGGGTCTACTCCGGTTTGAAACCCTGTTCCAGCCTCCTGGTCAGACCTGGAATTTAGGTATAAAAGCGGTATTAGACACAATTGGGGCTGTTGCAGTGGTAAATTATGCCAGCTTGTATAGAACACTGTGTGTACAAGTGCACTGCGCAGGCCAAGAAATTGAGCACAAGCAAATGCAGCTATTAAAAATCCTATGAAATTTAGCACATCAATCCTTATCCCCGAAGAGATGTTCTCATGTAGGCAAAGCTAACTAAGGGCGTGTAGTTAGGCAAATAGATGCCTATTAGGTGGCATATCTTTTGCAACTAGTAAAGGGCAGGTGCAAGTACATACTAACGATGATGACGTGTAGAGGTGAGGTGCTGGCAGTGCTGCTTCACTTCTGTCTATAGAGTTGTTCAGACCTTTTCTTGTTTGTCAATTTCAGGTCTACAAGACATTTCATTTTTAAAGAACCCATCACATTTTAAGATTGTTTAAATGATCTTCATCATATTTTCTTGCAATAATAACATTATAGATGTAACAATACAGTACTTACGCCAATTCTCCATCATTGTCAGGGATACTCCCTGAAATAGTTGCAATCTCCCTCTCTCCCTGAAGAGGATAGCAATCTCCCTGATTTCACCATCCCTCCATTATGAAGCTGATATATTTATTAATAAAAAAACAGATATACAGTATACATGTAAGTTGGATCATTAGTGTAATGTCCCTGCATTGCATATAAGACACAATGATCCCTATGGCTACATGTATTTTCTGAAAAGTATCAGTGTGTTTTTATCAACAAATAGTTCTTACTAACTGCTTTGGGGCTCGTTTAGATTTGGATGTAAGTGAATTTTATGACACGCCTTTCAGATGTAGCAGTACATTCCACTTTACCGCTGCGCTCATAGGTGTTGCTTTCACAATCTCCCTGAAATCCTGAAATGCTTTTTTCAAAAGTAGGCAAGAATGATGTAACACTGAATAATAAATATTCCCTATAACACTTTATCAATATTTTTCCCCGCAAATGTCTTGAACTGACATAATTACAAAGATGTTATTCTGAAATAAACATTTGTGTGTGTTGAATGGTGAATATGTATTTGATGCATCTTCTATTTCCATTTGTGAATATGCCTGGGACCTATTTTTGGAAAGTGGCAGCATAGGTATCCTCTATCTTTGGTAGCGGTCATTGTACTGTGTGCAGCGCTGGATTAACATCACTCAAATTTCCTGCTGATTTTTGTTCACAAGGGCTCTAGCTCTCTCTCTCACATCTACAACTGCAATGTCCAACTTAATCTCTAAATCCCTTTGAATATATCCTAATACGAAATTTTTTAGGCTCCGTACCACAGACCCCACTTCTCTGCGACCTCACTCCTTTTGAACAACTCTGTAAATATTGCCCTATGTACAAAGGGATGATCTCTCACATATACGGCATCCTCATTGATGCTGCTCTGCCTACTAATAATCCCCATGAATCCTCGTGGGAGATAGATCTTGGCCCTCTACCTGACAAAGAGACTTGGGACGACATGAGACTGGCAATTGCTAAATTATCTCTATCTCTACCCGCCTTAAAGAAACTTCTTACAAATTGTATTACCGTTGGTACTATACCCCAGTATGGCTCTCCCATATTTTCCCTTCTGCTTCACCCCTCTGCTGGAGAAACTATGGCCTCTGAGGTACCCTAACCCATATCTGGTTGACCTGCCTGGCTCTTGAGCCTTTTTGGACCTCGGTTCATGCTCTTCTGAATGCTGTCTTTGGAGACCTGATTTCAAAAGACCCATGGACCTTCCTTTTAAAAAAAATAATGGATCTAAAATCACCATATTTGCAAATGTTTTCCACTTTACCTTTCTTTAACACAGGAACTAGGGGCAAGCTTTGTCAAATTCCAGAGTACATTATTTATCTTAAAAAGGTAGGGGGCACAATAGGAGCTGCCAAGAAATGATTTTTATAAATATGATCATTTAATATTAGATAGGCAGAGAGTTAATGTGATATACTGACTCCAAATTAGCTTAAAAAGAAGCTATAAATTAATAATAAACAATCAAAATTATAAATAAAAACACAGTAATCTATAAAAAACATTCTTGTGCATTATCACCCAATAACAATTTGCTTGAATAAAATATAATTAACCCTAATAATAGGACCAATTATGTTATAATGATCGGTTATACTGTCCTTAATAGTCCTGGTGAGATTAGGCACAAGAGAATGAACAATTTACCAGAGATCTATTTTGTGTAAGGCCAATATGCATGGTCGGTATGGTGCATCTCTCTCTGCTGCTCTATTGGGAATTGGTACAATAGAAATGGTTGATGTCTGCAGCTATTGCAAAATGGTTCCATCATGTATAGTGGGTGCAGGGGCGGATTGGGATGGAAAACCAACTTGGGAAATTTCTGAGAGCAGCCCTAATGGATGGGGTGTGACCAGCGCCACAGGGGTGTGACTAGTGATGTGGTAGGCATGACCAATGCTGTGGGGGTGTGGCCAGAACTGCAGGGTGTGGGTAGCACATAAATGGGAGGGAGGCAGATCGAGGTGATCTCTTTACTAGTGTGCGTACTGACACTCTAGTGGACAGGAACATAATGAGGCCCGGGCCAACTTCACAGACTTTAGGCTGCTCAGCTACCCTGTCCCTTTAGGTGTTGAGGGGACGCTGAGACCATATGTTGTGCATGGAGAGCTTGTGAATCCTTTGACTGCACTGTGGTGACCTCTGTATCATGTCCTGGACCAGGGATGTAACTAAAACTTTGTGGCCCCATGGCAAAATTTTAAAGGATCCCCTTCCACCCCATAGCTTTTATAGAGACACATCTCTCTGCAGTATGACACCGCAGTGATATGGGGGTGTGCTTGCTACTGCCTTTCATTTTTAATGCAAGCATGCAGCTGAATTGTTTGAAACTGAATAACCCCATTAGTTGATAATATATATATATATATATATATATATATATATATATAGTTTGATACCATTCTAAATTGTGCCCCAAAACTCAGCATTTCAAAATGTGATATTATAATACATCACTCAGGGAATAGGGAAACGGTAGCCCAGAACCTTAGTACACACCAAGGCCCATCTGCCACAAGGATTTCTGCAGTGCTCAGTCTCTCTCTGACTCTGGGCTCTATTTCCCAATGAGACATAACCCCTTCAGTACTCGTTAGAGGGGTTATGTTCTCTGTTCAGTATTTAACAAACAGCAGTTAACTTACCATATACTGTATATATATATATATATATATATATATACACCCACACACATACCTCTCAACTGTCCCACTTTGGGCGGGACAGTCCCGTTTTTCTGGGACTGTCCCACTGTCCCACCCGTGGGCTGCAGTGTCCGGTGGTGGGGGGGGGGAAAGTTGCATACAGGCCACATCTGCATGCCCACTCTGCACTGTTGGAGAGATTTTTCTGCCTAATATTTGCTTCAGTGCAGTGGCATATCTGTAATTGGTGCAGGGTGTGCGCTGCACATCCATTCATTATACTTACCTTGTGCAGCTGCTACCACGAAAGAGAAATCACCAGGAAAACAGCACCAGCCCAGTGCAAGAGTCTACCTACCATGCACATGCACTGGCACAAGGGGGAGGGGACCACTTGGACACCACACACTGGCCCCCTCCCCTCATAAGATGTCCCTGGTCTTGAGTGGATATGAGCCAGTTATGTGATTTGCGGACTATTACATCAGACCATCAGTAGCCAGAGCTCTCACAATGGCCTGCTCCCATCTGGATAATAGTATGGACTACACCACCGGACCATCAGTAGCCAGAGCTCTCAAACTGGCTGCTCCCACCTGGATAATAGTGTGGACTACACCTCTGGACCATCAGTAGCCAGAGATCTCACAATGGCCTGCTCTCACTCGGATACTAGTGCGGACCATCCTCACTGAGCTTTCCATCTGCCAGGATATCAATTATAAACCTAGTGTCTCTCTCACTGTACAATTTTGTGGTTATCCACCATGGACAGTTCCGGCTGTTTACACCTGATACAGGGTCGGCTCACAGCTCGTTCCTCCGGGGAGGCCACACAAGGGCACCACCCCATAGTGGGGTGAGTCACTGACACAGCGGCAGGGCAGGCTGAGGTGCAGAGGGCACAGTGCTGAGTACGGCTGGCTTTGGTGAGGTGAAGACTCTGTAAAAATCAGGAGCAGAATGTTCTCTTATTGTGAAGAAAATCCTGGTTAGAGGGGAGCATGCATGTTATATACAGTGTAGTTCTCGAGATAAGCAACATTTTCAGAACTGTTATGTTGAGTACAGGGCGGGTTCTAGACAAAGTGGAGCCCAGGGCAGAAATTTCCTTTGGTGCTCCCTACTAAAAAGGTACATATGTCAGTTTAATAACAACAATATGCGGAACAAGGCATGACGGGGGGTCACTTGTATCAGACATCTGAACTATGTATTTTTTTTTTTACCCAGATTACATACTTTTTTCTTGTATTTTGAGTCTTAAAATAACATGAGTGTAATAAATTGTTGGTACAGATGTACTTATTGTAGGTTTATTCTCAACATCCATTTTCTAATATAGTTTGAAGATTGACATTACTGCAAGAAAGGTTGCTCTTTACATGTAATGTAAGGTATCCAAAATTTTTCTCACAGGCTGCTGGTAGACCTAGGGCCCACCCTGAGCTGCCATTTATCCAAGAACCTAGCAGGATTTATTTGATAACAGGCACATTGTTATTTGATTTTTGTTCAAAGTGTCCCTTATATTCATTGGAGCTACAGTGCTTATGCTAATATACCACCACATTTTTATTCCTTTTTATTGATATTGGTTCTAATTAGGGGTGTGCACTGGCCACTTTTCGTGTTTTGTGTTTTGGATCTGGATCTTTCTTCATGTTTTGAATCTGGATTGGTTTTGCCAAAACCACCCTTCCATGTTTTGGGTTCTGGGTTTTGTGTTTTGGATCTGTATTCTTTTTAAAAAAAGCATAAAAACAGCTAAAATCTCAGAATGTGTTGATTTTTCTGCTCCTATGCTATTATTAACCTCAAAAACATTAATTTCCACTCATTTCCATTCTATTCTGAACACCTCACAATAGTGTTTTTATGTCCAAAAGGTTGCACCGAGGTAGCTGGATGCCTATGCTAAGCGACACGAGTGGGCGGCACAAACACGTGGCCCATCTAGGAGTGGCACTGCAGTGGCAGGCAGGATGGCAGTTTGAAAAACTAGGCCGCAAACAGTACATAATGCAAAGAAAAAAAGAGGTGCAAGATGGAATTGTCCTTGGGCCCCTCCCACCCACCCTTATGTTGTATAAACAGGACATGCACACTTTAACAAACCAATCATTTCAGCGCCAGGGTCTGCCACACGACTGTGGCTGAAATGATTGGTTCGTTTGGGCTCCCACAAAACAAGCTGGCAATTAATCTGTCCCTTCACAAACTGGCTCTACGGAGGCAAGATGTCGTCCTCATCCTCCTCATTCATCGATTCCTCACCCTCTTCAGTGCTGTGTACATCCTCATCCTCACAGAGTATTAATTCGTCCCCGCTGGAATCCACCACCACACGTCCCTCTGTACGTGCTGGAGGCTGGTCTCCCTGGAAGAGTTGATAATTCATTTTTATGAACATCATCTTCTCCACATTTTGTGGAAGCAACCTCCTACGCCTTTCGCTGACAAGGTTCCCGGCTAAACACTCTTTCGGAGTACACACTGGAGGGGGGGCAACTCAGGTAAAATAGAGCCAGTTTGTACATCTGTCACTGATGTAATCCTTTAACAGACTCACTTGGATACTTGTCGCTGCTGCTTTGAGGATGCAGGTGTGGCTACAGCCCACACATTTCACAAATACAGAAAAAACAATAAGAATTTTTAATTTTTTGTGGAGCGCACTTTGAGGGTTACACTACCCTTTAACAGATAGACGTACGCTTGTCGCTGCTGCTTTGAGGATGCAGGTGCGGCTACAGCCCACACAATTCACAAAGACAGAAAAAAAATAAGATTTTTTTTATTGTTTGTGGAGTGCACTTTGAGGGTTACACCACCCTTTAACAGACAGACTTACGCTTGTCGCTGCTGCTTTGAGGATGCAGGTGCAGCTACAGCCCACACAATTCACAAAGACAGAAAAAAACAGAAGAAATTTTATTCTGTTTGTGGAGCGCACTTTGAGGGTTACACCACCCTTTAACAGACAGACGCACGCTTGTCGCTGCTGCTTTGAGGATGCAGGTGCGGCTACAGCCCACACATTTCCCAAAGACAGAAAAAAAGAAGAATTTTTTATTTTGTTTGGAGTGCACTTTGGGGGTTACAGCACCCTTTAACGGACAAGCCAGCTGGCCCTTTACTTATGACACAGTCGCACGCAGTCGCTGAATGGCGAAAGTGGGCAGAAATTTTTCGGGCCCCCCAAAGCGTCTCCTGCACACCCCTGTCGCTTTTTAGAAAATTCTGCACCACCATGTTTATTGTGTGAGCAAAACATGGGACGTGCTGGAATTTGCCCAGATGTAATGGCCGCACAATATTGGTGGCGTTGTCAGATATCACAAATCCCCAGGAGAGTGTAAGTGGGGTAAGCCACTGGGCGATGATTTCCCTCAGTTTCGCTAAGAGGTTGTCGGTGGTGTGCCTCTTACTGAAACCGGTGATACACAGCGTAGCCTGCCTTGGAACGAGCTGGCGTTTCTGAGATGCTGCTACTGGTGACGCTGCTGTTGTTGCTGCGTAAGGTGATACATTTACCCAGTGGGCTATCACAGTCATATAGTCCTTAGTCTGCCCTGTTCCACTTGTCCACATGTCCGTGGTTAAGTGGACATTGGGTACAACCGCATTTTTCAGGACACTGAGGATACTTTTTCTGAAGTTTCTGTACAGTCTCGGTATCGCCTGCCTAGTTAAGTGGAATCTAGACGGGATTTGGAACCGGGGACACACTACCTCCATCAATTGTCTAAATCCCACTGCACAAATGGCGGATACCGGACGCACGTCTAACACCAACATAGTAGTCAAGGCCTCAGTTATATGTTTTGCTTCAGGATGACTTCTGTCGTACTTCATCCTCCTCGCTAAGGACTGTTGGAGGGTCAATTGTTTAGTAAAAGTAGTGGTGTTCCTACTTCCTCTCTGGGATGATGAACAACTCCCAGCAGCAGCAACAGCACTAGGAGGAAGTGGTTCTTGATCTTTCCCTATTTTATTTTTATCGGAGAAAGTTTGGTCCTCCATTTATGTTATATTGATATATACGTGCGGCTAAGGCGCACACAAACACAGAAAATAATTTTTCATTTTTGTTGGAGACTAGTGCACTTTGTGGGTTACACCACCCTTTAAGAAATGAGCCAGCCGGCTCTTTACTTATGGGACACAGGCGCACGCTTGGCACTGCTCCTTTGTTGATGCACGTGCAGCTACAGCCCACACAATTCACAAAGACAGAAAAAAACAGAAATTTTTATTCTTTGTGGAGCGCACTTTGAGGGTTACACCACCCTTTAACAGACAGACACACGCTTGTCGCTGCTGCTTTGAGGATGCACGTACAGTGCAGACAATTCACAAACACAGAAGAAAATGTTTTATTTTTGATGGAGTGCACTTTGGGGGTTACACCACCCTTTAATGGTCAAGCCAGCCGGCCCTTTACCTATGACACAGGCGCATGCTTGGCACTACTTTGTTGATGTTGTGGATACTGCGCACACAATTCACAAACACAAAAAAAAATATATATTTTTTTTGGAGTGCACTTTGGCGGTTACAGCACCCTTCAACGGACAAGCCAGCCGGTCCTTTACTTATGGGACACAGTCGCACGCTTGGCGCTGCTCCTTTGTTGATGCGCGTGCAGCCACAGTGCACACAATTCACAAACACAGAAAATATTTTTTTATTTGGTTTGGAGTGCACTTTTGGGGTTACAGCACCCTTTAATGGTCAAGCCAGCCGGTCCTTTACCTATGACACAGGTGCATGCTTGGCGCTACTTTGTTGATGCACGTGCGGCTACTGCGCACATAATTCACAAACACAATAAAATATATATATATATTTTTTTGGAGTGCACTTTGGTGGTTACAGCACCCTTCAACGGACAAGCCAGCTGGTCCTTTACTTATGGGACACAGGCGCACGCTTGGCGCTGCTCCTTTGTTGATGCGCGTGCAGCCACAGTGCACACAATTCACAAACACAGAAAATATTTTTTTATTTGGTTTGGAGTGCACTTTTGGGGTTACAGCACCCTTTAACGGTCAAGCCAGCCGGCCCTTTACCTATGACACAGGTGCATGCTTGGCGCTACTTTGTTGATGCACGTGCGGCTACTGCGCACATAATTCACAAACACAATAAAATATATATTATTTTTTTTTGGAGTGCACTTTGGGGGTTACAGCACCCTTTAACGGACAAGCCAGCTGGTCCTTTACTTATGGGACACAGGTGCACGCTTGGCGCTGCTCCTTTGTTGATGCACGTGCAGCCACAGTGCACACAATTCACAAACACAGAAAATATTTTTTTATTTGGTTTGGAGTGCACTTTGGGGGTTACAGCACCCTTTAACGGTCAAGCCAGCCGGCCCTTTACCTATGACAAAGGCGCACGCTTGGCGCTACTTTGTTGATGCACGTGCAGCTACTGTGCACACAATTCACAAACACAGAAAAAATATTTATTTTTTTGCACTTGGGGGGAGCACCCCTGATGGACAGAGCACCCCCTGGACAACACTACAGCACCCCTTTAGGACTGGGACACTGCACAGGACTTTGGAGTGGACACAGCCCCTATGGACAACTGACTGCACAACACCGTCCAGCCAGCCCCTATGGACTTTGGAGGAGTGGACATAGCCCCTATGGACAACAGCAGCACAGCACAACACAGCCAGCCCCTATGGACTGTGGAGGAGTGGACACAGCCCCTATGGACAATTGCAGCACAGCACAACACAGCCAGCCCCTATGGACTTTGGAGGAGTGGACACAGCCAGCCCCTATGGACTTTGGAGGAGTGGACACAGCCCCTATGGACAACAGCAGCACAGAGCAGCACAGCACAGCACGACACTACACTGCACTACACTACACTACACAGCCCAGCCAGCCCTAACTCCCACCCTCCCTCTTCACTGTCCACAGCCGAGTGAGAAAATGGCACCAACGCGGGTACCTTATATAGAATCCAAAACCCGCGAGACCCGGAAGGCGGGATGATGACGTTTTGCCTTGATTTCAGATCCCAGTCAGGCGGGAAATGTCGAGCCTGACTCGGATCGGCCTCGGATCGGGGGGGCTCGGGGGGTTCAGATTTCAGAAATCCGAACCCGCTGACCCCTAGTTCTAATATGATCGGAAGATAAAACCTGTATGATATTAACGCCACTCTAGCTGTGTAGAAATGTAATGATATATGTTTAGGTGGTCTCTAGGCACTTGCATTTCTCTATATTGCACCTAAATAAAGTCTGTGTCATTGGAACCCTTACCACAGCCCAAAGTTACCACATCACACCTAAGGTGTCAGTAATCCATGTGGGCTTCATACAAAGATTTTATGAAATTTGACTCTGAGTGTCAAAGAATTAGTATAGCTTTCTATATGTTTCTTTTCTCTTTGTCAGATACTGTTTTGAAAATTATTAATGTGACTGGACCATTTTTTGACATTTTACCCTCAGCTCACTTTAAAATTGTAAAGGAGAAAAGATGATAAAAGCAATTACAGAGTAATACCATATTCCTCATTCTGTAAACTGCAGATTTATGCAGTGGGTATCCTGTTAGTTACTTTTCATTTTACCCTTGTATGTCTTATTTTCACGTATTGCTAATCGCACATTGTAACCTATGAAATGCACCCAAGATTTCTGCCCCGCCTGGTACTCTCTTGTGTAGAATAAACAATGCATGGTTCTGATGATTTAGCAAGGATCTCTCTTAGTATTTTTTATCTGTAGTGTGCCTAAAATGGCTGCCTCACCTGGATCCTTTGTGGGTAGGATGAATAATCCTTGGAAATGATGACCCAAAATGGCTGCTATTTGTATTTTATTCATGGTTTCTGTATTTTATGAAAATCTAAACCTCTGTATTATGTTCATAGTATCTGTAAAGCGCCTTGAGTTCTATTGGAGAAAAGTGCTATATAAATGTAATAATATTCTTATTTTGTATTTTATTTATTATTGTTACTACTTAGCAGTAGTTTATCACCCATATATGGTATATTTTACTTGCATTAATCTCTCACATACAAATATAATGTTTCCCTACCAATTCTTGATCACATACAGTATTACTCATAGGCATCGATCCATTCTCACAATTTCTCCATAAAGCCCTCTCATTTGCATTGTATTTAGGATCTAAGCCTGCAGATCTCACACCTTTACCTGTACTTTATCTAAGCTGAGCCTTCATCCTCTCAGCCTTCCCACCACCATATTGCTTCCATTACCAACTCTGCTCTCATTTACCTCGCCAGGCCTCACTTCAGCTTCTTCACGTTGTGATAGCATTTATTAATAAAAATAAAGACAATTTCTAGCAAAATATATTTAAAAAAATAATGTAAGCTTTCATTTAAAGTAAAATGTAAACTTTGTTTTATTTACAGTATTCTGCATTATAAAATAGAGAATTCTGGACCAATATTGATCCAGAATTTCTAAGGTGCATATCCACTACACGAGTGTACAATGACTGTACGATTACAACATTGTAATCGTTCAATTGTTCATCAACCTGTGCAGTGGATAATGTGCCCTCACTGGACAATATGTCATTCAGTGCAGACACCCTCCTTCATCCCCGAACATGCACAACCTGTCGATGACAGATGCCAACAACGACAAGCGGAAGCGCGCATCGCTGGTCATTGCAGGCATATTTACTGCATGATTAATGAACGATTGAATGATAATGATGTCGTAATCGTTCAATCACTCAATTTTATCGTGTAGTGGATATGCACCTTTACACTCTTGTCCTATAAGAGGAACAAGATGGCGGAAACCTCATGACTCACAAAGAATCATCCTTCAGCACTCAGGAGAGGAAAAACCCCCTGTGGAGGAAACCTCTGGGGACCCATGGCTGAAGGACTGCCTGTCCCTCTAGGCATTAAGAGGCTATGCAGAGCTTGCCCAAATCACTCATCCACCACTAACCATGTATAACCCGTCATCCCTTCTGTCACCTCAATCTGCTACTTTGACCTATTACCCAGCCGGTGATAAACGCATTTGCACGTCGATGGCGATCGCATGTCCACGGTGAGAGATAGAAAAGAGAGTGACAGACCGGGGAAGTGGGCATGGGAGGGGGAGAGAAAAGACAGGGGAAGAGAGGGGTGGGAAGAAAAACACTAGCACCCCCTTAGTATTTAGAGCTCCATGTAAGAAAGAGTCATGACCCCTTTAGCACTCATTTCTGGTGCTAAAAGGGGTGATGACTGCAATGCTATATTCAGCAAACAGCTCTAATGCTGTTTCTGAAGTCCCCACAGGGTTTGAGCTCTATGCGCATACACAGACGGTCATCACGTATGTACATTAGTCAGTGACCCATCGCCGACAGCGCTAGGCTGCCAGTAACACAGCAGAGGATGCAGTGGAGGAGGACATCGCTGGACCTCACTGGACAGGTGATGGTAAATACCAGCAGCATATTCGCATGTAACACGAAACAAAATATGCCACTGGCATTTAGTATCACACTTACATGGAGCCCAAACTATGATCTAGATGTAACATTTACTAATGACAGTATTGGATAAAAGCAAATAACTAAAGCACAGTATGCCTTAATTCTCTCACACCTCTGCACATTAATAACAATGGAACAGGCCGCAATACTGGCATACCGGGCTTAGGAGGCAGAGTGTAAAGGAATTAATTAGGAACAGTATAGTCCCATCCAACACCCACCCAGAGCACTGTGTAAAGGAATTAGTTAGGAACAATATAGTCCCATCCAGACAGTGCCCACCCAGGATGCAGCCGCTTTGGGCTGTAATGACTCTGTCCCACTAGGTGTGAGGTTCTGTTTTTATCCAATACTGCCCTGTCCCCAAGGTCATAAGTCATATTACAGTAGTCACGCTGTCTGCCGTCGCATGGAACTAAGCTGCCCTTATCTTTGTCCAGTCACTAACCTTATGAAGTATCTCCTGCAGGTGTGTGGTGCCGTGTCAGTGAACTGGTAGTGTATGAGAGAGGTAGCAACAGCAAAACCCTGATACAGGCAGTTACCATTATGACATCACAGCATGACCTCACAGACTCCAACAGGCAGGCCAAGACTGGTTATTTCTGGTTTGAGGTCCCTGGTGTATGACTGACCTAAGGGAAATGTGATGTCACTTCTTATTTACAACCATTACATTCACATCAGATTATTATCATTTTAGGACAGGGTTTCCCAATTAATCTTTGGCTACTGTATATAGGGCTTTGTATGAACCCAATTTCACTGTGGTTACATTGTTTTTTAATGTTACAGTGTATCAGTGATCACCTCAATTAAGGATTAATCACTGTTTATGGCACTGACTTCCCTCAAAAGTATTGCAATACTTTTAATTAAACATCATATTAGCCAGAAAACTCAACTCCCCATCCTCTCCCTTCCCCATTAAGATCTGTAAAGCAACGATGAAAAGTGTTGTAGAACTTTATTTAAAAAAATTTAATTATATGTAATAAAATAAAATAAAAATATAATGAAAATTAATAACAATTGTCAAAAGCAGTACCAGATTAAGGTGCACATGGGCCTGGAGCTGAAATTTATGAAGGGCCTATTGTGTGCCGCTGGGGGTGTGACCAGCACAACAAGGGTTCAACTAGTGATGTGGTAGCCATGACTAATGCTGTGGGGGTGTGGTCTGTGCTGCAGGTTGTGGGTAGCACATAAATGGGATGGGGCAGTGAGGTGACCAGGATCTCTTTATTAGTGTGCGTATTGACACTCTAGTGGACAGGGTCATAAGGAGGCCTGGGCCGACTTCAAAGACTTTAGGCTGCTCAGCTACTCTGTCCCTTTAGGTGCTGAGGGGGCTCTGAGACCTTATGTTGCGCATGGAGAGCTTGTGAAGCCTTTCACTGTGCCGCGGCAACATCTGTATTATGTCCCAGTCCAGGGATGTAACAAGAACTTTGTGGGCCCCACGGTAAAATTTTAAAGGACCCCTTCCCCTCATAGCTTTTATCTCTCTGCAATGTTCGACCATAGTGATATGGGGGTGTGCTTACTGCTGCCTATCACTTTTAATACAAGCATCAAACCAGACATTTTGAAACTGAATAACCCCATTAATTATAAATTCTGCCTCAAAACTCAGCATTTATAAATGTAATAATATTATAATAAATCACTCATATAGGGAAGCGTTAGCAAGATCCTTGGTATCCACCAAGGCCGGGCCTGTCTGCCACAAAGATTTCTGCAGTGCTCAGTTTCTCTCTGACTCCGGGCTCCATTTCCCAATGGGGGGAATTCAACACGATGTTGAATAGCCGCGGGAGGGAGCTCCCACAGCTATTCAATACACTGCGCTGTTTGGGCGCGTTAAGGATTTCTTCTTGCACCCCCTGGGGATGCGAGGAGAAATCCGACCAAAGTGCTGGGCGCGGAGCTATTTTTCTGCTTAGCGTGGCGCTAACAGCCGCGCGCCTGGCACTTTGGTCAGAGAATGCCGGTTAACGCGCCTTAACACCCTTGCTAAAGTGCGATAGCCAGCATTCTCCTACCACACTGCATGCTGAATTGAATCGCTCTGGGAGTTCGCTCCCGGTGCTATTCAATTTGCTTTGACATAACCCCTTTAGCACCCATTACAGGGGTTGTGTTCTCCATTCAGTATTTATAAAACAGCAGTAAGCTTACCTTACAGCTGTCTGTCACCAGGGCTGCCATTAGAAAATATGGGGCCTGGGACTGACAAAGTAGGCACGGGCCCCCCGGGAAGGGGAGGGGGGTATGCTAGAGGTGGGCGGAGCTACACCGGGGGTTGTACACCAATTTGTTTAAAAAGCTGTAAAGCAATGTTGAGTCCTGTTTTCTGGGGGGGGGGGAGAGAGGCACATGATAGGGATGGCTATCAGGACTAAGAGGGGGGCATGGCAAGGGTGGCTGGCAGGACTAGGAGGGGGACATGGCAGGGGTGGCTGGCAGGACTAGGAGGGGGACATGGCAGGGGTGGCTGGCAGGACTAGGAGGGAAACAGGGCAGGCTGGCAGGACTAAGGGGGGAAGTACTGGGCAGGGATGAATGGCTGGAACGGGGTGGACAGGGCAGGGAGGGCTGGCTGGACTGGGGAGGAGCACAGGGCTAACTCAGGGATTATGTCACAATACTGGTAGAGTACCTGTAGAATTTCTTCAGCTGCGCACCAGCGCAGCCAGCACACCAGAGTTGCAGCCAACTGAAGAGAGAGCAGAGAGAGAGGGGGACCGGGTGTGGCTCTGCCAGTAGTGCTGCACCGGCGGCTGCATTCTAATATGGTGCTGGTCATGAGCCAATCACAGTTCGTGGACTGGCAGCCAATCAGGAGCGGCCGCTCCTGATTGGCTGCCATTCTGAGAGCTCTCGCTAGTTCGCAGCTGTGCACCATACATGCTGCCGGCAATCTGTAGCAATTGTACCTGGCTTCCGGAGCAACACCGCTGCGTCCGGGCCCCCCTCTCTTTCAGCTCTCTTCGGGCCCGGGACTCAAGGCCCGGCAGTCCCACCCTCATGGCGGCCCTGTCTGTCACTGTATCGCTAACGCCAATGCTGGCAATAAGGGGGAGATTTAATAAAGCTTGGAGAGAGATAAAATTGTGAGAGATAAAGCACCAGCCAATCAGATAGATAGATAGACAGACATGAAAGTTCATGCATATATAGAGATTTCTTGGTAACTTATGCAAGTTGCTGCAGTTGATTCCATAGGCATGATAATATCTTCAACATTATATTATAATGTCACTGCTGGGTCCAATCCACAGCCAGTGTGCTCCCACAGTCAGAACCACAGGATGGCAGGCTGAGGTGATGAAATTCAGCGACCAGCAAAGTTTGAAACAACTGTAATTGGTAACCGGTGCTGCCGCCAACATCAAATGCAGTAAGTGCCCTGCCAGTAACTTACTGTGGGGCCCTGCTGCTGATAAACTGGCACTGGACAGTGGGTAGAGATTGCAGGGAGGCGGCCGTCACACAGTTCCTCCCACAAGACCCAGGCAGTTGTGTTCTGTTTGATGACATGACAGGGTGCAGAGGGGAAGGCAGGCCTTGGAGGCAGTGCGGACCCAGTAAGCAGTAGCAACTGCACCCACACCACAGTAGTTATGCCTAGATCACCCAAGTGGGATGATTGGAGAGGATGGGGATAGTGACAGTGGCACAGCGGAGTCTCAGTGGGTGGGGCCATGGACACCACATAGCAGCTGGAAAGAAAAATAAAAATTCCTGTCAACACTGCCAGCAGTTACTGTGGGCTTAGGGCCTGATTCAGACCCACTCGCGAGCGCTGAGCACTCGCAAGCGGGTCGATGGTGGCCCAGTGCTGATGCGCACGACGGAGCCGGCTCCATCGTGCGCATGCGCAAGACCCGGATAGCGATGGCCAAACCGTCGCCCCAGGTCTCGTACCAAAGGGGGCGTGCTGTTGATGTTGAGTGGGCGTGCCGGGGCGTGGCTGCCCAGACGGAGGCGTTCCCATGTGAAACGCCTACCGTCTAGGGCCGGCCCTACTGACATCACAAGTGATGTCAGTGGGAGTGCTTTCAGCTCTGTTTGAGCCGAAAGCACTCTAGGGCTTGCGACAATGAGACCCTACCACAAGGGTCTCGTTGCAAGCCCGATGGTCACGATGGTCTTGACCATCGCAACCATCTTCCTGGCCGCTCACTATAGCTGTGGGTGGTCACCCACAGCTATATGAGTGGCCAGGAGGCCGCTCTAAAAATCGAGAAGGACGGCCCTGATTGAGAGCGAGCGCTCTGTCAGAGCGTCCGGCTCTGAATCAGGGCCTTATTTCCATGGGTGGGCCTGGAGCTGCAGCTCTACCTGTCCCATTATTAATCCAGCCCTGTCTGTACTGTGACTCTGTACGAACATCATCAGGATGCATGATGGAAAAAAAACTGCAAACCCATTGGCCCCAATAGGAAGAGATAATCATTTGCCCAGTTACAGAGTAAGGATGTATAGCTGGGGCCTGGTTACAGAGTGAGGGTGCAGAGCTAGCGCCCGGTTACAGAGCAAGGGTGCAGAGCTGAGGCCCGGTTACAGAGCAAGGGTGCAGAGCTGTGGCCCGGTTAGAAGCGTGGATGCAGAGCTGGGACCTGGTTACAAGCGTGGGTGCAGAGCTGGGGCCCAGTAACAGAGCACAGAGTAAGTTGCAGAGCAGAGCTGGGGATCAGTTACAGAGCACAGAATGAGGGAGAAGAGCAGAGCAGAGCTGGGGCCCAGGTACAGAATACAGATACATACAGTGCTGGTGCAAGCTTTCCAGGTACCACAGACAAAATTACACAGCACTGCCCCTGCTGCCCCCCAATATAGTAGTCCTGTTCACTGAGGCCATTTGATTTAAAAGGTACCAGTCTCGAGCTTGTGGCCTTGTTATAGAACCACTCGAAGCACAGAAATCTTTTTTTTCTGGTGCCACATTAAATACTCATAGGTTTAAATAAGCAGGTGCATTACTCACACATGCCCATTTGACACAATTAATTGTAGGCAAGCAAGTACTGTATAGTAGTGTAAGAGTCACTGTTTGTACATCTTGGTAGTGCCATCTCTTACACCTGCCACACATTCCTCATAGTGCCCATCTCCTACACCTGCCTCACATTCCTGGTAGTGCCCATCTCCTACATCTGTCACACATTCCCGGTAGTGCCCATCTCCTACACTCGCAACACATTCCAGGTAGTGCTATCTCCTACACCTGCCACACATTCCTGGTAGTGCCCATCTCCTACACTTGTAACACATTCCTGGTAGTGCCATCTCCTACACCTGCCACACATTCCTGGTAGTGCCCATCTCCTACACTCGCAACACATTCCTGGTAGTGCCATCTCCTACACCTGCCACACATTCCTGGTAGTTCCCATCTCCTACACTCACAACACATTCCTGGTAGTGCCAATGTCATTCATTCCCCCGACTACACTCTTTCTAGTGCCCATCTACTGTACTCCCAACTCCTGGTAGTGCCCATCTCCTACTGTATATCCACCTCACACTCCTGATAGTGGATACTCCATTGCTGTAACCCTCACTTCACCAACATGTCAGGATTCGGCTGGTGTTGGCTGCTACTCACCTCTGCGCTGGTGTCCTTGGGCTTAGGTGTTCAGTCGCTGGTAGTGGTGGTGAGTGGTGGCTGAGTATTCTCCCCGGGGTCCGCTAGGGCTTCTGTGTGTGCACCCTGGTTCCAGTGGTGGTGGGCATGGGTGCAGCCAAGTTGGAACATATCACCTGACTAGTGTCACCCAATGGTAGTCCTGTGGTCACTTAGCTGATCTTATGATCCAATGACCAACTACCTAAGGGTATTTAGTCTGATTCCAGGAACAGGAAGCTGCTGTTCAACTTCACTTTCCCAGTGACTGTGATGCCAGTATTTGTTCCAGACTCTAGGTTACTTTCATAGCGTCTTTATCACATGTGCCATCCCGAGCATATCCACGTCTGAATTCCTAGTGACTCACTTTTGTTTAACCTCAAGTTTCACTTCTGTTAATCCTCTTGTGTTTACCCAGCTCTGGCTCATTTACCAGTTTCCTGTGTCTCCTCCTGTTCCATTCCCAAGCACTAGTTTCAGTAGCTTTCCCTGCATCTGGATTCACGAAGCACCTTCCATTACCCCACGACTGGATTTACAGTGTATCAAGTTCACTAACCTGCATTAGAGTTCCCTGCACAGTTATTTGTATTCTGTGACTGGATCTACAGTGTATCAAATTCACTAACCTGTGTCTGCGTTCCCTGCACAGTTATTTGTATTCCATGACTGGATCTACAGTGTTTCAAATTCACTAACCTGTGTCTGAGTTCCCTGCACAGTTATTTGTATTCTGTGACTGGGTCTACAGAGTGCCTATGCACTAACCTGCATCTGAGTTCCATGCACAGTTATCTCCATTCTACAACTGGATCTACAGAGTGTCTATACACTACCCTGTGTCTGGGTTCACTTCACTGTACACCCAGTATCTCTCTGTGTCTGGATTATTGAGCTTGTATTATACTATCCGGCATCCTGGTCTTCCAAGTTACCCAAGGCATCCGGTATCTGATCTTCCCAAACTCATTTTATACTAGTCCATGCCTGAATCTTCTGTGTCACTTCCTGGTGTAATCCTGCCTCTGAATCACCTGCAACATTTCATAGAGCATACCAATGCATCATTCCACAGAATACATTGCATCCATTATCCTACGTATGCCTGTCGATTTTTTATTTAATGCTACGTTGCATAAGCAGTCTTACACTCATATTAATAGTGTCATCCCCTAGTCTCCTCGTCACTCTCAGGTACCTAACCAGAGGGCTGCGACCTGCTCACTCGGTGCAGCAAAACCCAAATCCCAATAGGAGGGATCACTGATGAAGACCAACGAGTGGGTTAGACTCCGCACCTCTGGTTAGGTCTAGTCACACCTGGGTTTGACCTTTATTGAGGACACTACTTCTGTCACTCCTCTAGCTGTTTGCTATCCATCCTTACCCCCCGGCTCCCTGTCCTCCACAGAGGAATTCCTTGTACCGGATCATGACACCACATATCTAGTAGTCCTCATCTACTCCATTCCCCCCAACAATGCACACTCCTGGTGATGACCATCTTCTACTCCCCCCCCCACACACACAATCCTGGTGGTGCCCATGTCCTGCATATACCCCTCTCCACACATACATACACACATGCACACACACACTCTTGGTGGTGGCCATCTTCTGCATAAACCCTCCTCCCCCCAAACACACACACACACTCACACACATATGGTAGTGCCCATATCTTGCATACCCCGACCCCCCCCTACACACACACACTCTCTCCTAGTGGTGACCATCTTCTGCAACCCGCCCCACACATACACCTGGTGGTGGTCATCTTTTCCTGGGTCTGCAGGAAGGGAATGGATGAAAAAAATCTTTATATTTCAGCTTCCTCCAAGAGCCTGTCCCATCTCCAATATATGTGGCCATGCCCCCTCTCATATGCCGCCTGTACTGGGCTCCGTGCACATGCCCGCCCCCAATCTCCCTAGCCTTACTCCGGTTGGAGCTACTGACCTGGCAGAACACTGTCACTCTGACTGGTTCCTTTCTGATCTCCTCCCTGCCCTGATGCTGCTACCAGGAGCCAGTCCGTTGCAGTAAAATTAAAAGTCCACCCACACACTTAGCCCCGCCCCTCTACCTGCAGGCTGAAATAGATGACAAGTGCAGCAGCTGATTATAAATCGGCCTGCCTGAGGCAGTGTCAGGCGGCCCGTCAGAGGGGGTGGATGGAAACGGCCCTGCAGGAACTTTCCCGCTTTCCCGGTGGCCCAATCCACACCCTGAGTGGGTGATTGGTGACACTTAATCAACTTATCCTCTCTAAGTGTATCGTTATGATTGTAGAACATTTTTCTATGACAATGCTGGCTTCAGTGGCATAACTTCATCCCAGGTGCCCAGAGGCAAGATAAATGTTGGTCCCCCCCCCAAACTAAAATGTACCACCCCCCAGCACCTATGCCAGCCCCAGCTGCCGCCACCCCCCTTATGCAGTTCCTTTTATATAATGCCCCCAGTAGTGGTCCGCCTATGTAGTTCTCCCCAGTAATGGTCCCCCTATGCAGTACATCCAGTAGTGAGCACCCTGTAGTTGCCCCCAGTAGTGAGGCCCCTGTAGTTACCCCCAGTAGTGAGGCCCCTGTAGTTACCCCCAGTAGTGAGCCCCTGTAGTTGCCCCCAGTAGTGAGCCCCTGTAGTTGCCCCCACTAGTGAGCCCCTGTAGTTGCCCCCAGTAGCAGGCCCCTGTAGTTGCCCCCAGTAGCAGGCCCCTGTAGTTGCCCCCAGTAGTAGGCCCCTGTAGTTGCCCCCAGTAGTGAGCCCCTGTAGTTGCCCCCAGTAGTAGGCCCCTGTAGTTGCCCCCAGTAGTGATGGCCCCCACCGCGCACACACACACACAAAAAAAATCAAACACTTACCTTTATCCCCACTCCAGTGCTGCTGCCGTCCATCCCTGGCGTCCGCTCCTCGGCACTATGGGAGTGACGTTATGACGTCACTCCCATAGTACACTGCGGGACCCGGAAGACGGAGGGAGCTCCGTCCTCCGGCTACCGCCAGGAGGATAGCAGCCGGGCGCCCGCTGGTAACACACTCAGTGGGCGCCCGGCAAATGGAGGGTGCAGGGGTGCGACCCCTTGCACCCTCCGTAGTTACGCCAATGGAGGTGAAGCGCCGATCAGCGGCGTTCCTTCTCCATGCAGCTCCCGGGGACAATGGAGCCAGGTGCCCCCTTCAGGGCTGACGCCCGGCGGCAAATGAGTCCATTGACTCCGGGAGTTCTGCCACTGGCTGGCTTTCATCTCTTTGAATATCACATTCCCTTTTTCAAAAGTGGGTGGTGTATCAGTTGTTATTATTTATTATGTTTTATTTATATGTTGCCACCAGAATGGGATTGAAATGTCATCGGTTCAAATCCCAACAGCGGTATCGACACCTATCATGAATCCCTAGCCGGCATTCTGCCCCCGAGATTGTGACCGGCGGACATAACTACATACTGTTGTCACCAATTGCCCGTAGCACCGTACAGGAAAAAATTACAATGATACAAAAACAATTCAATATAAAAAGGTTCACACAGTACAAGGGGATAATACAAACAGTGAAATATTTAACACTAAATTAAATTACAGTTAGAAACAGTAGCATTTCATAATATAATGCCCTGAGAAGGGCAAACAGAAAGAATCAGAGTCACTGACAGTGAGTGGGTGTGCACTGGAGACGGGAATAGTGCAGGGAGAAAAGAAGTGGGTCCTGTTCAGTTCAAGGGAATTTAGGGTTACATCTGGGAACTGGGAATACATTAGGAGAGAGGATTGAGAGACTTAGGGCCTGATGCTGTGCCAGACGCTATTTGTGCTCGCTCGCTCAGAAAAAGGGGCCGGATTTTTAAATAGAGCGCTGGCTCTTAGCGGTCTGTTGACGCCTCTATGTCTGAACAAGCGAACGAAACATGCGCTGGCTATGTTTTATAAAACGCCCCCTGGCCGCTCACATCCTACGTCATCTCCGCTATTTCTTAGATTAATCAAGTACATTGAAAGGCGTCTGAACTGCTCGCAATGATTGTGGTTGGATTTTCCTACCGCAATCATGCGAGCAGTTCAGGCTAAATGACAACCAAGTGACGTGGTCGATGACGCTGCTTTGTTAATTATGCACACCCTTAAAACGCCCTTTTTGACCATTTGGCACGCCTGCGATCGGATCTCCACTCCCTGTTTTCAAGCACCTTCCCCTATTACCACCCACAAACGCCTCATTCTGTCACTCAAATTAGCAGGCATTCGCTATTTTGCGAGCACACAATTTCCGACCGCAATGACTGGTTCGCGCATGCGTATTACAACCCATACGCAAGTGCAGTTGTGCGAACATCGCTCGGAGTAAACGAGCGGCCGCTTACGAGCGTCTCTGAATCAGGCCCTGAGTGAAGAATGTGCGGAGGACTGGCAGACAGTCTGATATGGCTGCGGAGTGAGCATAGAGGGGAAGTTAACAACTGATTTTAATATCTGCAGATGCTGGCACCTTCGATGTTTTAAAATGTTATCATAGCCACTCAAGCAATGTCAGTCTATCATTTTATATATATATATATATATATTAGGGGTGAGCGGGTTCGGATTTCTGAAATCCGAACCCCCCCGAGCCCTCCCGATCCGAGGCCGATCCGAGTCAGGCTCGACTTTTCCCGCCTGACTCGGATCTGTAATCGAGGCAAAACGTCATCATCCCGCCTTCCGGGTCTCGGGGGTTTTGGCGCCATTTTCTCACTCGGCTGTGGACAGTGAAGAGGGAGGGTGGGAGTTAGGGCTGGCTGGGCTGTGTAGTGTAGTGTAGTGCAGAGTAGTGTTGTGCTGTGCTGCGCTGTGCTGCTGTTGTCCATAGGAGCTGTGTCCACTACTTCAAAGTCCATAGGGGCTGGCTGTGTTGTGCTGTGCTGCTGTTGTCCACAGGGGCTGTGTCCACTACTTCAAAGTCCATAGGGGCTGGCTGGACTGTGTTGTGCAGTCAGTTGTCCATAGGGGCTGTGTCCACTCCAAAGTCCTGTGCAGTGTCCCAGTCCTAAAGGGGTGCAGTAGTGTTGTCCAGAGGGTGCTCTGTCCATCAGGGGTGCTCCCCCCAAGTGCTAAAAAAATTAAGTATTTTTCTGTTTGTGAATTGTGTGCACTGTGGCTGCACGTGCATCAACAAAGGAGCAGCGCCAAGCGTTCGCCTGTGTCATAAGTAAAGGGCCGGCTGGCTTGACCGTTAAAGGGTGCTGTAACCCCCAAAGTACACTCAAACCAAATAAAAAAATATTTTCTGTGTTTGTGAATTGTGTGCGCAGTAGCCGCACGTGCATCAACAAAGTAGTGCCAAACGTGCGCCTGTGTCATAAGTAAAGGGCCGGCTGGCTTGACCATTAAAGGGTGCTATAACCCCCAAAGTACACTCCATACCAAATAAAAAAATATTTTCTGTGTTTGTGAATTGTGTGCGCAGTAGCCGCATGTGCATCAACAAAGTAGTGCCAAGCGTGCGCCTGTGTCATAAGTAAAGGGCCAGCTGGCTTGACCATTAAAGGGTGCTGTAACCCCCAAAGTACACTCCAAACCAAATAAAAAAATATTTTCTGTGTTTGTGAATTGTGTGCACTGTGGCTGCACGTGCATCAACAAAGGAGCAGCGCCAAGCGTGCGCCTATGTCCCATAAGTAAAGAGCCGGCTGGCTCATTTCTTAAAGGGTGATGTAACCCACAAAGTGCACTACTCTCCAGCAAAAAAAAAAAAATATTTTCAGTGTTTGTGTGCGCCTTAGCCGCACGTATATATCAATATAACATAAATGGAGGACCAAACTTTCTCCGATAAAAATAAAATAGGGAAAGATCAAGAACCACTTCCTCCTAGTTCTGTTGCTGCTGCTGGGAGTTGTTCATCATCCCAGAGAGGAAGTAGGAACACCACTACTTTTACTAAACAATTGACCCTCCAACAGTCCCTAGCGATGAGGATGAAGAACAACTTCAGTCATCCTGAAGCAAAACGTATAACTGAGGCCTTGACTGCTATGTTGCTGTTAGATGTTCGTCCGGTATCCACCATTAGTGCAGTGGGATTTAGACAATTGATGGAGGTAGTGTGTCCCCGGTTCCAAATCCCGTCTAGATTCCACCTGCATCCTCAAAGCAGCAGCGACAAGCGTGCGTCTGTCTGTTAAAGGGTGGTGTAACCCTCAAAGTGCGCTCCACAAACAATAAAAAAATTAGTTTTTTTTCTGTCTTTGTGAAATGTGTGGGATGTAGCATCACCTGCATCCTCAAAGCAGCAGCGGCAAGCGTGCGTCTGTTTGTTAAAGGGTGGTGTAACCCTCAAAGTGCTCCAAAAAATAAAAAACTATTTTTTTTATGTGTTTGTGACTTGTGTGCGATGTAGCCGCACGTGCATCAACACAGTAGCAGCGCCAAGTGTGCGCCTGTGTCATAAGTCAAGGGCGGGTTTGGACATCTGGTCCGGACTGAAGGTCATGCCAACAATTTCTGACAAGTCTACTGTCACTGCATATGATACTGTCCTCAAAGCAGCAGCGACACGCATGCGTCTATCGGTTAAAGGGTGGTGTAACCCTCAAAGTGCGCTCCACAAACAATAAAAAATTCTTCTTTTTTTTTTCTGTCTTTGTGAAATGTGTGGGCTGTAGCCACACCTGCATCCTTAAAGCAGCAGCGACAAGCGTGCGTCTGTCTGTTAAAGGGTGGTGACACCCTCAAAGTGTGCTCCACATACAATAAAAAAATTCTTCTCTTTTTTCTGTCTTTGTGAAATGTGTGGGCTGTAGCCGCACCTGCATCCTCAAAGCAGCAGCGACAAGCGTGCATCTGTCTGTTAAAGGGTGGTGTAACCCTCAAAGTGCTCCAAAAAATAAAAAACTATTTTTTTTATGTGTTTGTGACTTGTGTGCGATGTAGCCGCACGTGCATCAACACAGTAGCAGCGCCAAGCGTGCGCCTGTGTCATAAGTCAAGGGCCGGTTTGGACATCTGGTCTGGACTGAAGGACGTGCCAACAATTTCTGACAAGTCTACTGTCACTGCATATGATACAGTCCTCAAAGCAGCAGCGACAAGCATGCGTCTGTCTGTTAAAGGGTGGTGACACCCTCAAAGTGTGCTCCACAAACAATAAAAAAAATCTTTTTTTTCCTGTCTTTGTGAATTGTGTGGGCTGTAGCCACACCTGCATCCTTAAAGCAGCAGCGACAAGCGTGCGTCTGTCTGTTAAAGGGTGGTGACACCCTCAAAGTGCGCTCCACAAACAATAAAAAAAATCTTTTTTTTCCTGTCTTTGTGAATTGTGTGGGCTGTAGCCGCACCTGCATCCTTAAAGCAGCAGCGACAAGCGTGCGTCTGTCTGTTAAAGGGTGGTGTAACCCTCAAAGTGCGCTCCACAAACAATAAAAAAATTCTTCTTTTTTTTTCTCTTTGTGAAATGTGTGGGCTGTAGCCGCACCTGCATCCTTAAAGCAGCAGCGACAAGCGTGCATCTGTCTGTTAAAGGGTGGTGTAACCCTCAAAGTTCGCTCCACAAACATTAAAAAAAATCTTCTTTTTTTTCCTGTCTTTGTGAATTGTGTGGGCTGTAGCCGCACCTGCATCCTTAAAGCAGCAGCGACAAGCGTGCGTCTGTCTGTTAAAGGGTGGTGTAACCCTCAAAGTGCGCTCCACAAACAATAAAAAAATTCTTCTTTTTTTTTCTGTCTTTGTGAAATGTGTGGGCTGTAGCCGCACCTGCATCCTTAAAGCAGCAGCGACAAGCGTGCATCTGTCTGTTAAAGGGTGGTGTAACCCTCAAAGTTCGCTCCACAAACATTAAAAAAAATCTTCTTTTTTTTCCTGTCTTTGTGAATTGTGTGGGCTGTAGCCGCACCTGCATCCTCAAAGCAGCAGCGACAAGCATGCGTCTGTCTGTTAAAGGATTACATCGGTGACAGCATCCAAGTAGGCATGTCAGACAGTCCGTACATGTACTGGCAGGAAAAAGAGGCAATTTGGAGTCCCCTGTACAAACTGGATCTATTTTACCTGAGTTGCCCCCCCTCCAGTGTGCACTCCGAAAGAGTGTTTAGTGCAGCCGGGAACCTTGTCAGCAAAAGGTGTAGGAGGTTGCTTCCACAAAATGTGGAGAAGACGATGTTCATAAAAATGAATTATCAACTTTTCCAGGGAGACCAGCCTCCAGAACGTACAGTGGGACCTGTGGTGGTGGATTCCAGCGGGGACTAATTAATACTCTGTGAGGATGAGGATGTACACAACACTGAAGAGGGTGAGGAATCGGTGAATGAGGAGGATGAGGATGACATCTTGCCTCCGTAGAGCCAGTTTGTGCAGGGACAGATTAATTGCCAGCTTGTTTTGTGGGGGCCCAAACGAACCAATCATTTCAGCCACAGTCGTGTGGCAGACCCTGGCGCTGAAATGATTGGTTTGTTAAAGTGTGCATGTCCTGTTTATACAACATAAGGGTGGGTGGGAGGGCCCAAGGACAATTCCATGTTGCACCTCTTTTTTTTTCTTTGCATTATGTACTGTTTGCGGCCTAGTTTTTCAAACTGCCATCCTGTCTGCCACTGCAGTGTCACTCCTAGATGGGCCACGTGTTTGTGCCGCCCTCTCGTGTCGCTTAGCATAGTCATCCATCTACCTCGGTGCATCATAGTATGGATGGTGCGACAGATGTTGGCATACAGGGATGCACCAATCGCTATCACAGAATGCTAAGAGTGGATATTTATTTTCGTGCACATTCGGTTGCATTGATGTACACAATGGAAGGAGTCTGTAGTTTCATTTGCATAACCTTGCAGATGGGTAACCACCAACAGATTAGAAAATATGCAGCGCTGATAATAGATGCAGTTTAATATAAATATAAAAACAATACAATCATAGAAATAAAAACATATCAAAATGTATTTTTGTGTGGTAATATTGTGGATCCACTGCGATAGTAGATGGAGGTCCAAATAACAACCTCATAAAGCATGCATAATATCCTATAGGCACTATTGCTGCAGCAATATACTGGATGGGCACTGATGTAATGTCTCGCAAGGTAACTTGGGATATAGTTGTAAATCCAACAATGGGAAAGATTTTACCAGCTTATGTCCAGATGAAACGAGGGTCCCAAAATTAGCGATGGTATCACACCGGCGAACATCCAACGCACGGAAAGACCTCTGAAAGATTGATGCTGGAACCAGGGATGGCGTCCCAAGTTGAGAAAACTCCAATGCAGTTCCTGAATAGTGTCCAAATGATGAGTGCCTGATAGGAAGAACCACCAACGCGTTTCACTACCACCTGGTAGCTTTTTCAAGGTGTCTCTATGGCTGGTATACAGCCCTCTTATACTGCTTTTCATTAGGCTCAATCGTCCTCAGGTGGATCCAATTAATTATATAAAAAAACTACTTAGCAGTCAAAATTTAAATAAAGAAACAGACGATACAGACAACAGGAGGCAGACATTGACATACATTAATTCAAATAGTTAAACTTACTGTTTAAAATACACTACAATATTCGATCTAAAATTCACCACAGATGTTTTCTGTATTTGTAGGTAATTATTGGTCAAAAACAATCACGTGACCATGTGGAGCGCTATGGAATCACATGTTGCGTTCCAAGCCTCCGGCTGATGACGGATCTCTGCTGGGCGGCGGGTCACATGACCCGCTCGGATTTTCGTGTGGGACGCTATGACATAAAACGCTGCGTTCCACACTTCTAACTTCCCCATTCCATTTCGTATGTTCATCACGTGGTTTCCCTGACGGGACCACCATGTACTCCTATACTGTGTGCCCATTCAGCGCTCAGATATTTTTAACTCCTTAGTCCCCAGATGTCATATCAAAATACTACATAGAGGAATATGGTATCGATCCTCATTATAATACTACAATTATATAAACTATGTCTTTAATCAAAAAAACAAAGAAAAGAACAAAGAAAAAAATCAATGTGACTATAAATAAATTGATAAAATTAAGAATGTTTATATCTACCTTTATGATATTGTCCTTGATATATTTATTATATTGTTGTTTTGGTCATTTAGTCTATATTATTTATCATGATGTCTATATCTCTTCTAATAGACTTAGTAATGTTCTTAATTTTATCAATTTATTTATTTATAGTCACATTGATTTTTTTCTTTGTTCTTTTCTTTGTTTTTTTGATTAAAGGTTTTATTTCTATGATTGTATTGTTTTTATATTTATATTAAACTGCATCTATTATCAGCGCTGCATATTTTCTTTTCTATATTGTCATAAAGGAGGCTGACTACCTCCCCTTTTTTGCAGCTGCTGGGAAGACTCCTCACCACAGCGCCCTATTTACTATCTTTATAGTTCTATTCTTGCAACCACCAACAGATGCTGATGCATGTGCTTTTGTGTGCAACTCAGAATCAGAGCCTGATTCAGACCCGCTCGCAAATTGCGGCCACTTGCTGGCAAAAAGGGGCCGGATATTTAAATTAAGCGCTCGCACTGCGTCTCGTAACGACGCCCTCTATGTCTTAGCGAGCCCCGGCAATAAGCACTCGCTACTGTATAAAGACGCCCCCTTGCCACTAGCAACACATGTCATCTCCAGTATTTGAAGGATTAAACAGTAACATCGAGAGCCATCGGAGCTGCTCGCAGCGCTTGAGGTAGACCTTACCCTCCCGCAAACACTACAAGCAGTTCAGGGTACAAAACAACCAAGTGACATGTTCAATGACGCTACTTTGCTAATTATGCACACCCATTAAACTCCGCTCTGACGGCCAGACATGCCTGCGTTCACAGCACCACTCCCCCGTTCACAAGCACCTTCCCCTGTTACCACCCACAGACGGCACATTCTGTCACTCATTCCACTGGGCAGTCTTTTCAGGGCGAGCGAGCAAAATCTGATTGCTCGTACTAGTTTGTGCACGTGCACTGCGACTTATACGCATGCACAGACGGGCAACCATCGCTCAGAGCGAGCGAGTGCAACTTAGCGTCCGGGTCTGAATCAGGCCCTCAGGCTATAAGTGCTTTTCAAATATTGGAGCCTATTCATTATTACTAAAAAATCGATGGAGGTTATTAAGTTTAGAACTCACATGGACTTCTACCTAATTACCGGAGGAATTCACCATTCCTCATCTCCATCAATATCTATTCCGGAAAACTGTAATTTTTGCGATAACAACTTTTCAGAAAATTTATACTTTTCCCTATCTTTTTTTTTATTATTTATTTTTTTAAACTTTACTGTGTTCTGCCGGAAGAACACACAGAGCAGCAGCCGGAGCCGGAGGAGGAACCAGTGAGCGATGGAGGGAGCCGAGGAGGACCTGCTCACGCTGAAAGCAGGTAAGTATAACCCGCTGTACGCCATCTGAGAATGGTGTATAGTAACACCATCAAATTCCGAAAATACATAATTTCCGGAATTAGTTGAATAGCCTAATTTCTACATCCCCATACTAAAGTATGGGGAGTGTGGAAATTAACGCAGACGGACTTAACCAGGAGATATCAGTGCTATATCCTGTGTTAAATGTGTTAATGAATACTAAAAAAACGGTAATTAAGGAAAATGTCCTTAAAACCGTTATTTTAGTGTTGATGAATAGGCCCCATTGTCACATACTTGGAGAGGTATATTAATGAGACTCTGGTGGAGCCCTTTTTTCATAGCTCCTTGTCAGTCCACCAGGAGCCTGACAGGACTGGCTGCTGGTTTAGAAGTACTGTCTGTGATTGGGAAAACTGCTAGTTATAAAAGATCTTCCTTTTAGTTTTCCCTCAGCATCTGTAGCATAAACTCTTCGGTGGTTTTGAGGTCCCGGGAAAGAAGGAATAAGGCCCTGATTCAGAGCCGGACGCACTGACTAGAGCGCTCGCTCTGAATCAGGGCCCACCTCCATTAAAATGGAGCGTCCTCCTGGACGCTCATATAGCTGTGGGTCACCACCCACAGCATATATGAGCGTCCAACAAGATGACCCTCTCCAGGAGGGACACAATGCTCTGGTCCTGGACTTCCCTGGTAATAAATGATTGGTGGAGGCTCCAGGGGTGGGGCTGCATCACAGTCCAAAATTCAAATAGGGGAGTCACCCCAACTGCCAGTGAGTCCCAGCCATTGATATTTGGCAGCGTGACGAAATGACAGTTGGTGTGGCTCCCCTACTTGAATTTTGAACTGTGCTGCAGCCCCGCCTCTTACTAGGGAAGTCCAGGACCAGAGCATTGTGTCCCTCCTGGAGAGGGTCATGTTGGGAGGTATGGACTTGCGAGAGAAACCCTGTGGTCGGGTTTCTCAACCGCTAGGCCAGGAGTGATTTTGGCTCTAGTGATGTCAGTGGGGCCGGCTTGAGACGGTAGGCATTCCCATAGGAACGCCTCCGTCTGGCAGGCATGCCCCCAGAACGCCCACCAAAGGGGGCGTGCTGTCCATCAACATCGACAGCATGCCCCCTTTGGTGCGAGACCCGGAGCAATGGAAAGTCCTTCACTCGCCGGGTCTCGCGCATGCGCACGACGGAGCTCCCTCCGTCGTGCGCATGCGCAGTGGGGAACATCGACCCACTTGCGAGCGGACTGCCGCTCGCGAGTGGGTCTGAATGACCCCCTAAGGGCCTTAATGAGTGGGGGATTAACAAACGAGAGAAAGAACTGAAAGAGCTGTCCTTTATACAGGTTCCTCATTGTGGATCAGGGTAATTGGATTGGATCTCTACCCACTGCTGGACTGGTTTATTTTCTAATATCAAAAACACGTTACTGTTTTTACTCACCATCTTAAGGCGTGTACAATGGCATGTGTGCTGCTGGCTATGCTGCAGCAGGGCTGCATCCGTTCCTCTCCCTTGCAGCTTGTTGTTCTTACTGAGGGGTCATAATACAGGATGCTCCTCACAGGCGTCATCCAGTGTCCGAGGCGAGCTCTGAGACCAGTCACTACCAGTAGTGTCTTCGAATGGGCATCATCTGAGGGTTGGGGTTGATATCTGCCTCTGTTGAGCAACCTCATAATGCAAAGATGCAGCACAGCAGCAGAATGTATATATAATTAATTGACTGACACCAGAGCCGTAACTAGACTTTTTGGTGCCCTGTGCCAGAAAGAGCACAGCGCCCCCCTCATTTTTCAAAGGGATATAACGCAATCAAAAAAGGGCCATTACCTCATGGGGAAGGGCCAGGGAAGAGATAGGAGAGGACAGGAGATTCTGAGGATGCGGAAGCTACAAGCAAAAATGATAATAAACAGAAATTTGACAGGCCCAAACAGCCCCTCCGACCTGTGGTACCCTGTGCGATGGCACCGGCCGCACTACCCTAGCTACGGCCCTGACTGACACCACTGTATGCAGATGCAGCTGTTGAAAGCAGCTTACTGACTGGCCATGTTGCGGACGGCACCTGCAGTCTTGGCCCCACCCACTGGTGGAAGTGGGTAGAGCTATAAGTCCAGGGGGCCCAGCCCGCAGAGCAGAGTGATAGTAACACTTTAAAATCACTCACCAGCTGGCTGCAGCTTGCATCATTATATTAATGTAAGTACAGCTGTTTCCAAAGAAGGCTGGGCTGAGGATGAAGTGCATCAGGCATGGCCACGCCCACTTATGGGAGTAGGCAGAGCTTCAAATCCAAGAGTCCCAGCTTGCAGAGCAGACTTGTGGTGAGGTAGCATCTAGAATAGATTGTAAAACCAGTAACCAGCCAGGGGCAGCTTTCACCATTATAAGTGCAGCTGCATCCTCCTGATCGGCTGAGTTGTGATTGAAGTGCAGCGGGCATAACGTGGAAGTGGGCGGAGCTAAAAGTCTGGGAGGCCCAGATGGCAGAGCAGAGCAGGAGTGACACTGTAGAACTACTCACTAGCCAGCGGCAGCTTGCGCCATTATATTAACGTAAGTGCAGCTGCTTCCTTCCATCTGGGTTGTAAATGCAATGTGGTGGGTTTGGCCCCGCCCATTCGCTGAGCTAAAAATCAGGGGGTCCATAAGGGTTTTCCCCGAATCACTGGTGGCCCAATCCTAGCCTGTATATATATATATATATACATATACATATACATATATGGGATGCAGTTTATAGACCGACAGATTTTGAAAGGGGACTTTCCAAATTCTTGGTTATCGAACCAATGAATAAACATCTAGACATAGATAGATAGAGAGATAGCTAGATAGCTAGATAGATAGATAGAAACAGCTTCCACAGGATTCGGGAGCACTACAGTAAAATATACCACTCAGCCTATAACGGTGTACACACACACTGACTGACACAGACACGCACAGACAGAAACAAACACCCCTCTAACACTAAAAAACATGAATACAGCAGGCAAATAAAAGCCAGCAGTGGCGTAAGTTTATCCCAGATGACCGGAGGCAAGTTATAATTTGGTATCCCCCCTACCCACAGTCGCACCTGCAGTCGCACACAGAATATGCCACATATAATTATAGTCAGCAGGACCTGATTGTGAATCCTATTCCCTATGCTGTGCTAATAAGATGCATTTGAAGGGAAATATTTGCACAAAAAGATGCTCGGTGCTGCAGAGTCACTCTGCACTCACACGTTATGTTGCAAATACATAGGAAGCTGCTAGGTCACATCATGGCTTCTCTGTCACTAGCAGTCCCTAACACTAAGGGGTTCATGTCATGGGTGCAGGGCACCCCAAAAAACGTCCAGCTCAGAACTCTCCCAGGGCATCACACGAAAAATGGAAAAAGGGTGACAGTACAGTGTAAAGTATAGATGTGTGCGTGTAGTTAATAAGTGTTGAAAAAGGGGTTAAAATATATGTGAAAAACTACATGAATAAAAGACAAACATAAAAGGTGATGTAAAAAGTAACTATGTGTATTAAGTGGTTATGCCCTGAGGAGGCCCAGCCAAAGTAGCCTCGGGGGCCCTACGACCAAACGCTCACACCAAATGTAATATATATATATATATATATAGATATATATATATGTATATTTATTATAAGGCCTCATGATAAAGGCACATATATATTTTGTCAAATGTAAGGCCTCATGATAAAGGCACATACAAAAATACGTCCAAATTGAGAGCCAGTTTACCTGGGAGTCACCCCTGGAAACTCCAACTAGCACTACTAGAACCAGCATGCCCTCCTAATGATAGCTCCTTCATGCAATTCATGACAACAAACAAAAAATGGCAGCTGCTCAATCAATCTGGCAGTACTTTTCAGGTGCATGAAAGGGAGAGGTCATACCAAGTAGAAAAAGGGGGGGGGGTTAACCCTCTCTTGTTCCTCAGCACACTGAATTATACTTGCAACAATATATGAAGACTATATGGTAATAGAAATTTAGAGAGCATTTTAGTACCTGTCGTATGTTGTATTTCTTTCCACTACGTGGATGTTTAAAATGATTCCCTGTTTGTAGATATGCACAGGTAACACAGTTCGGCAACGATAACAGCCTGGCTTTTTGGTTAATGAGAACATAGGCTGCTTTTGCACATATTACGTGATGTCCATGCATACAAGGTAATCCCATAGATTTTCCCCCGTTTGTAGCAGGCCATTGGTCTAAGTTCTCTAATAGGTTATGGAAGCCCTCCCACCCACCCTTATGTTGTATATATGAAACAGGACATTCACAGTTTAACAAACCAATCAGTTCAGTGATGGGGCTGCCACTTGTGGCTGAAATTATTGGTTTGTTTGGACCCCCCACAAAAAAGCTGCCAATGCGCAGTGGACATTATTGGCAATTATCCCATACACAAACTGGTTTTACAACATAGGTAAGATCAGATGTCATCATCATCATCCCCATCAGTGTGTACATCCTCTTCTTTGCACAATATTAATTGGTCCCCACTGGAATCTACCATTACAGACACTTCTGTCATTTTTACACTTAATTGCTTGTAAAGGTCTTCCTCGTGAAATTTGTAATTAATTTTGATGAACATCATCTTTTCCACATTCTGGGGAGTAGTCTCCTACGCCGATCACTGACAAGGTTCCCGACTGCGCTGAAAACTCTTTCAGAGTACACACTGGAGGGTGGGAAACTTAAGTACAGCAAAGCCAGTTTGTGTAAGGGACTCCAAATTGCCTCTGTTTCCTGCCAGTAGTGAAACGGACTGTATGACATGTCTATATGGATGCTATCCCTAAAATAGTCATCCACCATTCTCTTAATGGTGACTGTATCAGACAAAGTCACGGTAGACATGTCACTCATTGTAGGCAGTTCTTTCAGACCCAACCAGATGTCATTAGATTTTGCATCACCACCAGCAGTGGGTCTCTTAGGAAAATGTAGTTTTTTCCTGGCAGTTGCAGAAACTGAAGGAGCAGATGCCATGTCACGTGCCGCTTGAGCTGACAATTTTTTCACCAACAGCTTTTTGCATCTTTTCAGATTTATGTCCATTGGAAAGAAAGACACAAGGTATGACTTAAACCTAGGATCAAGTATGGTCATCAATATATAGTGATCTGATTTCAAGAGATTGATGACCCTTGGATCCTGGTGAAGCGAGTGAAGGGCTTGATCTACCAGTCTGACATACATAGTGGAATCACTCTGTTTCAGCTCCTCCTTTAGTTTCTCCAGCTGCTTTTGCAAAAGTCTGATTAGGGGAATGACTTGACTCAAGCTGGCAGTGTCTGAACTAATTTCACATGTGGCAAGTTCAAAGGGTTTGAGAACCTTGCACAACATGGAAATTATTCTCCACTGCGCTTGACTAAGGTGCATTCCCACTCCTCTCCCTATGTCAAAGGCCGTAGTATAGCCTTGGATGGCCTTTTGCTGCTCCTCCATCTGCTAAAGCATATAGAGGGTAGAATTCCACCTAGTTACTACATCTTGCTTCAGCTGATGGCAGGGCAAATTCAACAGTTGTTGCTGGTTCTGCAATCTTCAACATGCAGTTGCTGATTGTCAAAAAATGTCCAGAAATCTTACGGGCCACTGCCAAGAGCATCTCCTGCACGCCCCTGTCATTTAAAAAAAAATGTTGCACCACCAAATTAATTGTGTGAGCAAAACATGGGATGTGTTCGAATTCGCCCACATTTAATGCTTGCACAATATTGCTGTCATTGTCAGAAATCACAAATCCCGAGGAGAGTCCAAGTTGGGTAAGCCATATTGCAATGATTTCCCTGAGTTTTTCTAAGAGGTTCTCAGTGGTATGCCTCTTACTGAAATTGGTGATACACAGAGTAGTCTGCCTCTGAATGAGCTGGCATTTGTTAGAATCTGCTGCTGCTGTTTGCACTGTTGGAGGCAATGCACCTACCCAGTGTTCTGTCATGTAATCTTTACTTTGCCTTGTCCCACTTGTCCACATATCTGTGGTTAAGTGGACAGTGAGCACAATGGCATTTCGGAGGACATTAATAAGGATTTTTTTAATGTCCTTGTACAGATTGAGAATTTCTAGAGAAGTGGTATCTAGAAGGGACATGGTAGTGGGGACACGGACCTCCTTTAACTGTCTAAAACCCACTGCATTAATGGCAGATACTCAACGTGCATCTAATACCAGCATAGCTGTTATGGCATCAGTAATCCGCTGAGCAACTGGGTGTTTGCTGTCATACTTGCTCGCAAATGCAAAGGATTGTTTGGCAGTCAATTGTTTGGTTGGACTTCTTCCTGATCCCCTTCTGGGATGAAGATCCACTCACAGCAACAGCAGCAGGCATAGCACTCAAGGAACCTTCTGAGGAACAATGTATACGAGAGGAGTCAGACCTTTTGATATTGGATGCAGGACTACTTCCGATCACATCATGCAGATGTTTGTTGTGGATATTGCAGGTGCTTGGATCCAGATAGAAGGGAGCAGCTAGGTGACACTGGACTGATTGTTTTTCATTTTTTTGTCCCCAAAGTTTCAGAATTTGAAATACTCTTTCCAATTTGATGAATGTGCTGCAAGTGAATTAACAGGGAGGAGGTTCCTAGATGGTTAATGTCCTTACCTCCTCACTGTTACATGGCAATGGTTTCAAATGGCTTGGCAAAGGTTGTCTGAATTTGGGTGGAAATGATTCCAGACATGAGAAGTAAATTTTCTGGTCTTTTGCCAAGGCATGGCAACAATGGGATTTTTCCCACAATGGGCAACAACTGTTGCCTGATTTACAATTTTACACAAACATCCTCAGCATCAACATCCTCAGCATCATCATCAACATCCTCATCATCCTTGTTGTTATCACCAACTACGTAAATATCTTCCTCGTGAAATTCCAGAGAGGCATCCTCGATTTCTACGTCAGCATGTTGACTTGTGGTGCTCATCCCCACATTTGTAGAGGGCACACAAATGGTGGAAGGAGGATCCTCTTCAAGTACAGTATAGAAAGGTCAGGCTCATACATGGTAACCGCAGACACATTTGGACTCTCCTCAGGGAACTGTGACTTTTTGGAGGCAATTTTAATTTTTTTTGTACCTCTTCTACAAGCAGAAGGGCTTAAATAATCACAACTAGAACCACCAGTCATAAATAAAGGCCAAGGCCTTATCCTTTCCTTGCCCCTTTGTGTAGTGAATGGCATATTGCCATTATTTTCTTTCTCTAAAGCTGACTTAGCTTTAGATTTTTTTTTCTTTAACGGGGTAAAAGTAGATTTTTTTACATGGCCTGACTTAAGCCCTTGTGCATGGGCCTTCATAGATGACATTTACGGCCTTGCATCGTCATCATGACTGCTGCCAGCAGCTACAAGACTGGTATATGGATCCTGCTCTCCTGTCATGTGACTGTCCTCCATTCTCACTGCAGTCTTACAGCAGTGTTACCAAGCAATTATAGCATAGCTAGGCTGCGGCTAACGCACACAACCACACACAGAAAAAAATATATACACAAAAAATAGTTTATTTTTTTCACACTGGGGGGGAGCACCCCTGAATGAGGCAGCAACCCCTTGATAAATGAAACACAGTCAGCACAGCACCCCTGTGCACCTACGTTGCTGATAAGTGTGGCTAACATGCTCACACAAAAAATAGTTTTTATTTTTTTTCACACTGGGGGTGAAGAGCACCCCTGAAAGAGGCAGCAGCCCCTTGATAAATAACACAGGCAGCACCCCTGCACACCTACATTGCTAATAAGTGTGGCTAATGCACACTCACAACTGGGGGTGAAGAGCACCCCTGATGGACAGATCACCCCCTGGACAACACAGCAGCACAGCGAACCATCCCCTATGGACAGGACAACAGCCAGCCAGCCCCTATATGGACAACAGCCAGCCCATATCGACAACAGCCAGCCAGCCCCTATGGAGTGGACAGGACAACATCCAGCCTGCCCCTATATATGGACAACAGCCAGCCCTGCCCCCTATGGACATAAGCAGCCAGCTCCAAAGTGATAATGACAACAGTAGCCAGGCTCTATGCACAGCACATTCACAGCCCCTCTCTCTTCACTTTCCACAGCCTCGTTTCGAGTCAGGCAGGAAAACCCGAGCGACTCGGATCTGCCTTGTATCTCCTAAGTTCGGGTGGGTTCGGATCTCTGAAATCCAAACCCACTCATCTCCAGTTAGCGTACATCTCTGAATCAGGCCCTGTATCTGACCTGCACTATAAACTGCACTGTATCTGAGCAGCACTGTAACCGACTCACGCTGTACCCTGCACTGTATCCGACCTGCACTGTATTCAACCCACACTGTATAACACACTGTATCTGGTCTGCACTGTATCCAACTCACACTGTATCCCGCACTATGTCAGACCCGCACTGTGGCCCTGATTCAGAGCCGGACGCTCTGGGCCGCCCCTCTTACTTTTTGGAGCGGCCTCCCGGTCGCTTGCAGAGCTGTGGGTGACCAACCGCAGCTATAGCGAGCAGCCAAAATGATGGTCGCGATGGTCAAGACCATCGCGACCTCGGGCTTGCGACGAGACCCTTGTGGTAGGGTCTCATCTGCTGCAAGCCGTGGAGTGCTTTTGGCTCTATCAGAGGCAAAAGCACTCTCCCTGACATCACTTGTGATGTCAGTGGGGCCGGCCCCAGACGGTAGGCGTTCCCATGGGAACGCCTCCATCTGGGCAGCCATGCCCCCGGCATGCCCACCAAAGAGGGCGTGCTGTCAATTACCATCGACAGCACGCCCCCTTTGGTGCGAGACCCATAACGATGACTTGGCCATCATTATTCGGGTCTCGCGCATGCGCACGACGGAGCCGCCTCCGTCGTGTGTATGCGTACTTGGGCAACATCGACCCGCTCGCGAGCGTTCAGCGCTCGCGAGCGGGTCTGAATCAGGCCCAGTATCCCACACTGAATCTGACCTGCACTGTATCCAATCCACACTGTGTCCCGCCCTGTATCCGATCCACACTGTATCTGCCCACACTGTATCTGGCATACACTGTATCCGACCCACACTGTACCCTGCACTGTTTCTGACTCGCAGGTACGGAGCACTGTTTTTAATGGTTGGGGAGATTTTGGGGAACTGCTCAACAAAAAGGCTGTTTGATCGGGGCTTTACATGGGCCAGTCATCAGTGGCCCAGTGCCACCAGGAGGAAAATACAGATTGGGCCATATTTGCCTACTTTTGAAAAAGCAATTCAGGGAGATTGTGAAAGTGGACATGTACTGAAAATATCTGAGAGGCATGCCATAATACTGACTTACATCCAAATGTAAGCGAGCCCCAAAGCAATTAGTAACATATATTTGTTGGTTAAAACACACTGATACTTTTCAGAAAATGCATGTAGCCATAGGGATCATTGTGCATTATAACCAATGCACGAAAATTATACTGTGATCCCATATGAATTTATATATCTCTGGTTTTTTTTTATATATATATATGTAACAGGGGGTAAGAGATTGCTACTATTTCAGGCAGTCTCCCTGACAATCAGGAAGAGTTGGCAAGTATGAATTGGGCACTGAGAATAGGCATGTGCTGGGTGCATGTGCACTTGTGTAGGGGGCATTCATGTCTGCTGTTGCTAATTACACATGGTTTAGGGGTTTTTTGTTTGCTGCTTGTTAACTACGACTAAATGTTTTGAGCAAGGATATTCCACGTACGAATTTTAGAAAACTTCTGTGTGTTGTATTGTTTTCTATTGAACGTACTTGTGAGTTGGTTTGGCCTATGTTGGTGAACAATATTGTGTGAGGTGGTCAAAATTGACTGTAAACGAGTGGAAATTAATGTTATTGAGGTTAATAATACTGTAGGAACAAAAAAAGCCAAAATTATTTGATTTTAGCAGTTTTTATAACTTTTTAAAACAAAATGCAGATCCAAAACCAAAGCATGCAACGGCGGTTTTGGCACAACCAAATCCATATCCAAAACACAAAGGAGATGCAGATCCAAAACCAAAACACGAGGGTCGGCGCACATCTTTAATATACAGTATATATATATATATATATATATATATATATATATATATATAAAATCTACATTTTCTTTTTGTATTTCACATCATCTTTCATTTTCCTTGGAGGAGAATTTTTTTTTCCACCAGTATATGTCTTCAACAATACAAGGATGTCTTCTAATGGATTTTCTGCAGATAATTTAGAATACTCTTTTGATATAACTGAAACTGTGGATCCCCTGTCCAGTTCCATTTTCAACTTAACTCCTGCCACTTCAGGGGAGAACCGTATTAATTGGCTATTTAAAAAACTTTTTGCTTTTCTTGACTGCCAGTTGAGTTAGACTCATTTTCTATTATATTGAAGGTGAAACCTGGGAAGTTTAATTAGTTCACACTGAATTTGCTGTTAAATTACATTATTGTTTATACTTTCTGACCTGCATACTCCTTCACTAAGTCCCTTCTCTGACATTTCCTGTATTCTTTATCTTTAAACCAACAGTGGCTTTTCTCATGTGAGGTCTGCCCATATCATCAAGACAGTTTCAAAAACTGCAATCAGACGTCAATACCTGGAGCATGAGGTCTTTCTCCTGTACAGGTATGCTTATCTTGATTATATCTTGGATCCAATATCTTCTGCAATTTGATTCCTCAATCCTCTTTTATTGATCTGCATTGTGCAGTCAGGATCTTTGCGTGCAAGTTTCTTTAGATGTAAACATTTAGACCTACAAATACCACACTTTTAATTCATTATCATGCAGTTATGCTGATGAGAATATTGAAGGGAAATAGGACTGGGGGCCACAGGCAATGGGTGGACATTGAAGATGTCTCCTTCCTGACCATAGCACCTGGGATGCTCTGGCTCACTGTTCTTCCTTTGGCATGCCACCCATTGCTGGGTCTCACTTAGATATGCCCTCTGCCAACCTTGTTTGGGAACCCGGCCTTCCCTCCCGCATTGTTTTTGTCTTAATTTGAGATGTGGCATCATTAGGAGAACATTCATGCCAATCAGCTAGTGGATTCCTGTGGAGTCCTGATTTTGTAGTTATCCTGTCTAAATGACTGAGAACTGAGAAACCTGTAGATATCTTCAACTCTAACATTTCCAGCAGTCATAGTCATTAAAGGGGTGCTGAGATGGCGTCTTACTACTTTCGAGAATATGTGTATGGTTGACGCATTCCCTTGATACTCCTTGATGATCATATACAAGTTTCTCATTGATCACCTGTTGTCCACTAGGTCAAAATGTACAAGTGATTTGGAGAAGAATCTAGAAGATGATTGGTCAGAGATTTTTTTTTACACTTACTATGATGATAATCAAAACCCATTACAAGTTCCTCTCCCAAAGGTATAAGTGTCTCAGTATTTGAAAAATGTACCCAGGTGTCACCAACACTTGCTGGAGGTGTAATGTCACTATTAGGACATTGTTACACATGTGGTGGGACTGCCTTGTGCACTGCCCATTCTGGGACAAAGTAATTTACATTGCTAAAGGAATTCTTACCCTTATGTTCCAGTTTCTAGAAACTGAATCTTTTAAACAGGCTCCTGATACAATATAAGAAGATGTTGCTATGAAATATACTTAGCGCCTTTAAGGCAGAGACTCACATTTTTTGTTGACCCACACAAACTCCCTCTTTGTCTGAGTGGTGCACAAGACTGGACCATTATATGTCCATGGACAACCACATCATGTCCTCAGCTGAATGGTTTCAGATAGGGATGGGACATCGAAAGAAAACATTGGAAGAACCAATGTTTTTAACATTGTATACAAAACATTATTTAGATATAAACATTGGTTCTCTGGAGTCGATGTTAACCAATGTTTTCTGATGTTTCTGTTTTTTTAAAGCAAAGTCTATACTTAAATAGACTAATACACTTTTAAAATAATTCTTAGATTATGTCTATCTTCTTGTAGGCAAACAGTATATACTGTGTATATATATATATATATATATATATATACACATACACAAATGGTGCAAAAATTATAAGGATGTATGCAGTTTTAGAAGTTAAGTAAAACACGTTTTGAGGTAAATCAAACTTGTTGTTATTGAAGGTGTCTTGCAGCATACTTGCCTATCGTTGGCTTCTCCTCCCTGGGAGAAGCCTTGGTAGGAGAAGCAAGTGGGCTGTGATGGGGCCTGGGCCTGACGATTTGTGTCATTAAGCTCCACCCCCTTCGTGGCAAATTGCCGCAATTTGCGTAAATTTAAATATGGGCGGGGCTAAATGATGCCGTTCACTGAGAATCGCATCATTAAGCCCTGCCCCCTACACGGGGACCCATGATCGCCGCAGAAATTCACTAGGAAGTGGGCAGAATGCGGGAGAAGTGCCTACCCTTCCGGTGTTGCGGGGGGTTACCCGAAAAATCATGAGCCTCCCGCGAAAACCGGGAGACTAGGCATGTATGTCTTACAGTCTCACTCTCTTCTCTTTCTCAATTTAATTTCTCTTGTTGTCCATTCTTCCAGACTTTACTCTTTCAGCCTGAGCCTCATCTTTCAATTTTTCTCTCTATCTCTTCTCCACTCTCAGCGACTCTGTCTATATCATCACACACACACACTCTCTCTCTCTCTCTCAGCTCCTCACCAATGATGTCACTCCAGACACTGAGGCACCACTGGGTCTGTCATGCACATGCAGTAGCTAAGTACCTGACACTGACATTGTGAGACTGACTGCTCAGTTACCAATAGCTGCTGCAGCCAGACACCCCAGCAGCCAACCAGTGTTCACTAAGAGCAGCACCAGTGACAGTGAGCCAGGGGTGGGACTGTCTTATGTGGTGCAGCTGATTGGCTATCCAGAGTGTCTGTCACTCTGTCAGCCACCATTGCCAGCAGCAGCATGCACGCAGCAGCCATAGCCCAGTCACTGTGTTTTGTACCCTCTTCTTAAGTTGTACATTAATATAAAACAAGGAGAGAGCCCGCTGGTAGCCCAAAGCAGTGATTGCACCACATAGTGTCACAAAAAAAAAACCATTGGAAAAGCAGGGAAAAACATCGGGGGAGAAATCTTGCGATGGTGATGAAACATTGGATCCTAAACATTGCAGGGTTGAACATCGAAACCATCTGACCGATGTTTCTGATGAAATATCAAATTATTCCCATCCCTAGTTACAGAAATACTGCTTGTTGGTGACAAGTTTAAAGATTGCTGAGCACTCTGTTAGGGGGTTCGTCTAGGTCTTAAGTTTCCTAATCTCAGCTACTCCCTTGCAAGATTGGTATGGTGAACTTTTTTCTTCTTCTTTTGGTTAATAGCCTACTAATTGCCATGGCTGTTTGACATATTGGAAGAAATTCTCTTCCCCTCTTCCTTCCATGTCATGTGCCCTCATTTCTGTCTGTCTCTGCCTGCAAGTTATGAGATAGCTATCATGCATAAAATGATCCGATGCCCAGTTATACATTGTCTGCGGTTTAAAAGGTTATTTGCTGTACAATTTGTTACTGTGCCCGCACTGATATGGACTTTTGGATTTCAACTATTATCGGCTCTCAAAAAAAGTTTCCACAAAAAATCAATACATTCTCTGATACTCTGTTTAAAACACATTGTGGTTGTTATACATTCAAACCCTTTTTGTTATACCTGTGAGGCATACTTTACTGCTTTCTCCATTGAACTATGCATACCACACAAGCCTGTCTATTATTACATGTGAAAGACTAACTCCAAATTGGCAGTGTCCAGATGACCTTCTCAACTCTTGTACATATGCAGATATATTTTTACCTTTGAATTTATTTATTTTATAAAACTAAGGGCCTGATTCAGAGCCACTCGTAAGCGGCAGCTCGTTCGCTCTGAGCGATGTTTGCCCAACTGCGCATGCGTACGGATCGTTATACGCATGCGCGAACCAGTCAGTGCGGCCAAAATTCATGTGTTCGCAAAATAGCGAATGCCTGCTAATTTGAGTGACAGAAAGAGGCGTATGTGGGTGGTAACAGGGGGAGGTGCTTGAAAACGGGGAGTGGAGATCCGATCGCAGGCGTGCTTAAAGGTCAAAACGGGCGTTTTATGGGTGTGCATATTTAAAACAGCAGCGTCATTGACCACGTCACTGGGTTATTTTATAGCCAGAACTGCTCGCAAAATTGTAGTAGCAAAAACCAACCACAAGAATAGCGAGCAGCTCATACCCTGTTCGATGTACACGATTAATCAAATAAATAGCGGACATGACGTAGGATGCGAGCGGCCAGGGGGCGTAGTTTCCTAAAAAACGACCGCAAGTTTTGTACGCTCGTTCAGACCTAGAGGCGTGAACAGACCGCAAACAGCGAACGGTTCATTTGAATAGCCACCCCTATTTTCTGGACGAGCGAGCGCTAATTGCGTCCGGCTCTGAATCAGGCCCTAAATCTTTCTCCATCCACTAGCAGTTTTGGAGTTAAAATAATTAATTAATTGCTAATAAACTGTGAGACTATCTGAATGTTTTTGCTGCACTACACTTAGCAGGACTCATAGGGGTATATTTCATACTTGCCTACCTTTGAAAAAGCTTTTCAGGGAGACTGTGAAACCAGCACCTATGAGCGCGGCAGTAAAGTGGGCGTGTACTGCTACATCTGAGAGTCGTGTCATAAACCTGACACATCCAAATGTAAATGAGCCCCAAAGCAGTCAGTAAGATCTATTTGTTGATGAAAACAAACTGATATTTTTCAGAAAATGCATGTAGCCATAGGGATCATTGTGCCTTATACCCAATACAGAGAAATTATACTAATGATCCCATTTGAATGTATATATATCTCTGATTTTATTTTTATTTTTTATATATAACAGTTACATAATGCTGGTAACATGCAATCAGGGAGATTACTAGACTCTTCAGGGAGTCAGGGAGATTGCTATTTCAGGGCGTCTCCCTGACAATCAGGGAGAGTTGGGAAGTACGGTATATATATTTACTAACGTGTGGGTTTTTAGAAGTGGAGATGTTGTGCATACTGTAGCAAGCATTCAGATTCTACTTAACATATATATAGCACCTTCTAGAAGATAATAGCTAGAATCTGATTTGTGTTATGGGCAATATCTCCACTTCTAAAAACCCACACTTTAGTAAATATACCTCATATTCTTTTTTCACAACTAACATTATTTGTATCACAATAAACTTCTAATCTTTCTACATGTGTGGCTCAATCGTCTATAACGTGATGAAGGGCTACACAATGCCAATGTGTCCTGACAATTTTGTTGACATTTTAATTATTGGGAGGAGCCTTGCTACATTCACTGTGCCCATGCTGCAGTCTTCACCTGTCTGGCACTGAGCCCCTCTACTGCCACTTGACATGATTTATTAATATGCAGTGATGAATGTGTTTTTACCCTCATGATGTATATAGTTTTGAATAAATGCTTCAACCACTTGGTAATGTGAGGTGTAGCATAGCTGCCTCATCTTTGTATGCAGCGGCTGTGCTAAAATATGTAAAAGCCACATGAGGCTTCTCTGATCCTCTGCAGGATCTGAAAACGCAGCATAGGATCAACAGCGTGAATATCAGACAATTATGTAACCCTCAGGGTACTCTAGATGTCCAGCAAAATCAACACGCCCCCATTTTCTGGAACACTCCCTCTCGCCAACCCATTGCCGCCCTTCAAATGCCAGCAGCATGTCAATCACCGACATCGCAGAGTCAGATCTGTACATGGGCAATGCGGCTCCTGTGCATGTGCAGAATTGCAAACATCGGAGATTTCCGTAAATATAGAATTTACATATCATCTCTGAATTAGGCCCAGAAAACACAAAGCATCTATCTTTCAGTTTTCTTAACTGTTACACCGATTTGAAGATTGCACTACTACACTGCACTAATTTGTCTACAAGAGCTTTAAAACCGTTTGTACAGTATAATATTATTATACAGTAGCTAATTAATAACTACAATGACATGTAATAGCTTTGTAGCTTGACATTTATATGACACAAATTGTGATAGGGATCTGTATGTCTGTTCGCAAACATTTACAAATTATAAAAGCCACTTATTCATTTCCATAATAGGTGATTTCACATATTCTACATATATTAACAGCTTTTTTTCTTTTCTTTTCTTTAACTAAGCTTTGTTTTTTTCTGCTTTACAAACAGCTTTTTTTCATTCTAATAAATGCTTCAAAATGTTGCTCTAATTGTCGTAATTTACATTCTACAAATTGCAACAGAAATTTGTCTGTTCTCCAGGTCTTGCAAATGCTTTTAAGCCTAATTAATAAACACTATTTTTGCAGTATAATATATATTACAAAACATGACTATAATTGTAGAAATGTGCATTCTACCGAGCGACAAAAAAGCTTCTGCTCTCTAAAAAATCTAAACATCAACATTTTATAACACTTTAAACTGTGATAGGTTGCTGGGACTCTAATTATAAAAGTTTTTTTTTTAACAAAACTATCAGAAATACACAAAAAGCTTAAGTAAAAGTACAAAAATCCATATACTGTTCACTGGTCACATCTGTAAAATACCAATGTTTTGACAAGCTAAATAAGACCTTAATATTTGGAAGGGGGGAGGGGGACACCAAGAGCTCAGTCGTATCCTGGTGGTACCTGTGCCCTGTCACAATAGCAAAGCTACTTTAGGTGCAATGGGTGAGACACCTGTCTGTCTGCCTCCTCCTTTAGTAAGTTCTCAAGAGCAGGGCCCCCTTACCTCATATTCTTTCCCTCCCCTTACCTCTACCACCATATCCTTCCCACTGCCTACAACAACACCCAACCTTTGGGTTCTGCCCCCCTGCTGACTATTTGAGCATTATGACTGCTGATGCAGCAATAATTATAAACAATGTCCATGTTATGCAATGTTCTGTATTGTATGTCACTTTCATTACTGTTTCGTTTCTGTTTTTGTACTTTGTAAGGTGCTTCGGACCCCTTATAAATAAAGGATAATATTAATAATACCCCTTTTACACCGGAGCTAAAACCTGGGTTTTTGAAGGGTTAACCTCGGGCAGCTCCCTGGTGTAAAAGGGGAGAGAGTTGGATTGCTGGGTCGAGTGACCCGGCAACCCAACCCAGGTAAGTAGCAGGGTTTAACATGGGCATAGCCCGTGAAACCCTGCTCTGAGAGCAGCACACTCCGGGTCACGATGACCTGGAGTACGCTGCTAGCCGGCCAATTGGTCCGGCTTCAGTGGCGCTTGGAGATGACGTCATTTCCAAGCGACCACTTTCACTCCGCAAATGCCGGGTCTATGCAGACCCGACTGCTGTGTGAGCGGCGCTGACTCGGGAATATCCCAAGTCGGCGCCGGCAAAATTCCGGGTCTGATCCGGATAGGAACTTTGTTCCAACTCCGGGTCAGACCCGGAAGTTAGGTGGAAAAGGGATATTATAGTGCACGTGATGAACAGGAGGAACCTTTTCACCAAGATATTCTGACAATGGAGCATCGCTACCAATGACGCTGGGACCCTGCAATGATGGGGGACTACTGCTGGTTCCTCTTTAGAGAGACCAATGAGACAATGTACAAATAGAAAGCGTCAACATCCTATTTCCCTAAATCAAAGTGATTTTACATTTTAACTTTCATTAACAATTACATTATGGCTAATCTGGATTGTTAAGCGTTTCTGAAGTTAAGTTTCTGCAGTTTTTTAAGCATTTCTGTAGGTTTATTAGTATTGCTTATAAACGACTATGATGAGATTATTAATTAATATCAATTCTATAGAGATTAATTAAAATTTTCACTTATCTTACTTTTTTCAGATATAGCTAATACCGCTTTTGTTTTTTGTGTGTATCTAATAAGTATGACTTGACAGAGAAAATTGCTATGAAAGCATTAGATCTCCATCCAATATCCACCATCAATGCATCTGGTTTTAGGCAATTAGCTGAGGTGTCCATGCTACCAAATACCATCTCAATTTTCCTGAGCAGCGATTTCTCACATGTATCAGAATGTTAAAAAGCATATTATTGGCCTAAAAATTCCACTGATACAACTAGTCACTTAACTAGAGATATGTGGTACTGTACGAAATAAAAATTACATGAATGTGACATCCCACTGGGTGGGTGTATTACCATCAGCAGCAGCAGTATCTAACACACAATACCAGCTCATTCACAGGCATTCTACTCTCTGTATCACCGGCTGTGAATCTCAGTATTTGTCATTCCCAATAATGCAAGTAACATTGTACAAACATTACAACTGGATGATTGACAACACTTCACTTGTTTTGTGCAAACAATGAACTTGGTGGTTCAGAATTTCTTTAAATATTACTGGTGCATGCAAGACATACTGTCTGTGGCCCGAAAAATTTGCAGACACCACTGTTAGCTACATTAAGCTCATTGGTATCTTGGTTTGTGAATGCCCAAACAAACCAAGCACTTCAGCCACACAATTGACAGTCCTTGTTGCTGAAGTGCTTGGTTTGTTAAACTGTGCATGTTCTTTTTAAGATTCAACATAAGGGTGGGTGGGAGGGCACCAGTTTTCATTATGGACTTTGCCAAGATTGTCTGTGCTTGACAGGCAGTGTATATTTTCTATATTAATGTAATTTACTGGAGCAATTATGTTCTTTTTTATTTTACAATGGCATCCATCACCAGCTTCTCAACCAGGTGTATAGAGCCCTTTTACTGCAGCTTCTCCACAGAGTAGTATCATCAAATCATATAATCTTATACTATAAATAATAATTGACTTTGACTAGGCAGTACTCTGCCTTGAAACTCTTGTATTGTCGTCAGGCCTGTGTTTTGGTGTTTGGATTCAGTTTCCATTTTAAAAATTTCATTGGGATTTTGGAAGCTTGTTTTTATTAGTGTTTTCCATGTCTTCGATTTGTTTTACTTGATATTTATATTAGTACTGTAATTAATCAATCAAGTAATTAATCAATGATTTAACTGGTTTCCACTAAATACTGTACCTCCATTTACTTGTGCTGGCCTTGGGCCTCTGGTCTAGTTCTTGATTAATGAAAACATTCTATAGGATTGTATAGGTTATTATACTGCCTTCTTGTCTGCCACTGTAGTGCTATTATGTTTCTTACATGTGCTATATTCTTTAAAACTGCCTTGTGTTTGTGCGGCAGCTCTGTCGCTTACTTAAGCCAGCTAGCTTGCTGCAGCTTTTGACCAACATTGGTAAAAACAATATTGTGAAATGTGCAGTGGGCAAAATTAACTGGAAATTAATGTTACTGATGTCAATATTATTGTAGGAACAAAAACAGATCCAACTTACATGATTTTAGCTGTTTTATCTTTAAAGAAATCCAAAACCGAAACAGAAACAAAAACACTTGGGGACGGTTTTGACAAAATCAAAACATGGGGGTCCACGCATCTCTCTAGTATATTATAATTGATTAGCAATCAGTGCACCTCTCTAGTATAATATCATTGATTAGCAATCTATACAGTTCCTGTCCTGAAATAAGTGAATCATTAAAAATACAAAACCTTAAGGGAAAAAAATTGATGCCATTAAATGTAGTTTATTGTCCAGACCAGGGGCGTATTTATAATAGGGGTGAGTGGGTTCGGATTTGAAATCCGAACCCCCCCGAGCCCCCCCGATCTGAGGCCGATCTGAGTCAGGCTCGACTTTTCCCACCTGACTCGGATCTGAAATCGAGGCAAAACGTCATCATCCCGCCTTCCGGGTCTCGCGGGTTTTGGATTCTATATAAGGTACCCACATCGGCGCCATTTTCTCACTCGGCTGTGGACAGTGAAGAGGGAGGGTGGGAGTTAGGGCTGGCTAGGCTGTGTAGTGTAGTGTAGTGCAGTGTAGTGTTGTGCTGCGCTGTGCTGCTATTGTCCATAGGGGCTGTGTCCACTCCTCCAAAGTCCATAGGGGCTGGCTGTGTTGTGATGTGCTGCTGTTGTCCATAGGGGCTGTGTCCACTCCTCCAAAGTCCATAGGGCTGGCTGTGTTGTGCTGTGCTGCTATTGTATATAGGGGCTGTGTCCACTCCTCCAAAGTCCATAGGGGCTGGCTGGACTGTGTTGTGCAGTCAGATATCCATAGGGGCTGTGTCCACTCCAAAGTCCTGAGCAGTGTCCCAGTCCTACAAGGGTGCTGTAGTGTTGTCCAGGGGGTGCTCTGTCCATCAGGGGTGCTCCCCCCAAATGCAAAAAAATAAATATTTTTTCTGTGTTTGTGAATTGTGTGCGCAGTAACGTGCATCAACAAAGTAGTGCCAAGCGTGCGCCTGTGTCATAAGTAAAGGGCCGGCTGGCTTGACCGTTAAAGGGTGCTGTAACCCCCAAAGCGCACTCCAAAGCAAATAAAAAAATATTTTCTGTGTTTGTGAATTGTGTGCACTGTGGCTGCACGTGCATCAACAAAGGAGCAGCGCCAAGCATGCGCCTGTGTCCCATAAGTAAAGGGCCGGCTGGCTTGTCCATTAAAGGGTGCTGTAACCCCCAAATTGCACTCCAAAAAAAATAAAAAATTCTATATTTTTGTGTTTGTGAATTGTGTGCGCAGTAGCCGCACGTGCATCAACAAAGTAGCGCCAAGCGTGCGCCTTTGTCATAAGTAAAGGGCCAGCTGGCTTGACCATTAAAGGGTGCTGTAACCACCAAAGAGCATTCCAAACCAAATAAAAAAATATTTTCTGTGTTTGTGAATTGTGTGCACTGTGGCTGCACGTGCATCAACAAAGGAGCAGCGCCAAGCGTGCGCCTGTGTCCCATAAGTAAAGGGCCGGCTGGCTCATTTCTTAAAGGGTGGTGTAACCCAGAAAGTGCACTAGTTTCCAACAAAAATAAAAAATATTTTCTGTGTTTGTGTGCGCCTTAGCCGCACGTATATATCAATATTACATAAACGGAGGACCAAACTTTCTCCGATAAAAATAAAATAGGGAAAGATCAAGAAACACTTCCTCCTAGTGCTGTTGCTGCTGCTGGCAGTTGTTCATCATCCCAGAGAGGAAGTAGGAACACCACTACTTTTACTAAACAATTGACCCTCCAACAGTCCTTAGCGAGGAGGATGAAGTACGACAGCAGTCATCCTGAAGCAAAACGTATAACTGAGGCCTTGACTGCTATGTTGGTGTTAGACGTGCTTCCGGTATCCGCCATTAGTGCAGTGGGATTTAGACAATTGATGGAGGTAGTGTGTCCCCAGTTCCAAATCCCATCTAGATTCCACTTCACTAGGCAGGCGATACTGAGACTGTACAGAAACGTCAGAAAAAGTGTCCTCAGTGTCCTGAAAAATGCGGTTGTACCGAATGTCCACTTAACTACGGACATGTGGACAAGTGGAACAGGGCAGACTAAGGACTATATGACTGTGACAGCCAACTGGGTAAATGTATCACCTTACGCAGCAACATCAACAGTGTCACCAGTAGCAGCATCTCAGAAACGCCAGCTTGTTCCAAGGCAGGCTATGCTGTGTATCACCGGTTTCAGTAAGAGGCACACCGCCGACACCCTCTTAGAGAAACTGAGGGAAATCATCACCCAGTGGCTTACCCCACTTAGACTCTCTTGGGGATTTGTGATATCTGACAATGCCACCAATATTGTGCGGGCATTACATCTGGGCAAATTCCAGCACGTCCCATGTTTTGCTCACACAATAAACTTGGTGGTGCAGAATTTTCTGAAAAGCAACAGGGGCGTGCAGGAGACGCTTTGGGTGGCCCGAAAAATTTCTGGCCACTTTTGCCATTCAGCGAATGCGTGTGCCTGTGTCATAAGTAAAGGGCCGGCTGGCTTGTCCGTTAAAGGGTGCTGTAACCCCCAAAGTGCACTCCAAACAAAATTAAAAATTCTTCTTTTTTCTTCTGTCTTTGTGAATTGTGTGGGCTGTAGCCGCACCTGCATCCTCAAAGCAGCAGCGACAAGCGTGCGTCTGTCTGTTAAAGGGTGGTGTAACCCTCAAAGTGCGCTCCACAAAAAATAAAAAATGCTTTTTTTTCTGTCTTTGTGAATTGTGTGCACTGTATCTGCACGTGCATCAACAAAGGACCAGTGCCAAGCATGTGCCTGTGTCCCATAAGTCTGTTAAAGGGTGGTGTAACCCCCAAAGTGCTCCAAAAAATAAAAAACATTTTTTTTCTGTGTTTGTGACTTGAGTGCGATGTAGCCGCACGTGCATCAACACAGTAGCAGTGCCAAGCGTGCGCCTGTGTCATAAGTCAAGGGCCAGTTTGGACATCTGGTCCGGACTGAAGGACGTGCCAACAATTTCTGACAAGTCTACTGTCACTGCATATGATACTGTCCTCAAAGCAGCAGTGACAAGCGTGCGTCTGTCTGTTAAAGGGTGGTGTTACCCCCAAAGTGCGCTCCAACAAAATAAAATAATCTTTTTTTTTCTGTGTTTGTGTGTGAAATGTATGCACAGTAGCCGTACCTGCATCCTCAAAGCAGCAGCGACAAGCGTGCATCTGTCTGTTAAAGGGTGGTGTAACCCTCAATGTGCGCTCCACAAAAAATAAAAAACTCTTCTTTTTTTTTCTGTCTTTGTGAATTGTGTGGGCTGTAGCCGCACCTGCATCCTCAAAGCAGCAGCGACAAGCATGCGTCTGTCTGTTAAAGGATAACATCAGTGACAGCATCCAAGTAGGCATGTCAGACAGTCCGTACCTATACTGGCAGGAAAAAGAGGCAATTTGGAGGCCCCTGTACAAACTGGCTCTATTTTACCTGAGTTTCCCCCCCTCCAGTGTGTACTCCGAAAGAGTGTTTAGTGCAGCCGGGAACCTTGTCAGCGAAAGGCGTAGGAGGTTGCTTCCACAAAATGTGGAGAAGATGATGTTCATAAAAATGAATTATCAACTCTTCCAGGGAGACCAGCTTCCAGAACGTACAGAGGGACCTGTGGTTGTGGATTCCAGCGGGGACGAATTAATACTCTGTGAGGATGAGGATGTACACAACACTGAAGAGGGTGAGGAATCGGTGGATGAGGAGGATGAGGACAACATCTTGCCTCCGTAGAGCCAGTTTGTGCAGGGACAGATTAATTGCCAGCTTGTTTTGTGGGGGCCCCAACGAACCAATCATTTCAGCCACAGTCGTGTGGCAGACCCTGGCGCTGAAATGATTGGTTTGTTAAAGTGTACATGTCCTGTTTATACAACATAAGGGTGGGTGGGAGGGCCCAAGGACAATTCCATCTTGCACATCTTTTTTTTCTTTGCATTATGTACTGTTTGCAGCCTAGTCTTTCAAACTGCCATCCTGTCTGCCACTGCAGTGTCACTCCTAGATGGGCCACGTGTTTGTGCCGCCCACTCGTGTCGCTTAGCATAGTCATCCATCTACCTCGGTGCAACCTTTTGGACATAAAAACACTATTGTGAGGTGTGAGGTGTTCAGAATAAACTGGAAATTAGTGGAAATTAAGGTTTTTGAGGTTAATAATAGCATAGGAGCAGAAAAACACACAAATTCTGTGATTTTAACTGTTTTTATGCTTGTTAAAAAAAAAATACAGATCCAAAACACAAAACCCAGAACCCAAAACACGGAAGGGTGGTTTTGACAAAACCAATCCAGATCCAAAACACGAAGAAAGATCCAGATCCAAAACCAAAACACGAAAAGTGGCCGGTGCACAGCCCTAATTTATAATGGGTGCACCCAAACTTTTTAATACTTACCTCTCTGAAGTCCCATGTGGGCTGGAGTAACGCTACACAAAACGCCTGGGAAAAGTCCGCCTCGGTCATTTTACTGGCGTTTTGCGTGTGTTACAGAACTTGACAGGAAAATGGTTGCCCTGATATTTTACCGGTGACTTGCGCATGTTCAGTAGACTATAGCACAGACTAGTGCACGGAGTCTACTGCTGCTGTCAGTGTGCTGGCAGCCGCTGGGGAGTGAGGAGAGGACCCCGGACGGGGAATGCACATGGGCCCCCTTCTCTCTTAATACGCCCCTGGCCCAGACACCAGATGCTAGACAGTGAAAAGCAGTCATTCAAGTCTTAAGTTTTGTTTACCTATAGGTGCACACAATAGGACTATACTATTGTTAAAATTGCAGAGGATGACTTCAGATTGTTGTATTCATAGTTCTGTACCATTTTACATATTAATAATTTTTTTTTATGCCAGGCAGAAGAAAAAACATGCACACAGAAGTCTTTCAAAAATGCAATTCCCCACACATTTATCTTGATATGACATTTTAAATATTAAAAACCATAAATCCATATTCAATGAGACTGTAATTTTTAACAGCTTATCTTTAACACTGCTGACTTTAATAAAATGAAAAATATTAAAAATACAGTTTGTTTCTATCAAAACTGTAACATAAAAACAAACATCCATGAATAATAAATAGCGATAAACAGTCAGTAAAAAAAAAAAACCCTACTGAGTGGAAAAATTGTTCCTGCAGGGTCTGATCCTGAGTAATACATATTGCGAACGCAACTCCGTATACCCGCTGTGAACTGAAGGCCTGATTCAGAGCTGTACGCTATTTGCATCGCTGCTGCATCATTGGAAGCAGCAGAGATGCAAAAAAATGCTACTGCCACAGAAGACGTTTGAATCCTAAAAATGTCCACTGCCGGAATAGCAGATCTGAGTGCTGCGTCTGAAGACTCAGCATCAGATTACTAACGGGTAGTCATTGGCCATCTGAGTAAGCCTAAGCTTACTTAGAGTGGCCGGCATACCTCCTGGGGCCAGGGCCAGGGCCAGGGCCAGGAAATCTGTGAATCTGCAGACCGTGGCCTCAGCACACCTGCAAATCAGGGACGACACACCCCTGTTTTGTCTCCATCGCCTCCTCCATCCTCAAACGAGGTGACTGTGAGCGATCTCGGAAACAGTGATCGGCATACTATGCACAGTACAGATCCTGTGCATGCTCTGAACGGCCACAGTTAGAGTTGTACGCAAACCACCAGGATTCTCTACAACTGTACATTAGGCCCTGAATGCAAATGAAATGAGAACAGTTTGCTAATGTGACTATAAAGTGATCACATTTATGCTATCGTATGCCCCATTTAGCCATCATCATTATCATTGGCACTTACACCTACCACATGCTACTGTGGGTGCAGGAGATGTGACTGAATTTGGCATCAACATTGCATAACCACAACTCAGAATAGTGAGTAACTTTGGCTAAACACCATTACCATAACCTGACACAGTTCTCTTGCATTTGATTACATCTTACTGCCCGGTTACCACCCAGAAATGCCCATTTAGTGGCTGCAGAGAATACATATGGTATTGAATCATGCATGTGGTCACATAGTTACAATGTTTGCGCAGTATGTTAGAATTTGAAGTCATGCATGTCTCAGAATCAGGCTTACGGTGTGCAGTTGGGGCCCTAGTTATCTACAACATGCCCATGACTCACTCTTTAGATTACTTCTATTACAGCTGGACCTGTTGCTCGTCATTCGTTGTCGTCACTCCCCCATAAATATCTTATTCACAAATTAAAAATTGATGCTGATGACCATGGAATAGATGGTGGTAGATTTTAGGTTATGGGTGCTTTGTGTACTCTTCACTCCCACCATTTGCTTAGTTACCTCACTAACAAACGTTTGGTCAGCTCTAGAATGAAATGTACAATTATGTCCTCTGGTATGCTCCTCGCTATCTTGATTTCCACATTGGAGGTTCTCACTTCCAAAATGTTTTCTCTTTGCAAAGATCATCAGTGGTTGTTTTAAAATCCTATAGAATGGAGTCACATGCTAAAGCTAGAGGTTGGTTCAGTTTAAGCATTAGGAGTGACTTTACAGTATTTTAAAAACAAGAGTTGTAACCCTTCTGTTTGCTTTCTGTCAGCTGGAAGTTGGAACTGTGCATAAAGATTGTTTTGGTAGCTGACAATGGGTCATCTTTAAAGATTCAAAAAAGACATATACTGTATATCACACATTTATGTGCATTTTTGTTGGGTTGGGGTACTGGGGTTTTTTAGTGCTAGTTATCAGTGGCCACTGCTGCTGCTCCTATGTCCTGGAATGGCACCCTGCAGCCTAAAGAGCTGCCAGGAGCAACCCTAGGTCACCACAACAGCTCAGTTCCTTCCTGGTCCAGGCAGCCCCATCCCCTCATCGTGGCATCATGACATCACAAGTTCACGTGGTGGGTCCGGGACAGGGAAGAATTTATCTCTGCATTTTTAGATATTCCTTTGTTGTATGTAGTACAGTATGTAGCATAATGGCCTGCAGTCTGCAATTTCTTAGTATTTATTCAACTATCAACACTGAGAAAAAATGAAATCATGACTTTAAATCCCATAGAGACATTTGTATTCCCACTTGTACCATATTAAAATGGTGCTCACATATAAAGCTTTGCTTCCTTTGATATTTCCATCTCATGCAGTTAATGCACTAACAATTTTTCTGACATTTCGGCAGTTAGCTAGAACCACTAGAAATAAAGTGTAATCCATTTAAATTGTTCAATAAAATGCAATGCTTTGTCTGTAATAAGCGGTCATGGTCTGCCTAGAAATTACAAAGGAGCCTCTAATTGAGATTTTGCAGAGTCAGAATTTCTGGCACTTGTCACCTCTCAGTCATTTGTTTAAATAGGCAGAAGAAAAAAACCCACTTAGCCAAGCAATTAGTCTGTACTTTAATTGACTGAGAGATCTCATTTCTAATGAGAACGGGCCATCAAAAATGTGCTTCAGAAATCCTAGTCATGTAATAGGCCTTATCATTATATTTTGCTTTGCCATTTCCTTTGATACAGGGCTATGATACTTACCAGTGTTCATAGCATTACAGGCACATTCTTACTTTTCTTACATGGCTGCTAAGGCCTTGTACATGTGTTTATTTTCCAATCACTGTAGGTAACATGGGGCTCCTGCTCTCTTAGGACGATAGACAACTCGCTCTCTCTCTTTTGGCATGGGGTTAATGTTATTAGAGCTCTGTCCTCACTCCAAGAGTCATCCTGGTCTCCTGCCAGGGACAAATAATGAATCTCTAAAGGGAGTTTTCCATATTTGTGTTCCTGTAGGAAGTTTAACATTTACGACAATATAGATATAAATAGATATACTGTAGATGCAGTGGTGTATCTATAATGGGTGCAGTGTGTGCGGGACACATGGGCCCCCGGGTCCAGGGGGGCCCCGCACACCCTGCACCCATATTATTTTAAACTTACCTGTCCGTGGTCCCGCGGCAGGTGTCAGAGCTGCTCAGAATACCAGAAAATGGCCGCTGCGGCCATTTTTCCAGTGTTCTGCGCATGCGCAGTAGACTCTAGGCACTAGAGTGTGCCCAGAGTTTACTGTGCATGCACAGAACACCGGAAAATGGCCGCCGCGGCCATTTTCCCGGCATTCTGCGCATGCGCAGACTATTTATAAGTCAGGGTCTGGTAGAGCCATCACTTTGTTTTCAAAATCTACAGATAGAAACAATCTATTATTATTTAGTTGTTTCCATCCTCCTGCTTGGAAAGCTAGTTTACCTTAAGGTGGGTACACACTATACAGATATATCTGCAGATGATGGTTGTTCGTACACACTGAACAACCATCATCTGTGTCTGCCCGCAGGTCCTGGCGACCAGGGGGGGGGTGTCGGTGGGCGGGGAGCTTGTCCCGCCCCTACTCACGGCTGCCGCTGTGTGTGTACGAACGGTCTGCAGACATATCTGTCCAACGGCTGTGCAGCATAGCCATTGCGATACTGTATGTCGGTGAACGCCGGCATTCAATGACATACAGTATCGCAGGTATACACACTGGCTGACGTGCAACAGATACATTGGTATTTGTCAGTGTGTATCCAGCTTAACTTGCAAATTTTACTTGTAAAAGACATATAGCATGTGATTTCCAAAAATAAAGCTGGATTTAATGATAAAAACATTCTGCAATAGAGACAATGACTATATTAAACTCTTGGCTCTCAAAGATAAAGTTTTGAATATACAAAGAGAGGAGACATTGGCCCTCATTCAGACCCACTCGCAAGCGGGCGCACGTACGTTAGGCGTACGTACAAAAATATTTTAATTCAATGGCTCGCTCGTATTTTCGTTCGCATCTAAAATTCCTCCCTAAACTCTGACGACCCCTCCTCTAACTAACGAGCGTACGAAATAGCGAGCGTACATCCCCGAAATGGCTTGAAAGGAACGCACGCACACGTATAAACAGGAAGTGGCCTTGTCAGATGTCGATTACCTGCTCCTTTATTCTGCCTACCTCCATCAATCGTATCATGCCAATCAATGTATCAATTAGCTTAATTGTTTGTTTTTTTTCAACACAATGCAAGAAACTTTACTCTTGTCCGTGTTTGTGTTTACCCGCAGAATACGTACGGATGAAACATTCGCTTTTATTGTTCAAAAAACATGTGAACCACAATTAAACAATTGTACTATTGCTGTGGATCCCCGCATATTTCCCTGGGTTCATTTCTTTATTTAAATTTGCTTACGCATGTCACTGCATCAAGCCTATCCTAACTCTCCAGAGATTTCTGGCCCTGTCGAACACATGACTCATACACTAACCAATAAAATTGCTCCTGTTAATTTCCAAAATACATTAGCCAATCAGAAAATTTTTACACACTTTATCAAAAATGATTTTTAAGAAAAACACCATTGCCATCATGAGAGCCTCCGCATTCACCAGGCGTGAGCTGCTGGTGCTTATGGAGGTCATGGATCGCCGGATCACCAGCCAGCCTCAACCCATGACCAACCGGCAGAAGCGCTCCGCGTATGCGGAGGTACGGTCCCGCCTGCGGTCCTTCGGCTCACGCCGCAACATCGGGCAGCTGGAGCGCAGGTGGTCCGACCTGCAACGGCGAACGCCCCGCTTGCTGGCATGCTTTCGCATGCAGATCCTGGCAAGTAAGTGTTATGTATTGTGGTTTTAATGTTTGTGTTTGTGGGGCAAACTGCGTGTGCATGTTTTCCTGTCTGTTCTATTTATGATTTGTACTCATATCTGCGTCTGCATGTTTTCCTGTCTGTTCTATTTATTATTTGTACTCATATCTGCGTCTGCATGTTTTCCTGTCTGTTCTATTTATTATTTGTACTCATATCTGCGTCTGCATGTTTTCCTGTCTGTTCTATTTATTATTTGTACTCATATCTGCGTCTGCATGTTTTCCTGTCTGTTCTATTTATTATTTGTACTCATATCTGCGTCTGCATGTTTTCCTGTCTGTTCTATTTATTATTTGTACTCATATCTGCGTCTGCATGTTTTCCTGTCTGTTCTATTTATTATTTGTACTCATATCTGCGTCTGCATGTTTTCCTGTCTGTTCTATTTATTATTTGTACTCATATCTGCGTCTGCATGTTTTCCTGTCTGTTCTATTTATTATTGGTACTCATATCTGCGTCTGCATGTTTCCCCTCTTTTTCTGATTATTTAATTCTACTGCTATTTTTTTTGGTTTTATTTTTTATTATTTTTTTTTTGTTTGTTTGGTTGCCCGGATTTGTCCATAAACTAAATGCAATTTCTTTGACATATTTTAGGGGGACAGCCAAGACTCCGCCGTCAACGTCCGTCCAGACGGCGTTCCCGCCCACTCTCCCCAACCCCCAGCCAACACTCCACCCCAAATCTTTCCCCTATTCCCCACTCCTCCCCATCCTTCCCAGACCCTCTCCCGGAAATGTCGGGCCTCCTTCCCCTCCGTCCCACTTCCCCCTCTCCTCCACCCACCCCTCTTCCAATTACCCCCTCCCCGGAGTCCAGCATAACTCCGCCCCATTCTTTGGGGAATGACGGATCCTCCGAGGAGGATCATGGAGGTTTGGCCGGAGCTCCCGATTTGTCTCCCGGTATGTTTTTTTAATTTTTTTTTTAAAGCACAAACTGTTTGTATGTAATCATGTGTCGTGCCTTTCTTCGTGTTTTTGTGGCTTGACTTTTGTTGATTGTGAAGGTTTGCCTTTACCTCTTCCTGGTGATTTAAGCATACACATATCATACCTGTGGGAATTTGTACCTAGGCCTTGTATTTTTGCCAGCCCACCCTTTTTATTTCTGTTTTTGGGTTTAGGAGTGATTTGGTTTTTTTTTTATGTTTTTCTGTGGATTCCCTATTGTTGTATTAACCCACACACTTTTCTCACCCACAGAGGAACAGAGGCATCGGCAAGAGGTGGCGGATGTTGTGGGGCAGATGCGCCACCATGTAATCGGCCTTCTGGTGGCCCTCGACCGGCTGTCTGGCCTCCTTCGGCATTAGATTTTTTTTTTTTGTTCTATTTTCCAAATAAATTTATTAAGACAAATATACGTTGTGGCTCATTTTTAAAAACCAAAACCAAGATAGTTTAGCCTGACATAAGTTCCTGCAAGGATTTCCCTTTTTTAAAAGTTAGATTGTGTTTTGTCTTTGTATGTCAAACAGACACCAGAAACACATAACAGTAACAATGTCATTTCCCTTTTTGGGTGTAGTGTCAATTACAGATTTCTACATTTTCCAGGTTCCTACTTGGTGCGCAAGCTGCTTAGGCCAATCTTACAAATCCCAAGGTTGGGCCAGGCTTCCTTTTGGTGTGGATTGGGAAGCTGAAAACATATTTCAGTTTTGCTCAACTGGCGTCAGTACTGGTTTACCCCTTAGTCAAATGTAACTTGTGTTAACCTGGTTACACTTGCTGTTAACGTCCCAAAAAAGGAAGACCATTTCACTCTTCAAACATTTATTCACAACATAACAGAGAAAACAAAGTGGTCACTCCCCAAAAAAATACACAGTGATAAATTCAAATACAACACATACCAAGAAATAATTAAATAAAAACACAAAATCAAGAACTGGTTGACGAAGGACCATGCCAACATGATTCCACAAACATGGCGTTGCGATATGGGTTCAAGAATATATGCCCAAAAGGACCAGATCCAGGTTTGGTAAGGGTAGCAGGAAGTAGTGAGCGTTGGAGTGCCAAAGATTATGTGAACAAACAGAAGATGGTGAGAAAATTAAAAATAAATTAGATGTTCGCCAAAAAACACAAACACATTAGGTATAAACACTGGAGTTTTGTTCAAACTTACCTAAAAAATCTGGCCACCACATCATCGCGTATGGCCCCCCCACATACTGACCTTCGACCAACCTCGGGGGGGCCATCCTCAGGTAAGGCATCCTCTGGCTGCATTGGGACACCACTCCTTATGGCAATGTTGTGAAATATCCCACACAGGACCACAATTTTCGACACCATATCCGGCACATACATGAGCTCGCCACCAGAGCGGTGGAGGCATCTGAATCGGCCTTTTAAAAGGCCGATACAGCGCTCCACCACTTGCCTGGTGGCTGTAAGTGCGGAATTATACGCACTTTGTGGCCCTGGTGTGGGAGCCAAATAAGGAGTGAGCAGCCAGGACATGCAAGGGTATCCACTGTCTCCTGTGAACAAAAATAGACCACATCAGGAACACTGTGTATCAAGCTTAACATTGTTATGTACTAAAGGTCTCCACTTACCCAGAAGCCACGCATCACCAGCTTGTAGGTTGGTTAATTTCTGCCATATCCCTGATTGCCGGATGACGAAGGAGTCATGAGCACTTCCGGGTAATTTAGCATTCAGGGACAGGATCTGGAGGGAGGCATCACATACCACCATTACATTCAGGGAGTGATAGTGTTTCCTGTTTCTAAATATTGCCTCCAGCCGTGCTGGAGGCTGAAGTGGTATGTGAGTACCATCCACAACCCCTATGATGTGTGGGAAGCCAGCTATTTGGTAAAAATTGGCCTTGGCCACACTAAGGGCACCCATATCCAAAGGCATTTTAATAAAATGATGGAGGTGCTTGAAAAGTGCCTCCATCACTGCCCTCAGGATCCTGGAAAAGGAGGATTGGGAGATGCCCGCCACTATTCCCACCGTTGTTTGAAATGATCCTGAGGCACAGAAATGTAACACCGCCATAAATTGCGTCAGTGGTGGTATTGCTGTTGGACTGTCAATTTGCCGCTCAAGATCACTTTCTATTAATGAGAGAGTGTCTATGATGATTTTGGGAGGTAGACGGTAGCGTCTTACAACCTCATCATCGGGCATTCCAAAAAGGGTGACACGTGTTCGAAATATCTGGGGCCTTGCATGCCTACGATGCCTACGCCTGGGACGAGTTTGAGGTTGGTCGTCTTCCGGGAGCAGGGCCAGAACAATTCGCCCCAGATCTACCTGAAATTCAAAGTTTACAATGTAAGGCTTTTGACCCACCCCAAAAGTAAGAAAAAACAACTTAGCTTTCTGATACCATCCATAGCTGCTTACATGCCGGGGTATTGTCATGATACGTATAAACTGTAAAAAAGCCAACAATGAGACTTCAAAAATTTAGAGGGTGTTTTTTTTGTTTAAAAATTGTTGCAAGCCAACACAGAAAATAGCGGAAAAACACATTTGGCCATCGATGAAAACGACATTGCACACCGTACGTCAAATAGGGTTCAAATGGACCCAAAAAATGGAAAAGGGAAAAGCAAAACTGGATTATATGATGAATAAGCCGTCAAAAATGCGGTAAATAATTTGCAAATGCAAGTCGCTACACCAACAGTCAAAAATGCGGTAATTAATTCGCAAATGCAAGTCGCTACACCAACAGTCAAAAATGCGGTAATTAATTCGCAAATGCAAGTCGCTATACCAACAGTCAAAAATGCGGTAATTAATTCGCAAATGCAAGTCGCTACACCAACAGTCAAAAATGCGGTAATTAATTCGCAAATGCAAGTCGCTACACCAACAGTCAAAAATGCGGTAATTAATTCGCAAATGCAAGACAAAAAATGGACTTACCCAACTCGAATATATAAGATTTCCACAAAAAACTTCTTTGGGTCCGAAAACAAAAAAAAACTAAAAAAGATGAAATGAGTGTTAAACAAATTAACGAACCACAAAACAGAAGAATACACCAATTGGCCACAAATTTGAATGCACAAAACTTACCAAATCAGGAAAGGATGTTGAAAAAATGAAAAAAATGCGAACGGAAAAACCAAAGAAATGTAGCAAAAACAAACAAAAAAACAACTCTGCCAAATCCTCCAAACGCAAACAACCAAATCCAAACCACTTAACCGACAACACTCCAACAACCCCACCTCGAATCCACACACACCAAGCCATAAATAGTGTTTATTTTCCCGCACAAATTAAGGATGAATCATAGGGACGCACAATCAATGATGCGGCCGCAAACTAAGGACGCATGTATAAATACGTCACGAAATCACATAGAATTTCTGGATGATTTCATGCTGGAAGCAGAGACATGGCTTCAAACCAGGGAAACAATGGTCAAAATTGCGGCGGTAAGGCCTTCATGCATTTTGTGTCAATGATTCTTTTAAAACATAATATTGTGCAAGTTGTGAAGTGGCTAAATCTGCATATTTACCCAAATAGGTGAGGAGGATGACATGGAAGAGACTGCTGGCCCCAGTCAACCCGCCAAAGCTGCCAAAAAAAAAAGGCAGCCACATTTCACAAGCAAGGAGATGGAGGTTTTGATCCAGAAGTGCGTTGACATCCTGCCCCAGGCAGCCAGGAATATGAGCCAAAGCCAGAAGTGGAGAATGTGGGAGGAGGTCGCCGTTGCTGTCAATAGGGTGGGTGATTATGTCCGTCTAGCCCGGGATGTCAAACGGCGGTAAGTAAACACTTTCCCATCCTATAAACAAACCCCATTGTAAAAAAAAGGATAATGGTTCCAAATTCATTCCACAGATGGGCAGACTTCAAATATCGTCTCAAACAAAAACTTGCCGACAGGGCTAGGCATGCAAGGGGGACAGGTGGGGGTCCCACCCCTGTGTCATTGGAGTTGACAGACTTAGAAGAGATGGCACAGGGGTGTGTGCAGGCTGTGGAGGTGTTTGGCGTGTCCAACATGGATACGGACATGCCAGACTTTGCGGCTCCTCATGTTGGCCAAGGTAAGTCTTGTGATGTCACCAACTCAGAAATGCTATTGTGCCAATATGTAGATTCTAATGTGAGTCTTTTCTCCAATTTCCTAACAGAGACAGAGGCGGATGAGTCTGCTCCAGAGGGGAGCCTTGGCCGCAGAATTTCTGCTGGCTCTGCAGGGGAGGAACCAGTACATCCGGCTGAGGACCCTGCAGAAGCCAGTCCAGGGCGTGCCCCCTCGCAGGCAGTGGGCCTCCTCACAGAACTCAATTTTAAATCGGATTGCCATACGGAGATTCTGCAGAGGATGGACGCCAGTCTGATACGGGTGGCTGAGGCCCTGGAGCAAAATGCTGCGGCCAACGTGACCATTGGTCAGGCCCTGGCGGAAAATACCAGGGCCAACATCCGCATCGCCGATGCCCTGGAGCAGCTCGTTCGCCAGCACATGGTGGAGCCGACCTCCCTTCCTGCCGGAACATCCGGATCCTCCACCTCTGGCACAACATCAGCCAATCCTCCAAATGTGCCTAGCCCTGTGCCTAGTCCAGAGGCCACAACATCTGCCTCTGGACAGGCCAGCCCGATGGCATCCCGGACCCGGTCTGGCGCCCACCCTCACCCAGCCAAACGGGCGAGAAAACGGTGACAGCAATGGCGACTTTTCCCACACTCCTTCTGTGCTTGGCTCATATTCCTTTCTGGTCAAAACTTCCCTCTCCTTTCTTGTGAAATGTTTTTAAATTTTGTATTTACGCTTATGTTAGTAGTTATGTTATATTTTTTTTTGGATCAAATATCTTGGCCACAAAAAAAGGCAATACAATATTAGGCCAATTTGTTTGTGTGTAAACAATAAATTAAAAACAAAACACTGACATTGTATTGTGACATTATTGTACAAATGGGTTACATTTAATCCTGGCCTTAAACGCAAAAACTGACCCTCTTTAAAAAAAAAAAAGGCCTCTTTAAGGAACGTTTAAAAAATCACATAGCGATGCAAATTCCACAGTAAACCAAAAAAAAGGGGAGCTAATTAAAAGATGATGACATTATTGTTACAATAGGCCATAACCACCAAATTGTGGCCAAAATAAAACCCCAAAAATGTACGCTAATTGATTGTGTAATCATGACATTAGCAGCTCTGATTTCCACCTGCGTACGCTTTTGTGCTATCCCAATAAACTGCTTTCCAAACACATACCAAGCCGGATTTCAATCCAACACTAATTACTTTACTGACCAGCCGCGATTAATCGCTGCACCATCGTGGAGTCCCGGGACGGAGGAGAAGGCCATCGCCAATGTGGTCGAGTAATCCTGACCCTAAGCTGTGCGAGCATTTTGAAGGGAAAGCGGATGTTTCAGTGACGTATGAGACGGTCCGAACACATTTGACGTTCGCATCTGCTAATGTATGTACGCCCCAAAAACGCCTCGCCACGCCTGCGTTTTTTCATCTCCACCCCCGTCAACACCCAAAAACGCCCTGTTCTGTCAATCACATTTGACATGTCACTTCCTGTACGCTATTTTAGGAACGAGAGAAAAAAAGCTCGCAATCTGCCGTACGCACATGCGCAGTGTAACACCGACGCATGCGCGGTTAGTCAACATCGGAACGCAACGAGCGTACTGTTGTTAACGTGCGGCTCTGAATGAGGGCCATTGTGCCCTAGAACCATAAATAAATTACATAAAAACATTCCCTATGTAACTAAATATAGTCATGATAGCACACGGAGCACTAAACCGGGAAGCAATCGGGAAGCCGACTGCCTATATACCGGCAGCCGGCTTCCCGACTGTCTTATCCCGGCAAGGGTGAAATGCCGGGCGTCTAGATGTAGACGCCCGCATTTCCCCTACGCCGGGAGACCGGCGCCCGGCATCACGATCGTAGTGATGCCGGGCACCGCGAGCGGACAGCCGCTGGGGGGGAGGGATAGGTTTAGGGCTCCCGGGGGGACTTAGGGTTAGACACCCCCCCGGGAGGGTTAGGGTTAGGCTAGGGGGAGGGAGGGTTAGGGTTAGGCACTCCCGGGGGGGTGCCCATTCCACTAAACCAGTGGTTCCCAAACTTTTTTGAATCACAGAGCCCTAGAGTAACAGCATTGTTTTCATGGCACCCCTAACCAAAAGTTTGTTATTGAGAAACTCAGAAAAATTGTAGCAAGTAGTAAAGTGATGTAAATTGTTCTTACCTGTCATCCTTAGGTTCAGTTATGTGGTGGTGGACAAGTTTGTGCTTCTGTTTGACCACTTATTTACATTACATTGACCATAAATAATTTGATTTGGTGCTGGGCCACCAAGCTGAGACATCCCTACCAGTGTCTTGAGGCACCCCAGAGTTCGACGGCGCACAGTTTGAGAACCACTGCACTAAACAGTTAAAATCTCTGTGGCCAATTGTCAATACAGATGAGCATTTACCTTTTTTGTTTCAATCTAAAATAATGCTTTGTTTCAAAAGAGGGCGACATATAAAAGACCTGTTAATGAAATCTGATATCTCACATACTTAGCAAGTGAAAATAAGGCTGTTTTAAATTTAGTGGCTATACTACATATGGTTATATTTGTCATCACTATTCAGGGAAGAAATTTCTTATTATGCACTACTTAACCTGTTTAAGCACATTTGTAGTGTAAAGCATAATATGTCCAGGGGTGGATTGGGCCACCGGGATACCGGGCCGGTTCCTGCTGGGCCGGTCCCCACAGAGACTAGCAGCCGCCCTGCACTTACCTTACCTACCCAGCTGCCGCGATCGTACCTCAGCTCCAATCGGGCAGCTCTACAGTTCAAACTCTGCTGGCTAAAGATAAAGGCTGACGGGGGAGCTGCTGACTCCTCCCACAAGCCTCCGTCCAGCCCCTCTGAGGCCCGGCCCGACTCCCAGCGATAATTACTTACAAGAAGACAGCAGTGATGCTGCCGCCGGGACAAGAGCAGCGGAGCTGCAAGTAAGTGGTGACAACGGCACTGGCTGCACAACGAGGGGGATGGGGAAATGAGGTGAGGCTAACATACATTAGGGGGAGGGGGGAGTAGTGTTGAAACACACAGGGGCTGGTGGGAATGGGCCTGCTGGCAGTAGTGAGGCTGACATTCATTGGGGCTGACCTGGCTGGGGTACACAGGTGCTGCTGAGACACACAGGGGCTGGTGAGAATGACTCTAACATACACGGGCAGGAGTACACAGGGGCTGCTGAGACACACAGGGGCTGGTGAGAATGAGGCTGACATACACTGGGACTGGGGTACACAGGGGCTGCTGAGACAGGGGCTGCTGAGAATGAGGCTGACATACATTGGTGCTGGGATACACGGGCTGCTGAGACACACGGACTGGGGGGAATGATGCTGACACACATGGGCTGAGACACACACAGGGGCTGGGGGGAATAAGGCTGACACACACTGGGGCTGGGGGAATGGGGTTGAGACACACTGGGTCTGAGAAATAAGGCTGAGACACACTGGGGTTGTGGGAATGAGGAAGAGAGCTACAGGTGGGCCTGAGTATGGAGAGACGCAGGGGGTCCTGGAGAGATATATGGGGTCTTGGAGAGAGATATGGAGGCCGGGAGATGGAAAGACACAAGCAGCCTGGATAACTAGGGGCCTGATGATGGAGACTTAAGGGGGTCTGGAGTAACACTGGGGCCTGGAAAGACACAGAAATTATTTGATCAGGGAAATTCACATTTTGCCCTGCACAAAAACTTGTTACTATACATTATCTATTTATAATGATGACATTGGTTATATTTCCACGTAAACAGGCATCTTCCAGACAGTGTGATCTACATGAATAGTGAATACCGACTGAGGACGCTGCCCAGTGAGACTCAAATTCTTTAGAGGTTCCCCGTTGCAGAGAAACCACCATATAGGTAAGACAAAAGACTTCCAAACTGACTGGCCTGTACCTAATGATGGGATGGGGGTCCCCAAAAAGAGTGTATCATTCACCAATAATTCTGTTGCCGACCCTGCTCCCCTCAGTGGCTTGCAAAAGCCCCTCCAGGCCCTAAGATGAGGGAGTATCCTGCCCTCCTCCACAGACCCCGCCCCCTCAACAGACCCACCCCCCCTAACAGACCCACCCCCATAAGGGCTGCTTCCAGAAATTTCCCGGGCTGATTTTCCATCCCAATCCACCCCTGAATATGTCCATAATATGTCCATGTGGGCTCTATTACATAGGAAAAATGGAGCACCAATTTAAAGAGAGCATGGGCTCCACAGATCTGCCATAAGGTCTGCTATTTCAAAAGGCCACAGTGAGCAGCCAGTGACAAGGCATTTTGCCTCTATGCCACATAATTTAGCCTCCCTAAGGTATAAAATATTGGATCATATTCCCAAATCTAATAGGGGAGTTAACATATCCAAACAGTTGTTACAATTAGAATCCAGATCGATTTTCAAACTTGACACATTGGCCCCAAAGGGCTTAAATGAAACTCTTGGTGGTATATTTATCAAAGTTTGATTTTGCATTCGATTTTTTGTTCGATTTAGCTCACCTGAAATCGAATCAAATCGAATATTGATATCGCTGTCAAAATCCCACATTTACAACAAAATTTGATTTTGTAAGCCTTTTCTACTAGTGATTTCTTGTTCGAAATTGGATGTCCATGTCCAAATCAAACACCAAGGGCCAAATGTAATAGGGTGAGAGTTTAGAAAATGTGATAGTTTCGCAGTAAACTCTCACATTGGTCAAGTTTTACCTTCAAAATGGGAAAACATCTGGATGAGAGTTTATATTGTGAGTTTTTTTAGTCTAAAAACAAGCAAGTTTGTATGTTTTCAGACTCTATTACATTGACCGAGTTTAAAAAGTGTAAGAGTTTATTGCTAAACTCTCACATTTTCTAAACTCTCACCCTATTACATTTGACCCCAAATTGAACACAAAATCGAATTCAAAATCCCAAAAATAATAGACATACTGCATGCTGGAAGTTTCACAGAAACATGCACAGATCTTTTTGATCCATGCATGCCTCTGTGTGAAAAACCTATTAAAATTGTAAAATTAAAAAAAATTGTGGGTCCGCCCCTAAATGCACAACCAGCACCAAGCTTTTCTGAGCTGGTCCTGGTTGTTAAAAATATGAGGGAAAAGAGACATAGGGGTTCCCACATTTAAAAAAAGATGTAAAAAATCATCTGTTAGTACTCTAAATGTATGTTTTAGACCCTGAAACACAAAATTAAAATTGATTAAAATCGATCAAAAAAGGATCAAAATTGACCTGTAGTAAATATATCCCATAGTTTGTTATACAGCCTTTACAGTCTAGCAACACTAAAGCTGAATACACACTCATCCAATCTTCAGGAGATCCGACTCCCGACCGACGGGTCTGCCTGACATTGGACAAGTGTGTACCCACCGCCAATAGATTTGCAGACCAGATCCTGGTCACCTGTCGGGTTTCCTGGTTACATGCTTAAAAACTAGGAGACCCGACCGCCGACCAGGCAACCAATGTTGTAGTGTGTAGGCTGCGGAGACCGAAGCTGGGTTCCAGTAGCCCAACACACCATCGGCATGGCGCCACTGCTGCAGGACGCAGCAGGAATGGTGGTGGTGGGACGCAGTGGGCATGGCAGCAGTGGCGGCAGGCATGATGGTGGTGGCACAGGAGGCAGTGGAGGGACAATGTGGCTTCCTATTTCAAAAATGGCATTGCAGCGCCATTTTTGAAATTCAAGATGGCTGCGGCAAGCCAATCACGGCTCGCCACATCATCACCCTGCCCCTTTATGCTGGCTTATATAAGTCAGTGTGAGGCAGCGTGTGTCAGTCCAATGGTGGAGTAGGAGCGAAGAAGAGCTCCTGAAGTTCCAAGATGCCGGGGAAGTCCTGGATGGGCGGCGGCCATTAAAAAAAGCTTAAAGGCCACACCCCAGGTGAAGGTGCAGCAAAATAAATTATTAAAACATTTGGTGTTATGTTTTTATTTTACTATTTCTTTTACTGGGGTACTATAGGTACCAGTGGGTCCTTAATGCCCCATCTGCTGGTACTTGTGGTTCTCCAAGTACCAGCATGTGGGGGAGGTTTGCTGGGACCTGTTGTTTCACCTGTAAAAGACAATATTATACTTTTAATAATGAACAATCAACTTGGCACCCACAGCCATGGGGTGCTGGGGATAGCCCCGGGCTTCAGCCCTGGCTTTGGGTGCCATGGAGAGGGGGGAACCCTTTATTGGGAGGGTCCCCACTTCCCTTGGAATCCCCAGCCTGGGCTGACTAGTTAGGGAGAAGGAATGCTTTGGCCGGGGGACCCCGGCAAGTGTGTCCCCTGGCTGTGGCATTACCCCGCTGCTAATGGAGCCTGGTGCTGGTTCTGAAAATATGGGGTACCCCTAGTTGTTTTTCTCCTTGTGTTCTTAGAACCAGTGCCAGCTCCAAGAGCCTGGTGCTTGTTCATCAAAGATGGGGGACCCCTGCACATTTTGTTCCCTGTGTTTTCTGAACCAGGGCCAACTCAAAGAGCTCGTGACTGGTTATGGCTCTGGGGGGAACCCCATGCCATTGTATTTAGTTTTTTTGGAAATCTGAAATCCTGTCACCTCCAATAATCAGGTTATTAATTCTCAAACTCCATCCTCTTCACCATTATAAATAATTAAATTCCTCATTATTAAGTCCCCTTTCCTGCACAGCCAAATGTATTTTTTCAACAGACTTTTTCAGCAGACACAGATTGGAAGTCTGCTGAAAAATTGGACAAATGAGTAGCAAGGATTGGATGTAGAATCTGCGAGCAGGTCTGCAGTATGATTGCATAAACAGTCTGATCTGCAGTATGATCTGCCGTGGATTGGATAAGTGTGTACCCAGCATTACCCTCTCACTCTGGGGCTCTTCTTCTGCCTCAGCCCTCTTCATTCCTGTCAGCAGTGACTCCCCCTTTCTGGCTAGGGAACTCTGTATAGGGACTCTCCTCTTTTAATAGGGGGCTTTTATATCCTGGTAATATGGGTGTATCCCCTCTCTATTTAAACTTAATAGGGCCCCTGGGGCCCCAGGAACACCTTCCCTCCCAGGGCCCTGACTGTGATGACCCCCTCTCGTCTCACTTACAGGAACCACACACAGATCTCTATAACGCTGCCACTATTTTCTCCTGACAGGACAAATCACACAGAGCTGTAAATCATTATACCTGCATTCATAATTTGGCCTTATGGACAGTCGGCCTGCTACAATCAGAAAATAATTTATTTGTTTATTTTAATTATGTACAGTAGTCTCAATAAGCTCTCTCTGAGAATCAAATCTTTAATATTATGGGCTAAAATGAGAGAGCAAGAACTCTTACTGGCTACATGACACCCTAACAGAGCCTCTCTTCTCTGCCAGTGAACTGGAAGCACCCTGCAGGAAGAGAAGGTGCTGCTTCCTTTAATTTTTTCACTTAAGTAACATACATGGGTAATGAATTCTCAGCCACTATTGCTTGTTACCACAGTTCAAGTCTACATAAACAGACTTCTGGGAGCAAACCACCAGGTTATTCATTAAACTTGTTGGACCTATGTTACCAAAAGTCTTAATTGGACAGCTAATTTGTGTTTGACTTTGGCCCTGGATGACTGTTCTACTTACTGCCTCATCAATCACTGGCCTCTCTTTTGACTTGGCTATTCGACACTGTAAAAGGTAGACATACTATTTCTCCCTAATGTAGCACTTAAAGGTTTATTATAATAGTGAATGAAATACAACACTGACCATTTAATAGATATTTGAAATAAACAATTTGTTAATAAACCAATTTCAAAGTACCAGTACATATATACGATTAAACTATATTCTGGCTATATGAAGCTAGTTGCAATGGTCAGTTCAAGCAATTGCAGCTAAGCAGATCTATGTTGCCAAAACGAGCAACATATGTCACAAGCATATAATGGCTGCCATAATTCCATGTAGCTCTTTGACATATATATTTAAAAATGGTGGATGAGAGAATTTTCATGTTACTGATATATACATTTGTGAATACTTCAGTACCAGACTGTTTGTGACTGCCGTTATGTCAACTTACAACTGAAGATTACTGTAGTTGCAAGCACTCTTGATGATAGGTAGATAGATAGATAGATAGATGATAGGTGGATATATAGCAAAAACTGAGATCATATTGATATTTAACTCTTTGTACCTATGAGGACATGTTTTCTCTTCTGCAACTGGAATCTGTCAGATGAAATTACCAGAACCTTAAAATATCATTGTAGTTATAGTGCTCCCAAAAAATGATCAGCACATTTCACATTTACAACTTCTTATCAATACAAAAGGAATACTTTATATAGATGTACACACTAGACAACAGAAGCTTATGCAACTGGTTTTCTCCAGTAGATCTGGTAATAGAAAATTCAAAAAATACAGTTAACAAATTGTATGAAATGTTACCACTTGCCATCTTTGATAGAGGCCTTCATCATTTCCAATACCTAAACTCTTTTATATAGCCCCTCAAAAAATGTTCTACCTTTATAGGTCAATATAAAAGAACTGGTATTGGAAAAATCTAAACGTGTCCTTAATTGGCAGAAATGTACTATTGTTCTATAATCTGTACTGTACCTAGCTAACAGATCCATTGTTATTGCTCCCGCTTGGCTTGTCCAAATCGGATTCTCTGTACAGATCTCTGCTTATTTTGAAATTTCTCTGACTAGGTTCGAAAGCTCAAATTAGATTTCTTCAATTACAGAAAACCAAAGATCAGGGAGGTTTTTGTTTTCCTGACTGACCTTCATAGTTTATCTCTTGCTGAGTATTTTAGATATACTTCAGACTCTCTTCTAGACCAAGACATTTTTGTCAATTGAGACATGGAGAATAACCTTTTCTTTCCATGCTCCCTGGGAGCTCTCATTCAACTAAAAAGGGAGTTTTATCCAATGCCTTCCTGTATCATTTATATGGTGAGTTTTTATATTCCTCCATACACTAACACTACTGTACAACTGGTTTTCTTTTATTTCCATTTATAACTACATTACTGGTAGGAAGTGATATTATTTATACACACCAGTAAGACTTAGAAAGCTACAGGATAAAACTCCATACCTATAAAGTACAACCTCCTGGAACTGAAGTTGAACAGTTCCAATGTCTTAGGTTACATATGTCTGGTCTTCATGAATTTCAGACACTTCTGGCGCAAGTCATCCACAATACTAAAGATTCACAAGAACAATACTTCCTCATCTAATCCAAAATAATATTCTATTTGATAGGAAATATATGTATGAATAAACCTTTTAATCACCCAAATGTTTATAATAAATTTCCAAAAAAATTTGGAGTACCCTGCTTTTATGTCGAGCTTGGAAATTATTAAATGTTTGCAGTGGATGGAATTGATCAGATATATTTGATCCAGGAGGGGTATTTTGTCTTTTCAACAATGGAAGGAGGAATACTTTCTACCACATTCTCATTTCTTTACATACTTGCAGTTGAGACATTTTATAGTTTCCTTGGGAGAAATACTGTATATCAAACCTTCTAAGGAATGGAGAAGTGGACAAGTGGGGGTTTCTTAAAGCAACTAATCAGCTTTAACTTATCATTTTATTGGATATACCTAATATATACTAGCTAGAAGCTGATTGGTTGCTATGGGCAACTTCTCCAATAGTCCACTTCTCTACTGTTTAGTAAGGTTGATACATTTTCTCTCCTTAATGATAATCCATTGATGTGGCCTACCTCGTATGCGCTAAGACATTATTATCTTTTCTTATGTCTTAATATAATAAAACAGATAGGTAGATGGTGACCTTCTTATGATAGATCAGGGCCGGCTCCAGGGGTTGGAGCACCCTGTGCCGGCTCTTTAAAGTGCACCCCAACATCACGCGAGACAAAGCTGTGTGCGACCTGAGATGGGGGTGTGGCCTAATTACCACAGGACACGCCCCTACATGACATTATTTGGAGGCGTTCCCACATGGCACGCCTCCAAATAATGTCAGGCTGGGGGGAGTCTCTCTAGCTGGGCTTCCCCCAGCCCTCTTCCATCAGTGAATGGAGGCCACGCACATGTGTGCAGCATCCATTAAGACTCCGGGGTCCGGCACAGCCACACAGGTGGGGTGGTGGTTAGGTTCCCCAACCTCCTCATTTGACCACTGGGTGGAATAGCGGGACAGTACTGTCCCGCTGAAATCGGGATGTTGGGGTGGGGTGCTCCCTCTATGGGTGGCGCACCTGTTCGACCGCATTGGTAGAACACCCCTAGAACCGGCCCTGTGATAGATACTGAATTTCTCTGGACCTCGGCTTTTACCAGTCGCAACAGAGATATACCATCTGCTCAGCTGCAGGAAATACATGTTAAATTGATAAATAGAGCCTATTTTTTACAATTTCTGGGCAGGTTGCTAAATTCTGAAGTTCGGGCACAAATTTCTAGCTTTTATTTATATGTCTCTTAAGCTTTTTTTTCCAAGGTAACCCTATTGTCATTTATTGTGTAATTTTGACCCCTGGGTGGCACATTTACCTTCTAGCTCTATGTAAGATGTCCATCCATGGCTAACGATGGTATTCACTTTGGCTCGTAAGTTAATTTTCACAAAGGAATCTCCTCTTCACTTCCCTTATGTGACAGAAGGTTAAACGTGAACTCTTTTCCTTTGACAGAAGGGCAGTAGGGTCCTTTCCTCGCTACCTTAGATTAAGATACACAGGAAGAGATTTTCAAGGTCTTTGAACCCACTAACTGTGGGTTTCTATATTGATAGCTTGAATCTCCCTCCTAGCAAACTCATGACCTGTCGATCAGTATACTAACCCCCCCTCTACCTACCCTAACCCTAAACCTCCCTCCCTCTCCAGTGCCCGAACCTAACCACCCCAGTGCCTAAACCTAACATCCCTCTCCCCGCACCCTAAACTTAACCCTCCCCCTCCCCACACCCTACTAAACCTAACCCTCCCTCCTTAGTGCCTAACCCTAACTCTCCCCCTAGTACCTAACCCCAATCACTAACACCCCCCCAACCCCTCTACTTACATTTGTGATGCTGGTGCCAGGATTCTGACCGCCAGAATACCTGCGGTCGGTATTATAAACGCATCCCTTCTAGAGTAGTGCCTGTCTATATATAAACAGCAGTATTAAACAGATTTAAACAGCAGTATGGTACATATTGTAGAAATACACTGTATTGTGGTCTGAGTAAGTTAGGTATATACTGTATATGTCACAATCTGGGCTTTCTGTTATTGTTCACCACAAGAGGAGACTTTATAGAAGCATTAGTGTTTACCTTCTGTATTTTGTTCTCTGTGTTTTGATTCTCTGCCAGGTGCTGCTGTGAACAATTTCTCCTCAATTAAGTGGTTAATATTCATTCTGAGCCTCTTTTACCAGCACATGTGAGCTTCTGATATATGGCTGCTTCTTCTAGCATTCCCTGAAATTCTATAGGAGATTCCTGAGGACATTTTTCCCCATAACATTTATATTATACAGGTATGTCTAAGGAATTCGTAACTGCTCTATGTTACTCATACTCTACATGTTTATGAACTGAAATACCTATCTGCTCTATGATATCCATGCATGTGACCACAAGTAGCTAGGAATTTTCACCCATAAAAGGTCAAACCTATCTATAGGGCTTTTTTTCTAGTAAATGTAAGTGTTCTGCCTACCCACATAATAATAGATAGGACATTAAAAATAACTAATCAAGTGAATTTAGATCACATAAATTATATGCTATGATGGGACCATAAACCATTCATTTCTTATTAGAGATGCTGTTTCTTATTTTTATTTTTTTAACTAATTTTGTTTTTATTTTCAATTCAATTTTACAGGGGAATAATGACATTATGAAATAAATCTAACAATCAAAGACAAGAAATAGAATTCAAAAATAATATATCCCACTTACCTCAAGAACAAAATCAAATGTTGAAAATATGAAAAATGTAAGTCCCATTCCATTGTTTAAATTCTACTAAAGAAGTATAAATACTTATAATGATTGCAACACTGTGAGACTGATCAGTCAGCCATAAACATAGTGTCAAGCATGCTAAAAGAACACAAAATAGATGAAAATTAACAGACATATGATAGTTAAGGGGTATTTATATTTTTTATGTCTGTAATATGATTTAGAAAATGCTTATCTTTTAGTTTTGAGTCTTGCAATATGTTGTTCTTAAAATACTGCTTTGCTGCCACATATTGTGATTATGTTTAGAAATGTGTACTGTATCACAAAATATGGATATGTAAATTCCACAATTATGACTTACAAAATATTGATTCTATATAGAAAAAAAAAAGGAATCAGATTCCCTACTTGCATTATGCATTGGTCTCTCACTTATAGAACTTTCCTGTTTAGGAATAAATCAACATCAATTAAACTCAAGACTGAAAGATGTCAGACTTGTTAAATCACTATAAATAAATAAAAAAAAGGGAGGAAAAAGGGGGAGGGGGAACTTGCCCGGGGTTAAATAGAAAAGATTGGGTTTTAGAAGAAATTGAAATAACAAAGCTCTACCCATTTATTTTATATATATTAAGCAACATATAGAATTAATACAAAAGATCCACAATATTCCTAGATGCAGTGCCAGCAATGCATGACTGATTCAGGGAGAACCATGGACTCCATATTTGGATAAATATAAGTGAATTATTATGGAGGTAGGCTGTTATCTTTTCCACAACAGCGATATGCCAAATTTTGTTTATAACTGCTATAAGGCAACGGACTGCATTAAGAATTTGATAAATTAATTTATCTTTTAGCTTATCCAAACCTGCTATAGGGAGTCCCAGAAGAAAGGACTAATGTTCTCTAATAATTGTAGAATTGGTTAATTTACTTATTAAGACTGCCATTTCATCCCAAAAAAGACTATTTTTGGGCATGTCCACCAGTTATGAATAAAAGTGCCTGTACCCCCACAACCTCTCCAACCGAGTGGAGATATTGAATTAAACTGTTTGGCTGGGGAAGCCTTGGCTGGGTGCAGCTTTTTTTCTAAGTGCAGTTTTTTAAGTGCATAACTAGCGTTAGACCTGCGTTATTTTTTATTAGTTAATTCTTCTGCTGATCCTGAATGAATTGACACCGCCTCTCTCCCAATCTACAGGTAACTGAAGTTGACTGTGACTGCAAAGTGTTTCACCTCCTGTGCCTCCTTTATTAATTATAATCATAGGTAACTGAAGTTGACTGTGACTGCAAAGTGTTTCACCTCCTGTGCCTCCTTTATTAATTATAATCATAGGTAACTGAAGTTGACTGTGACTGCAAAGTGTTTCACCTCCTGTGCCTCCTTTATTAATTATAATCATAGGTAACTAGCTTATTCTTTACTGAATCCTTATGCTTTTGTTTCTAATGCCTTATGATTTGTAATAGTTACATTGTTTTAAGGATTCTCTCAGTTTATTGACTAAAGTGAATGCTTGATTTATTTGTAGCCTTAGATGTATGGTATGTGGTCATTGTTGACTTAAGCCATTTTTATTGCTAGCTTTCTCTGGCTGGCCAATTGGGGGTTTTCATTAATTAGTGTCCACACTTGCCTGCTTCCCTGTATAAGTGTCAGTAGTTTGGCTGGGGAAGGCTTGGCTGGGTGCAGCTTTTTTTCTAAGTGCAGTTTTTTAAGTGCATAACTAGCGTTAGACCTGCGTTAAACCAAGGAAAAACAGAAGGAGAAAAAAGGTCCATCACGCAACAAACCCCAACAATCTAAAGACTCAGACTACAACTGGACTCCCTGTACAATCACGGCAAGAACACTTCTAATGCTATTAATAATGCTGGCCTTCTGATTCTAGCATACAATTCAATGCTTATCGTACTTTTCCCCATGTCAGTTTATATCTATCAACTTTGAAACACTGTCCTTTATCTCAGCTCTCTTGCCTAGCCTCACATCCTCTGTCTGCTTACAATCTGCGTTATTTTTCACATTCTGCACACTTTAGAACCCCACTTTTATTTCTCCCTATAACAATCTTGTTAATCTGCATACATATTGATACACTGTTCTTTGATACGTCACTGTTTTCTTACTTGCATTCCTACAAATCTCTTGCACTCATATCTCATTTAAATTTCCAAATTTCTTTCCTCTTGTTTACTTATAAACACCATGACAAGGTTTTCGTCAACTCCCTCCTTCCCTCTGTCTCTACCTAATCCTCTGTTCTGCCCCCTGCTTCCACCTTTATCCTTTCCCCCTTATCTCTTCCACCTCCTCCTCCCCTTCTCCCCCCTCCTCTGTCTGCCTACTCTTCACTCCTCACCCATTACTGCACTTTCTTCCTGTTCTACCCCCCCTCTGTCCTACTACCCCACCACCAAACCCTCCTCCTACACTCCTCTCCCTGTCACTTCACCCCACTGCCATCCACATCTCCCTCCCTGCCCACCTCCTATTGGTTCCCTTTCCAGCTCAGGTGCCCGCACCATCACTAAACTCTATTCATATCGGTCCCCCAAATTAATCTCACCTCCACGTTACAGCAACCCAGACAATCTCATTCACATCTCCCCCACAAATGCTATCTCTCTATCCTGTGCCCTCTGGAACGCCAGGTCAGTCTGTAATAAACTGGTCCCCACCCATGACCTTTTTATCTCCAACTCTCTGAATCTCCTAGCCATCACTGAAACTTGGATCTCACCCTCTGACACCACTTCTCCTGCTGCTCTATCCTCTGGGGGCTTTGCCTTCTCTCACACCCCCCGGCCTGGGGGTCGCCATGGTGGTGGAGTTGGGGTCCTTCTATCCACCAGTTACTCATACCAGCTAATACCCTCTGAACCATCCCTTACATTCTCCACATTTGAGGTTCATGCTATACGACTCTTCCAACCAGTAAACCTCAGAGTAGCTGTCATTTACCGTCCCCCTGGCTCTCCCTCCAAATTCCTTGACAACTTCGCTTCCTGGCTCCCTCACTTTCTCTCCTCAGATCTTCCCTCCATTATCCTAGGTGATTTTAATATTCCTATTGACATTCCCACAGAATCCTCTGCAGCTAAACTCCTTACCCTCACCTCTTCATTTGGTCTCGCCCAATGGACCTCCTCACCCTCCCATGTGAGTGGGCACTCACTTGACCTGGTCTTTACGCACCGTTGTGATATTTCTGATTACTCCAATTGCCCATTCCCCCTCTCTGACCATCACCTTCTCTCTTTTAACCTATCCCTCTCTCCTTGCCCTCCTCTAACTCCTAAGGCTACCATTACTAAGCGTAATATTGAGGCTATTGACACTGTTGCTTTTTCCTCCCTGCTGGACTCTCTTCTCTCCCCTATCATTTCTCTCTCCTGTCCTGAACAAGCTACTTCCCTGTACAATTCCTCCCTTGCTTCTGCTCTTGATTCTGTTGCTCCAGCAATAACCACTCACCCTCGCAGATCCACACCACAACCCTGGCATTCCAAATGCACCAGATACCTACAAAAGTGTTCAAGAATTGCGGAGCGTCAGTGGAGAAAGTCACGCTCTAAGGCTGACTTCCTCCATTTCAAATTTATTCTCTCCTCCTACAGTGCTTCCCTGTCTCTCTCCAAACAAACATATTTCAAGAACCTCATCTCCTCCCAGTCCTCAAACCCCCGGCGTCTCTTTGCCACTTTCAACTCCCTACTCTGCCCTTCCCCTCCTCGCCTTCCCTCCTCGCTCTCTGCCCTCGACTTTGCCACCTACTTTACATCTAAAATTGACTCCATACGTGAGGACATCATATCCCATCAGACCCTTAGCACTCCTCTCCCTCCTTGCCCTTACCACCCCTCCCCTTCTGTCTCACCAACTCTGACATCCTTCTCCCCTGCTTCTGGAGAGGAAGTCTTGGCCCTCATCCGGTCCTCCCCTCCTTCCACCTCCCCTCTTGACCCTATCCCTTCCCGTCTCCTCTCCCACTTGTCTCCTTCTGCCTGTTCCCATCTGGCTCACCTCCTTAATCTTTCCCTATCATCTGGCACTGTCCCTTCTGCATTCAAACATGCTCTTGTCTCCCCCATTCTTAAAAAACCTACCCTTGATCCTAACATACTTTCAAACTATCGACCCATCTCTCTTCTCCCTTTTGCTTCCAAACTCCTTGAGCGTATTGTCTACAACCGCCTTACCACCTTTCTTTCCTCCCACTCCCTCCTTGACTCATTTCAATCTGGCTTCCGATCTCTCCACTCCACGGAAACTGCCCTCACGAAAGTCAGCAACGACCTCCTTGCTGCCAAATCCAAGGGTCACTACTCTCTGCTCATTCTCCTTGACCTCTCTGCTGCATTTGACACTGTAGACCACCCTCTCCTCCTGCAAATCCTTTACTCTCTCGGTTTACGTGAAACTGCCCTCTCCTGGCTTTCCTCCTACCTCTCTGATCGTTCCTTCGCTGTGTCCTCTCATGACTCCTCTTCCCCTCTACTTCCACTAAAGGTAGGAGTTCCCCAAGGTTCTGTTCTTGGACCTCTCCTTTTCTCCCTATATACATCCTCTTTAGGTGAACTCATTAACTCCTTTGACCTCCAATATCATCTCTATGCAGATGATACTCAAATTTACCTTTCCACCCCTGAGCTCACCCCTGAGCTCCTTACCCGTATCTCCAACTGTCTCTCTGCTGTCTCTTCGTGGATGTCCCAGCGCTTTCTTAAACTTAACATGTCTAAGACTGAGCTGATCATCTTCCCACCCTCTTCCACTACATCACTTTCCACAATTTCGTTATCTATTGATGGCACAACTATCTCCTCTAGCCCCAAAGTGCGCTGTCTTGGAGTTATCCTAGACTCCTCCCTCTCCTTTAAACCGCACATTCAGCACATCTCGCAGTCCTGCCGTTTTCACCTAAAAAATATCTCCAGGATTAGACCCTTCCTCACCCAGGATGCCACTAAAACCCTCATCCACTCACTGGTCATATCCAGATTGGACTACTGTAACCTTCTCCTAGCTGGCCTCCCAGTCTCTCACCTCTCTCCACTACAATCTGTTCTCAATGCTGCTGCTCGGCTCATCTTCCTCTCCAGACGTTCTATATCTGCTTCCCCTCTCCTTCAAGCCCTACACTGGCTCCCCTTCCCCTTCAGATGCCAATTCAAGGTTCTTACATTCACCTACAAAGCCCTCACCAAATCCTCTCCCGCATACATTTCTGACCTTCTCTCCCTTCACACTCCCACCCGCCCACTTCGCTCAACTAATGCATGCCGCCTCTCTTGCCAACTGATTACTTCCTCCCACTCCCGCATCCGAGATTTTGCCCGTGCTGCTCCCTACCTTTGGAATGCTCTCCCTCTCCCTATCAGACTCTCCACCTCTCTACAAATCTTCAAACGGGCTCTCAAGACCCACTACTTCATCAAGGCCTTCCAGCACTCCTCCTAACCCACCTCATGCTCTTTCCTTCCTATCTTCCCCTTCTGTGTCACGCCTGTCTGTCTGCCCCTCCCCTTAGAATGTAAGCTCTCATGAGCAGGGACCTCTTCCCTCATGTGCTTCTCTTTACATTTTCTTCTACTCTCTACTCCCCATTAGGGCACCTAACACGGGACCGCCAACTCCCGGCAGCTTATTGTGAGTGCTTTAATCACTATTTCAGCAATGTATATAAGTTGTGTCCCTGTCCTGCACTGTAATGTACTGTAAGTTACTTGTTTCTTGTTCACTTATTAGTTCTATGTACTATGTAAGGCGCTGCGGAACACTTGTGGCGCCATATAAATAAAGGGTAATAATAATAATAATAAAACTCTCTATTAAATCTAGCAGGTACCATATACCAAAGGAAATACATTTTATAAGTATTTTCCTTAACTAGAGTAGATATAGATGATTTGGAAATCCTTTCCCTAATTATGGACCAATAGTCCTCCTCTGGGGTGGGGGCTAGATCATTCTTCCATTGTAACTCGTATTTAGGAATGGGGGGTTCTGTAGTATGTAATACTAAAACATATAGGGATGAAATGATACTTTTCATGAGAGGATTATTGTTTACTGTTTCTTATTTTTCAAATTATATTTCTGTGTACCCATACTTTAATAAATGGGCCAATAAAAACAGAACAAGTAAAATTGAATATGAATTATATTAAAAACTTATCATAACTGTAGGTGGTAAATATTGTATGACAGTATTCTAATTGAACTTATATGACTAGAGTAATAAGGACCTAAAGACATCAGATCATCTAAGACAGTGTTTCCCAAACTCATTCCTCAGGAAGCACTAAAAGGGCATGTTTTCCAGGTCTCCTCACAGAATCACAAGTGATAAAATTAGCTCCACCTGTGGATCTTTTAAAACGTGTCAGCCAGTGATGAATACACTTGTGCACCAACTAGGAAAATGGAAACTATTCACTGTTATTGCTCCATGAGGAATCAATTTGGGAAACACTGATTTAATACATAAAGACCCTCAATATTATCAGTAGTAGATAGAAGGCTCACATAATTAGAAGAATTTGACAAGTGGTCACCAAATTTGGGTGGACCATGTTACCTATGGTACCTCACACAGAATTGAATTTTACAACTAATATATGAGAAATTGAACAGTACACACAGTACACAGCAAAATGTTTTTATTCAAATAATTTCCATTCATTGAACGCCTCTCTTTTATGTAATTATTTCACTGGATTTTATTAGTTTTCTTCCCAGTTAAGGGTGTTATACCAAGAAAACCACCGCTTTCAGCAGCTATCTTTCAAATAATACTGTATGGTAATTCACATTTGTTTGTGGATGATTCTTCTAGATAAAACAACACCTTTCCAGGTGGAGATATATAAATGTCTGTTTTAGTACAAATATAAGGATTGAATGAATAAATAATTTTTTTTTAAAAGTGTGTGGATCCCCTCTACATTGTAACCAGCACTGGTGCCTTCAGCTGGTCACCCCTGATTCACAGGAAAAACCAGTGTGGGGTTCCCCATGGTTGTAGGCAGCCAGAACTTTGCTTCGCCAGTCAGGGATGCCAATAGCACTTCAGCTCTTCACACACCCTGAGATTGTGAGTGCAGGGTAAATGTCATAAAATATAGAAAAAATACACTTTCTCCTTGGTGCACTACAGAATGGCTTGGTGCCTAAAATGGCTGCCAGGGCATGTTGGCTCTTGGCCACAAGTGACAGCATGATCTGTTATCCAGAGCCCAGTGGCACATATAGAGCTTCAGGAAAAATGTCACAAAAAAGTTTCTAAAAAATAAAATTTGTAAAAAAATGAAGACCCCTCTTTTAGCATTGTTTATTACACTCATACCTCAAAGGTAAGGGTAAAAAATGCTCATGGGTTGGCCTTAAATCAGATCTTCCCCCTGATTTGGGGAAACCAACATTAAGCACTAATGTTGGTTTACACTGAGGTAGAGCTTGGTTCATTTCTCTTCCTGTATGATCATCTGGGCAGTAGCTAGGATTGTGCGACCTGTGCCACCGCACAGGGTACCACAGGGCAGGGGTCGCTGTTCAAGCCTTTAAATTTTCTGTTTATAATCATTCTCACTTGTGGATTCCTCTTATTTTATCTCCAGCATCTCCTGGCCTCCCCATCTTTTCCCTGGCCCTTCCCCATGAGGCCATGCCCCTTTTTTGGGTGCGTTTTGTCCCCATTTGAAAAATAGGGGGGCACCAATGCTCTTTCTGGCACAGGGCAACAAAAAGTCTAGTTACTGCTCTGATGATCATGCTGGCCAGCCCTCTCAGTAGACATACAGTAATCTGTGAATGTATGAGACAAGATTTTGCACTAACAACTGCTACACACAGATTATCAGTCATATTGCACGGAAAAAATGCTGATTGTATGAAATCCACTTCAAGTTCATTGAATCACTCACACAATCTGTTTGTTGGATTGTCTGAAAACATCTCCAGGGTATGGCATGCTTTACAATGTCAGATGCAAGTTAAGACCTGATAGTTCAGGAGAAGGAACCCTACAGAGATGAGATGAAAGGTTCTTTTTGCTATTATGGTGCACCTAGGCTCTTCGGTAAAGTGAATAAATGCGCTAGTGTCCCTCTGCTCCAGCCATTCTGTACGCTATGTCACACACCAAAGATTAACACGGAAGGACAGTTTAATTGAAGTTGATTTATTCCTAAACAGGAAAGTTCTATAAGTGAGAGACCAATGCATAATGCAAGTAGGGATTCTGATTTATTTTTTTATATATAGAATCAATATTTTCTAATTCATAATTGTGGAATTTACATATCCATATTTTGTAATACAGTACACATTTCTAAACATAATCACAATATGTGGCAGCAAAGCAGTAATTTAAGAACAACATATTGCAAGACTCAAAACCAAAAGATAAGCATTTTCTAAATCATATTACATAAGCAAAATAAATAAATACCACTTAACTATCATATTTCATCTATTTTGTATTCTTTTAGCATGCCTGACACTATGTTTATGCCTGACTGATCAGTCTCACAGTGTTGCAATCATTATAAGTATTTCTGCTTCTTTAGTAGAATTCAAACAATGTAATGAGACTTACATTTTATATGCTAGCAGTTATGCCTATTCACGATTGCACTGTTTGAACATTGTGGTGCATTGCCTACCTTTAATTAAAATGGCTTTCATAAAATGTGTTTGCTAAAAAAATGAAATTTTGCAAACATCACAAGATTGTTTGAAGACCAGCGCCAGCAGCATATGTACCAGGTTAATGTTAGGCATTACATTATGTTATGTTTAGTTACACATTCGCTATTAGGTGTCAATAACAAAAAACAGAAAGAGAAATAGTTTTGCGTTAATGAAATAATTGGTATATGCATATTGGATTGTTAGAAAAATGAAAATCATCAAGGCGACAATTTAATTAGCATATATCTTTATATATTAAATAAGAATAGCAATGCTACATTACCAATAAAACAACATTTCATAAAACTCGATTATACCATGACAATCGCATAATACTAGCAGCAATCCACTTGAATGAAAAGTCTAATATACTGTACTGAGTGACCTAGAGGTCCACGAATAAACCATCGGTGGTAAATATTGTTAAATACGTATGTATGCACAGTCCAGGGGCGTATCTATAATGGGTGCAGGGTGTGCGGGGAACACGGGCCCCTGGGTCCAGGGGGGCCCTGCACCGCACACCCTGCACCCATAGTAATACTTACATCTCCGGAGTCCCACAACGGCGCGGGCGTCCGATGCTGTAAAACGACTGGAAAATGGCCCCGGCGGCCTTTTCCCAATGTTTGCGCATGCGCAGTACAGGGAAAATGGCCGCCACGCCCATTTTCCCAGTTACCTGTGCATACACTATAGACTCTGGGCACACTCTAGTGCCCAGAGTCTATAACTCCAGCGTTGTCCGCGCACAGCTCAGTGCGCTGCCGGCCGAAGAGGAGGGGGCCCGTGTCGGAGACTGCACACGGGCCCCCTTCTCTCTAGAAACGCCCCTGGCACAGTTTGTCCAAGATAGTAATCTCACCACATCCAGGTAAGTGACAAATGGCAGAGTCACTATTTCTCTTCTGTATTTCATAGTGACCACTTTGTGGTCTCAATTTTGAGCTCACACAATCTCATCATTTGTTTGCAGCTTTATTTATATTGTAGCATTTGTGCCCTAGGGCCTGCTGAGTGTTTTTGTTTGTGTAAAAACTCTAATACAGCAGGTACAACTCTCCATTTCATGTCTGAAGAAAAATGCTAATCTCCACACAGGAAAACATTGCATGCATGTGCAACAAAGAAAGCACCTATCAGCTGCTAAAATGAATTCACAATCTGCCAGTCAGAAGCAGTTAGTTAATGCTGGTGACAAAAATCATAATCCGCATGAATAGAAGAGCAGGGGTAAAGAATGGGTGCAACAGCTGTCTATATAATCCGCTTCTGCTGTCAGTACTGAGTAGCAAAAGGATATCGCTTTTGGATATTTCTATAACTTTAGTGCTGTGACCTCAGTCACCTTACGGCGCCCACCAGGAGCCAGGCTCCCTTAGGCAGCGGCCTAAAGCTGCCTAATGTTAGCACCGGCCCTGCCACTGCATTAAAGCATTCTTTTGACAATCCACCCTGTTCCCCATATTGGGGACCTGGATTTCTTCTTTTTATACAAGAAAGCAAGCATTTTGCAAGCCATTAATAGCACTTCAACGGATTCCTTACAGTTAATTTGAAGTGTGGACAGACCAAGTTCTCCAGCTCTGAGAACTGGCTCATATAATATTGGGTGTTTCAAGAGAACCATTTGCTATTTGTGGTGAGCAGGATTGATGGACTGATTTAGGCTGGGTACACACGTAAAGACTTTCTGTCCAACCAGCCAACTGGTTGATTGGCTGGAATGAAAATCTGGTAAGGCATGAAAGCAAATGACAATAAGCAATTTGCTCCCAAACCTCGGAAAATGGACAAAAACTGTTGCTTGAACAAATAGTTAAATGTTTGATCTAAACAATTTGTTCAAACTTGTCTGAACTACCATTTTCAATTGTTTTCTGGTATTTAGGAGCAAATTGCTGATTGTCATTTGCTTTCATACCTTACCAGATTTTAATTCCAACCAATCAACTAGTTGGATGGTTGGACAGAAAATCTTTACTTGTGTATGCACCTTAAGAGTTTGTAAACTATGGAAACTATAAACTATGGAAACTGTAAACTATAATTAACTATGGAAAGCTGGTCACTGTCTCCATTATAGTACATAATATGGGAGTGTGCTCAGTGCATACAGTACTTGCCTTCTTTCCCATAATATACAGGGAACTCCCGAATTTTGAGGAGTTATCTGACACTCCTGGACTAGCTTCCTACAGTAGATCCTGCCTATTCAATGTTCTCCATCAAATTGTGGAAAATAGTGGCCCTGTCTACCGCTGCACAATACCACAAGTAGTTATTGTACAGGTGACGGTAGAGAATTTGTGATGTGAGTCACAAAACCATGCCCCCGCACCTCTTATCTGCATCTCATGTGATCTCTGAGATGACCATTAAAAAGTCAGCAAATATCATTCAGTGTTTTCCAGAATTTATATTTAGAGAAGTTTGCAGCATGTAACAGTCATTTACTGTAACTCTCTGCATTGAGTAATTAAACCTCATAGACAGCACTAGTGTTTCCAGCAGTAATCCCACAGTTATACAGGGTGGTTAAAGCCAAAGTCAGTACTTCGATTAAAAAGAACATTATACCCAGTATCACCTAACTACAGAGTTGTGGACTTGCGTCACGGGTCAAAAAAAAGACTACATGACTGTGAAAGCCTGCTGGATAGGTGTGTTACCACCACCAGTAGCAGCGTCATCATCTTCATCATCACCATCATCACAGTAATTATCTCAACTGCTGCCAGAGACAGAATCCCTCAATTCTTGACCTGCTGGAAAAAACTTGAGGGTTGAGGTTGATACTACTGTAGCTCACTACTTTCTCTTTGTGCCATGTGCTAATATTGTAGTTGATTTGCTCTGTTTTATATTAGCTTTGTTTATAAACCCATAGACTAGCTTTAAACATATTTGTAATACTACATGTAGTATGTTTGTTTATGGATCATTGCATTTCAGACTCTTGTTGGTTTCTTGTCAGATTTTATGTATAACTAGCAAAACTATTTTATAATTCACGAGCAGAAAAATGCAAGGAACACATCTATTATATTACAACATTGATCTGGCACAAGAGCTACACAGGGAGTTGTAAATAATATATTGTTACATCTACCATAGAAATATAACAATTGTATGTCTTTATTTATTTATAAATAACATAACTTACTCTTTATCAGAACTTTCTAATCTCTTCTGTGTTGATCCTCCATATATACAGTATATATTTTAGTTCTACGGTCTTTACCCCATATATGTTGTATATATTCTGGTTCTATATCCTTTGTATATAGTATACCATATTTATTCTAGTTCTATAATCTTCATATATACGGTATATATATTCTAGTTCTATACGAAAACATGTTTCGTGTTATGGGTCATAGAAGTATAATTAGAGCTGCAAATTTATAAGAAAAAGCGGGTCCGGTTCTCAGAGAATAAGGTCTGTGACACATTGCAGGCCATACCCCAGTATATGTTTCCATACCCCAGTGTATCCATATAAGCACTGTGATGGTGCAGGCCGTACCCCAGTGTATGTTTCCGTACACCAGTGTATCCGTATAGGAACTGTGATGCTACAGGATGTACAGTACCCCAGTGTATGTTTCCGTACCCCAGTGTATCCATATAAGCACTGTGATGGTGCAGTCCGTACCCCAGTGTATGTTTCCGTACCCCAATGTATCCATATAAGCACTGTGATGCTGCAGGCTGTACCTCAGTGTATCCATATAAGCACTGTGATGGTGCAGGCCGTACCCCAGTGTATGTTTCCGTACCTCAGTGTATCCATATAAGCACTGTGATGCTGCAGGCTGTACCTCAGTGTATCCATATAAGCACTGTGATGGTGCAGGCCGTACCCCAGTGTATGTTTCCGTACCTCAGTGTATCCATATAAGCACTGTGATGGTGCAGGCCGTACCCCAGTGTATGTTTCCGTACCTCAGTGTATCCATATAAGCACTGTGATGGTGCTGGCCGTACCCCAGTGTATGTTTCCGTACCTCAGTGTATCCATATAAGCACTGTGCGTTTGTGCCGCTGCTCTGATGCTTACTCTTTTTTTTGTTATATACTGTATTTATTTCAACTAAAATCACAAATAGGTACAGTATACTTGCAAAATACTCTTATGCCATTTTTCAACCTTGATTTGTAAACACCAGCCTGGTGGGCTTTGCTTTTCTTGATCATAACAGCTATGTTTAAATGGAAAGACTATTTTGTGATGGTATCTGGAGATGTTTTCCCCCCTCCCCTCCCAGCCTTCCCATGCATAATACCAAAAGCACAATGATAATAAATGTTTAGTACCAGATGTGAAATCCCTCTGCCAATTCCTGTTCAGAGCTTCCATTTTGTGTGCTGCTCCACATTAATAGTTCCCCTGTTCAAGAATCAAATTTGGCAGGTGCGACACCGGCATTACTCTCATCGGTCGGAGTTTCCTAGGAAGATTCCATCCTGCACCTCTTTTCTTTGCATTATGCGCTGTTTGGGGCATTGCTGACTGTCTTTTTGTGTAGATGACAAACATTATTGTTATAGTTTATTAAACTGCCATCCTGTCTGCCACTGCAGTGCCATTCTCTTTCCTAGATGTGCCATGTTGGTAATTGAACTGCCACAGCCGCTGAAGTCTTTGACATGCGATTGCTGAATGCCAAAAATATCCAGAAATTTTTTTGGCCACAGACAGCATCTCCTGCATGACCCTTTAAATAAAAATGTGCAACCACCAAAGAGCTTAACTGGGGCAAGAACTAATGTGAATGATTAAAAATTTTTTGTAAATGCCTCCCCTCCTCCCTCATAAATTTGCTTTGGAATCCAAAACTTAAATTAAATTAACTACAAAATTACCCTTTGTTTCCCTGCCTTCAACTACATACATACTCCAACCCACTCAGGCCTCTTGATTAATAAAAACATTTGTTTCCTGATGTGCCATGTTGGAAGTTGAACTGCCACAGCTGCTGAATTCTTCAACATGTGGTTGCTGATTGGTGAAAATGTCCATAAATGTTTATGGCCACAGACAGCATCTCGTGCATGCCCACTTTAATTTAAAAAAATATTCTGAACCACCTGTTCTCTTATGCTCTCCCCTCCTACTTCATAAATTAGTTTGGAATCAAAAAATGAAATTAAATTTACTATGAATCAACCCCTCCTTTCCCTGCCTTCAACTACATACATACTTCATCTCCCTTAGGCCTCTTGATTAATGAAAACATTTGTTTCCTGATGTGCCATGTTAGAAGTTGAACTGCCACATGTTTGTGCCGCACACTGCTGCTGCTTAGCTTAGTCAGCCAGCTAGCTTGGTGCAACTTTTTGGCCTAAACTGGATGAAAACAATATTGTGAGCTGTGAGGGGGTCAAAAGTGTCTAGCAATAAGTGGAAATTAATGTTATTGAGGTTAATAATACTATAAGGACAAAAAAAGCCCAAATTATGTTATTTTAGCAGTTTTTATCAATTTTAAAAAAGAATACAGATCCAAAACTAAAACATGTTAGGGTGGTTTTGCAAAACCAAAACTAAAACCAAAATACAAAAGTTAATCCAGATCCAAAACCAAAACACGGGGGTTGGCGCACATCTCAAGCATGAGGGGTTATTTCATATAGAAACTATAGTAAGTACAGAATGTAGCACTTTCCTATGATAAACAAATCTTACAATGAACACTAAAACAATGATGTTAAAATTCACCAATTAACCAATCACCAATGGGATCAGAATTTATTCACAGATTTTACCTAAAAGGCTTTCATAGATAATGCCATCTCAAGATGATATTAGCTAACAGGCAAAGCTATTCTTCAGGCTAAGATTTTTGGAGCTTGCTAAATTAGTCCTGACCACAGTTCCCATTGAAATTTAAAGATTAGTGGCGTGGACTCTGAGAAATCTGACAGAACTGAATTTAGGGGTACCAAGTGGCATGACTTGACTTGAATCTGCTAGCCAAATCGGACCTTGTCACGAGGCAAAATGCGGTTTTCCTGGAATTCTTGATTATTGCGTTTTTTCAATCACATAATCCAATCTTGAGGTTATGCAGGGTAAACATAATTTTTCCATAATTCTCAGTGCTCGCTTTTTTGATTACATACAGTATAAGGCCACTGTGAGGCCGGACATCTGTCAATTGACACTTGTGCATGTATTGTAGGCCAGTGGCTCCCAAACTTTCTCAAATCATGGCGCCCTAGAGCAGAGAGCAGAGCCTTAACTAGCTTTGAGTGACCAGTTTCACTGCACAGAGTTATGTGGGTGGCAATGCCATTCACCCACGATCCTTGTATCTGGTTAGCAGGGTGCTTGGAACAGCATACTGCAGCCAGAATTGCACTGCAGTGCCGTCCCAGAGTGTCCTCTGGGTACTTCATGGCAGACTGCAGACATAACAGCCCCCTGGTGCAACCTGAGGATGCTCCAAACAGCGCTGTTGTTCTGGTTGCTGGCGGCCCGTCCCCCACCCCCTGTGGCATGTTGTCATGACCGGGTGCTGTAACTCAAAGTAACTGCGCTTTCATAGAGTATCAGCAATTTTTTTCACAGCACCTCTAGGCCTAAAGTTTCTTAATGAGAAATTCTGAAAAAAATATTAAATTAAGTAAATTGTGTTTACCTGTAATCCTAAGGTTCAGTTATGTGGTGGCGGATAGGGTTGTACTTCTGTTTGTCATATAGTTTATGATTGGCAGCCACCTCTGGTTTTATCTATCACATTGGCCATAAGTAATTTGATTTGGTCCTGACCACCAAACCATGGCAACCCTACAAGTGCGGCAGCACCCAGTTTGGGAACCACTGGTGTAGGCAAAGTATTGCGGTCCGTAATTCGAGATGTCCATGGGCTTGCTGCTCTGCAACTCTGATACTTAACATTACTTTAAACACAGTCTGCAGTGATTTTTGTTTCATCTTCAAGAATTAGATCCCGAAACAATAGCATCTTCTATACCATGGTCTGTGGGTTGCACCAATATTCTCTTTTGCATTGCCTGCAGCTGCATGGAATATAACCTGTTACCTTGCTAACCAGACCTGTCTTTACATTATAATTATTATAATAAACATGAAGTTGATACTAGAGACTGTGGGCCTCATTAGGACGTGCACGTAATGTCGATGCCTTATGCAAGCGGCCAATGTTTTCAGTCTGTGCATTAGCTTGAGTCGCACTGCACATACGTCCTGATGGTCACTACTTGGATCCGCAGAATAAATTTGAATGCAAGAGAAGGGGATTACAGTGGGTGTTCCTAGGAGGTAACAGGGTGTGGCTAGCCAGACACAGGCATGTCATGGTCTTTTGCTGTAATTACACTGACACAGGCTGCCATATTCAGACAGATAGGGGAGGTGCAGTGTTCTGAGGTACAACCAATTGTGCGCTAGATGGTGGGTGTTAAAACACACATGGGTGGATTAGCGCCATAGCCATTGGGCTTCTCTGTATGAATACCATCGGCTGCATTAGCATAAAGATGCCGCCGGGCTGCGGCAAAAGATGCAGGAGCGGTTGCAATTGCGTGCACCTCTGAATCAAGCCCTGAGAGGGACAGAGTGAAAGGCAGGCTCAGAGTCTGATAGGTTCTAACATTTTCCATCCTACATAAGCATAATCTTACTTATATTGTAGTCACTACTTATTGTTTGCATTGCAAATCATTGTATTAAAAATAAAAGTTTGATATGTAACTAATTATTTGTATTTATCAATGAACTCACCCCTCCCCCCAAAAAAGTTTTCAACACTGTTAAGAAAAGCACCACAAAACATTATCTTGTATGTTGTACTTATATTGAGTGCAGAGTTATTTCACAGTGTACCGAGGAATCTTCAATAGTTTGAGCTCCTACGCTGGTAATTCATATTTGTGAATTGCAAGGTATCAGTTCCCCCTTTCCCTGTCTTACAGTGTGTAATAATAGCAACATACTGGAATTTAATTGTAAAAAGGACTTTATTATATTCAGTATTGGATCAGTCTATGGGTAATTATTATCATCCCAGTACCTAGCAGCACTGGCATTATTAAATGTCTTCAACTAGTAGAAACAAAGCTCACATGGGAAGAAGAAAGTTTAAGTGAGGCCATTCCAAATCACATAAATCTTGCTAAATGTCAAATAATACATCAGCTTGTGGAGATGTGACTGACAGTGCTAATCTCATTGATGCTGAATGTAGTGATTTGGCCAAAAGAAGGAAAATAGCTAACATACACCACTCGTAATGGCAAAGAAAGGCTCAGATCATGGCTTTTATACGCTTGACATGGTACTAGTAGAAACAAGCCCAGGTCAAAAGTGAGTGGCCAACACTGTCATGTATCTCCTGTAACTTCCTAAGCACTAGCTTCTTGCTAGAAATGTAGTACGAGTAGTTTGACTGGTGTCATTTCCAAAACAGACATTTCTATAACTAAAAATAACACTGAGGCCAAAGAACAAAGTGAGGGTCACAGAAGAGTCCACAGGAGTCCAAGGGTGTCCCTGAGGGGCATGTGTGTGTCAGACAGATCACATTTTGATAAGATCTGGGCAGCATCCTCCCACACTTTCTAAATAATATGAAAATGTGAGTATGAGTAGTACTGAGGAATATTTAGATGTAGAGGATGGAAATTTAGAAGATATTGTTAATTTACAACAGGAAGATGGTGATAATTGTGTATCTGACAATGAGGACAATTATTTAAGAAAGGGAACCAGAGTAAACCTAGTTAATTGTCTGTCCAACAATAGTTTGAAAGGGGAAGCAAGTATGAGAGCCTCTTGACAGCGGATCACCAAAGTCATGACTGCCATGTTCTCAAACGTGTCTGTTCAAGCAAATGAATTCATGACCATGATAACCCACTAGATAGGTGTATTGCCCTCAGCAGCAGTAGCAGCTGCCATATCACCACCTTAAGCAAGAAGTATTACATCTATATGCTGGAACGACTGTAAGAATAGAAGCAAGCCTTAAAGAGCTACTCATCTAACCATGATATAGGGAGAGGGGTTACCTTACTGCAGCACACTGGAGACTGATTTCAGTTATATGCAAACTACAATATCCATTTGAAAGTGTAACAAACAAAGTGAGTTCTGATACTGCCAGCCTGAGTCAAGTCATACCTCTAAATAAATTATTCGAAAAGCATTTAGAGAAACTGAAGGCGGATATGATGAAAGTAAGTGAATTTGCAAAGTATGTTCGCTTAGTAGATCGATGTCTTCATTCACCTTTGCAATGATCCAAGGGTGTGCAAGGCAGTGATGTGCGGTGAAGTGAGGCAGGTGAGGCACAGCCTTTCCTGTCATACTTTGGTATACTCCAGAGTTTTAAATATAAAAATTATAAGACAAATTTTAAGAAAATATTATAAACTAATTCTCTGGAGTAAAAAGTATATGGCAGGTGAGGCCATGTCTAACTTTTTCACACATCCCTGATCAAAACTCATGAAATTTCCAGCACTATATACTGCTGCACCTGTAAATCTGGCTCTGATACTATCCAGTGCCTCCCCAGCCATTTACCTCACCGCACATCACTGGTACAAGGTCTTACAAAATGATGATGACATCTTGTCAACCATACTTGATACTAGGTTTAAGTCCTATGTCATGTCTTTTTTCCAAATGAACCAGATCTAAGATATGTAAAAAGATCATTGTAAGAAAGATGGCTGGTGAAGTCTCAAGTTTCACATCCTCTGTTTTAGCTTCTACTGATGCTGCTAGTAGTAGTAGTAGTAGTAGTAGTAATGCCAGAAAAAAAACTTAGATTTTCACAGAGATTCATAGTCAATGAATGGAAAGGTTGTTGTTATAACACCTGGGCAAGCATAAATGAAATGCTCAATTTTGACAGTGACAACTCTACCACATCTCATTGTGATGCAGTGTCAATAAGTTGAATGGTGGAGAAATACTTTATTGTCAATAGAGATGAGGGTGGACCTCCGTGTTTTGGTTTTGCATCTAATTCATCGCCGTGTTTTGGTTTTGCCACCCTCAAGTATTCTGGTTTTGGATCTGGATTTTTTTTTTTTTTTTAAATGATAAAATCAGCTAAAATCATCTAATTTTGGCCTATTTTTGTTTCTACCATATTATTAACCTCAATAAAATGATTTCCAGTCAATTTTGACCACCTCACTGCTCACAACATTGTTTTTGCGCATATTAGCCAAAGGCTGCAGCGAGCTGACTGGCTACACTAAGTGTCCCATGTGTACACACCTCAACTTGCTTTTTTTTCTTTGCTCTCAACTCAGAATAATTCCCAGAATGTTTTATTTGTCCACACAGGGCTGGCTCCAGGAGGAGCAGCGCCCTGTGCAGATTAGGAAGGGATCCCTGTGCACGGTGTAGTCGTTCGTGACCAGCAATGGGGCATGATCTAATACCATTAGCCAACCCCCTAAATGATGCTATTTGGGGGCATGCCCATATGGCACACCTCCCATTTAATGTCAATCTGGGGGCGAGTGCAGAAGTTCGTCAGTAGCTGGGCTGCCTCCAGCCCTCTCCCTGCACTGAATGAATGCCACGCTAATGCGCGTGGCATCCATTCAGCTTCTCCGGAGTCCGGTATCACCACGCATCTGCGGTGGTGGGGGTCCCCAACCTCCCGACTACCTGCGAGACACTTCAGCCCAAGGGTGGAACAGAGGGACAGTGCCCAAAAATTAGACTGTCCCACTGAAATCGGGATAGTTGGGAGGGGTGCGCCCTCTATGGGGTGGCGCCTCTGTTCGACCACACTGGTCGAACGCCCCAGCAGCCGGCCTTGCGTGCACATCTGTTCCTAACCCATTGCAGCATACCAGCTTTTCTGTGTGTTTCGGTAAGATAAGAATAATTATTTGATTTTTTAGAAATATATATTATTTTATTTAAACTGCCAAAACATATTAAGTAGCTTGATCATTAGAGGTTACATTGGTGATTTATCATTTAAAGGTGAAACAATTTTGATAAACAATATATGCATGTCCGTTGTGAATGATTTTATGTCTCAAGCTCTGATACAGCACCATGAACAATACTTATTACAGCAATAGTAAATCTTTTTTGCAGAATTCCTGTCAGTTACAGCGTGTTAGATCTAATGATGTTACACTTTCTGTTAATAACATGGGCTGTTTCCAACAAGGATGTAATGAGCACAGTAGGGACGCAGCTATACGGTTTGCAATTGCTGTATATAATATGTTTTTATGTGTTCCCCAAAATCGGAATGCCAAACAGATATTTGTGTTCTAAATGCAGGACTGAGTGTTTGCCATTTGTGCTTTCTCCTCTAAGCAGAGTGTGACACAGTGAGAGAGATGCTGCTCATTTTAAATATTAAAAAGTGTTGACATCCTATTTCACAGCCCCATACTTTATCTCCATTAATTCTGCTGGAAATGATGATCCACTGCTCACTCCATTCTGTGAATGTGGACACTGCAACATTGATGGATGACTTCATTATTTCATGGTACATAATAAATGACAGACACAAATGTATTGTTCATTTTTTAAACAGGGACTCTGAGAAACAGGGTACTGTCCTGTAAACAGGGAATTATCTTTATCTGAACTGACTTTTTATGCATTCACAATTTAAGTCCAATATTTAACAATAAGGAACTCATTTACACAAGACTGTATTTTTGCATAAAATATACAATTTGTACTGTGGTGCATACACATCACTCTTGCATACTATATGTATACGTCCATATCAAGAGTTTTGCACATTCCCAACTTGTTTCTTGTTACACAATCAAGGCAGAATGGGTGAAGGAAGGACTGAGTACTGTACTGTAAGTAGCATTAACATAATTGTAAAACAATAGGTTGATGCTTCTGCAGCAGGGCTGACCCTGACCAATTTGGTACCCTAGGCAATATTTTAGCTGCTATCCCGCCCCCCTTCGTCCCCAGAAATAGATGGCACTTCAAAGCAGTGTTGCAACAACATCTTAATCTGGGTGACAGGGAAAGATTTTAGCTGGAGCCCCTTAAATTACAGCTAATCCCACATATCAATATACTACAGTCATAAAATGGAGGGTGTACCCAGATGCTCAATAAACCAAAAAAAGGGGTGGCAAGTTTTGGCAGCAGATCTATCTGAGAGGTCTCAATCTCTCACAACAATCATAAATAATCTAGGTGTGACCTGTGCCCGTGGATGCAATTGTAGTGTTCTCCATAATTCATGCAGTGTGGAACAAGAATAGTACTGTACATCAATTGTAACTTATGCAATGTGTAACAAGAAAAATAAACCAATTGTATACCTATATTGGTCGTTCAGGTATGTGGATTCCTAATCAGACTGAGCTGAGTGTTATGGTTAAATGATAAAGGCAAAGTGTTGGTGATAGTGATTGTATTAGAGACACAATGCTCTGCTGTATCGGTATAACTAGAGGAATCGAGTTGTAATGGGGGGAACAGTGGGGGTAGGTAGTAGTGCAGTAGCTAACTGCAGTATAAGTCATGAGGACCCTTTGGGACCCATATTCTTTTAGACATTATAGACATTGCTGGAGGTAAAGGACGCCTACTACCTCCCATTTCCCCTTATTGAAATATTAGCTGCACTAGACTTCATGGACCTAACATTATCTATACTGCAGTTAGCTACTGCACTACTACCTACCCGCCGCTGCTCCCATTACCACCCAATCCCTGATTTTATTGAAGTTTATGGTCAAGATTTATGAATTTAAGATATATTTTTTAGATTAGGGAGGTATATTTACTGCTGTGAAGATTTTTAGAAGTGGAGATGTTGCCCATAGCAGCAAATCAGATTCTAGCTATTATCTTCTAGAAAGTGCTAGATAAATGTTAGGTAGAATTTGATTGGTTGCTATAGACAACTTCTCAACTTCTAAAAACCCATACTTTAGTAAATATACTCCTTAATCTTAAGAATGGATGGAATGAAGGTCAATACATATAACTATATCAAGCCAGTGGATTCTAATACTTAGATTGACTATAGCAGTGATCATATGAAAAAATGGAAGACAGATATTCCAATATAACAATTGAAATGCATTAAAAGAAATTGTTACATAAAAACAGAGTGCAAATATCAATTCCATTTGTTTGCTAGTAGATTTTATGAAAAAGTCTACACAGCTCTTGTGGTAAATAAAGCTTTATATGAAATTCTGGGAGATAGAGAATTGTTATTGGATTATAAAACTACTGTAAAAAAAAAAAAAGAAATAATACCTGTTACAACTAAATATAATCAAGACGAATAAATATGGAAAAATATTACTAAACCTTAGAAAATTGTATATGCTTGATTCGATTTTGAAGGGAATTTTACCTTTAAAACCTAATCTTGTATTTAGAAGAGATGACAATCGGAAAGATATTTTGGAACAGAGTGTGCTAAAGATTGAAGAATCGAAAGATAAGAATTTATTTAATTGAAAATGTAATGGCTGTTTTTAATTGTGGGAATTGTGTAGTCTGCAGATATATTAATAAATGTGATACATTTTTAATAACACTAAAGTCTATAATATCAATAGTTTTACCGATTTTCACACATTTCATGTGGTCTACTTATTAGAATGCTGATGTGGTGTGAAGTATATTGTAAAAACCATCATAATTTTTAGATTAGGTTTTTCAAGAACACCTTAAGAGCATTAAATATAAAGCTCATTCGGTGCCAAGACATTTCATGAAAAAGCATGAAGCTAATCCAGGATCTCATACCTGTAAAACCGGAATCGGTATGAAATACCGCCGGCTGCAAGGTTCGATTCCCGGCAGCGGCAGCCCGACAGATGGACAGATCCCGACAGCGCCTGTCTTGGGACAGGCACCCGGTATATAGACACCTGTCATTTAACCCACGCTGGGATAAAGCAATCGGGAAGCCGTCAGTCGGGATCACGTCAGCCGGTTTTCCGATTGCATCCCGTAAAACCATAGACCATGTGAAACTCGGCGCATGAGGAGTTGCTCTTGGTAAACTTTTAGCTTAACGTGTTCTAGATTTTCCAACTGAATACACTGAAACACACAGGACTGAATAAATACTATGAAATTGACCCATCTTAGTAAATTGTATTTTTTTACATATCTCTGAATTTTTCTCTTATTATCTTCTATTGATTCTGACATTGCATATTATAGTTATTGTATATAAAGTGTATATAAAGTAGGGATGTGCAGGCTCGGATAGGTTCGAGTTTGCACGTGGAGTTCGGATTTTTCCCTCCAAAAAAACGGAACTCAGAACGAGGCAAAACGTCATCTTACATGGACGAACATCATCATTCCTGGTCTTTTGTCCAGGAATGATGATGTTCGTCCATGTAAGATGACGTTTTGCCTCGTTCTGAGTTCCGTTTTCTTGGAGGGAAAAATCCGAACTCCACGTGCAAACTCGAACCTATCCGAGCCTGCACATCCCTAATATAAAGTGTATAGTTTTAAATATTTTACATATTTCCATAATAGAATTTATTTTTGTTTTAGTTACTGTATTTTATTTGTCTGTCCCTATAGTGCTCTTTACTTTTATTCTTGCCATCTGGTTGTAAAAATATCCATCCATGGTTGTAAACATATACATCCAGCACTATTATTGTCTTATTGTCTTTTTTTTGTTAGTTATTATGCAAGATATTTAAATTATATGTATTGTAAACATGTCCCTTTGGTATACAGATATTTATTGGTTGTTGGGAATGAAAGTTCAACAGTTAAAATGTCAACACTTACAATGGGGACAGTGTAAGGTCGAACCTGGCATGCAGACATGTTAATAATATTATTTACAGTATTTTTACATTTTCGGCTGTACAACTTCAAACATTTTGGTAAAGCATGTTTGAAGTAGTAAAGCCAACACTGTTAAACTGCTGTGTGTGTACGTGTGTGTGTGTGTGTGAGTGTGCAGGGCCGCCATCAGGGGGAGGACTGCCGGGACTGGAGTCCCAGGCCCGGACTGATAGAGGGCCCGACCTAGCTGCCCAGGGCCAGATTAAGGGGATGGCGACAGGGGCAGTCGCACCGGGGCCCCCACACAGATTTGGTGTAAGCCTGCCAAGAACAGGTATCTAGCAGCACCTGTTCCCTTATGAGGACTGCCGCAGCTCTGCGTTCTTCTGCATACAGTGCAGAGCAGCTCCAGAGACCCCTCATCAACATCATGTGACACATCACATCTGTGTTGCTGATCACTGATAAAGGGACTTGGAGCCACTCTGCATGCAGAAGAACACAGAGCTCAGCTATCAAGCTAAACCATTCAAGACGAGCCGGCCACATGGGAGTTGATATTGGGGGGCACTGTGTGGCATATAAATTTGAGGCATTGTGTGGCAAGTCAAGAGGGTCTTAGTGACTAGGGGGTAAATTTACTAAAGTGAGAGTTTTAAGAAGTGAGTTTTAAAAGTGATGTTGCCCATAGCAACCAATCAGATTGTAGCTATTATCTTCTAGAAGGTGCTAGTTAAATGTTAAGTAGAACCTGATTGGCTGCTATGGGCAACATCAGTTTTAAAACTCACTTCTAAAAACTCTCACTTTAGTAAATTTACCCCTAAGAGGCATCTCCATTCAGCACTCACAAATAGCTGCATTCTGCAGGTATAAGACCATTGTCTGTTTCCATAAAGGGTGCAGCTCTACCTGTGCACATGTTGCACCACCTGTGCTGAACTCCTTATCTGCCATCTGCTCTGCTTCCTCCAATGTGTTTGTCTAAATTTCACCCCCCTCAAACTCTAGTGTTAATATCTCTGTGTGTCTCCTCAGTGTGTGTGTGTCATTATGTCACTGACACCCAGTATATTATTATTATTACATTTTATTTATAGGGCACCACAAGTGGTCCGCAGCGCCATACATACAGTAAAGGGTACACAGAACATTACATTACAATACAGTAACCAAAATATAAACAGAACACAAGTAACAATTAGCATCACAATTCTCCATACACAGTACAGCTCTGAAGGTGAAGGCTGTCATAGAAGTGCTAGAGAAGAAAGCTGTGAGCAGTGGGGAGGAGGACCCTGCTCCTAGGAGCTTACAATCTAGGGAAGAGGGGAGACAGACAGATGACATGAGGCATGAATGTGTAGAGGGGGACCTGAGTGCAGGAAGTAAGCAAGGTAGAGATGGCTGAGGCAGGAAGGACAGAGACTTGGTAACATGGTTATGTGGTGGAAGGGTAGGCTTTGATGAACAGGTGAGTTTTCAGTGCATGTTTGAAACTCTGCAGGGTTGGGGAGAGCCTGATCGAGCGAGGTAGCTCATTCCAGTGGAGGGGGGCTACACGGGCAAAATCTTGGACACGAGCATGAGTTGAAGTAACCAGGGTGGAGGAGAGGTAACAGTCATTGGCAGACCGGAGTGTCACCATGCCACCCCCCACCCACCTGAGGCGCCAATGTGTACCACCATGTCATACCCCCAGGCCACAGTGTGTGTCTCCCTGAACCCCCAAGCTTTAGTGTGTGTCAAAATGTTCCCCAGGCCCCATTGTGTGTGTCACCATGCCCCCCAGGCTTTAGTATGTCTCTCCCTGACCCCTTATGCTTCAGTGTTTGTCTCCATGTCCCCCCAGGCCCCAATGTGCATCACCATGTCCCCCCATGCCCCAGCATGTGTCTCCCTGAGCCCCAGGCTTCAGTGTATGTGTCCATTTCCCCCCAGGCCCCAATGTGTGCATTATCATGTCCCCCCAGGCCCCAGTATGAATGTCACCATGTCACCCCCTCAGGCCCCAATGTGTGTCACTATGTCGTCATCCCAGGCCTCAGTGTGTATGTCTCCATGACCCCTCAAGCCCCCAATGTATATGTATCCCTATTCCCTCTCTCCCCAGTATGTATATCTCCATGTCCAGGCCCCAATGTGTCTCTTATCATCCTTATGTGTGCCTGCCCTTTCTTTTCCTCTTTCTCATGTGTCATCCATTAATATTATATATCTGTCCCCCATACACACTTACTTCTACAATTTACCCACAACCACCCACCCTTCATGTTCACAAATTGCTGTTCTACTTGTCCTGCACCTTCTCCCACCTCCCTTTATCTACTTCTGCACACTTTACCTCTTACCTTCCTCCTGTGCCTCTTCTGCTGCTGAAGGTGATGGAGATGGCATTCTGCTGGCGTCCGGTAAGAAGCGACATGGAGACACCAGAGGATGGAAGTTACCACATCTTCTTGCAGTGATTCTCACCTAGTGTCAAAAACTGGGAACCATTAAAAATCAAAACTGTTGTGAAGGAGGGGGCGCACAAACATCTATCTTTACTGAGATGAAGTTACACCACTGGGGAGGACACTGTCCACTGGGATAAAACAAGCCTTCCCTGTGCATCAGCCTTTTGTGAATTGTTCCTGCAGGTCTGTTGTGCTTCACCTACATACGACATCACAATGCGTGACATCACATAGGTTTGGAGTGGCATTGCAGAATACCACAGTGAAGAGCTGTGGGTGAAGATTGCATTGCAGAAAAGTGGACAGATAGACTAGCCAAAGAAAAAGGTAAGTAATAAAAAATGGAAGCAGATTACAATCACAAAGAGAAATAGGAGGTCGGTTCTTGAAGGGATAAGGTAGCGGCATGGGAGAGGGGCCCTACCTATTTTGTCAGTCCTGGGCCCCACAATGTCTGATGGCAGCCATGTGTGTGTGTTTGTGTGTGAAGCATGCTAGTAAAAATATGAAAATAAAATATGAAAGCATTAAGGTCCACTCGGTGTATATAACAAATGATTAATGTAATTTCTGCAACTGATTTCTACATGTCAGTTTCGACTTTGTGCAGATCGCAAAACCGTTGGGAAAACAACAACATTTACTAAAAGGCAAAACTGGTGGGAATCCAACAAAATGCCTGTCTTTAGAATGTAATTGAACATCAACTCACTATTGATGTTTTAACATTTATAAGTATGGAAGCCCCAGATTTAGTAAACATCGTATACCAAAACCAATGAAAACCAATCAAAAACAAACATTAAAAATAATAGACTACCAACTGAGAGGTGAGTTTTTGTCCAAAAACCCATTCTATTGGTCAAAGTGTCAACATGATGCCTACAGTATGAAAAAGGACATAACTCAGTGCTGCCCTGTGGATGTAGGACTTACAGTATAATGTTTTAAGGCTAGTCTATACTCACCACTTACAGCACTCTACCACCTGACTAGGAGAAGCCAGAAGGCAGAAACAAAGGACCAACAGCAGCTTCATGAGATACTGCAACACCAAGTTCTTCCATTGGCAGTTGAACCTCAATGCTGTGTATGAATGCTAGGTCATACAGTTGCTCTGTCTTAAACTCATCAAATTAATGAGCCTGTATGGCCTCATCAAGGATTAGCTTGAGCCAGACATGGTAATGACATGAGCTGTATTTAATAGGCCTGTACAGTCTGCAGTGTGCTCCACATTTTTTTGGCAGTGGATCTTTCCAGTAAGTCAACTCTTAGTGGTGGGCATAATACAGTAAACTTTCTCCCATCTTGTCAATCAGTGCATGGCAGCCCTGAAGACCCTCTCTTTTATCTCAAACTGCTTCCTCAGCCAGAAGTCACTGTGGCATGAATTAAGGGCAGTTTTCTATAATATTGCTGGCATGCTTAATGGCCTGGGAGCTATAGACTGCATACACATTGGGCTCACAACCCCTATGAATATGGCCAAAATTGACACCAATAGGCACCATGCCTATTCAATGCATGTGCAGGTTGTGTGCTATGCAAAACAAAAAATAATGTGTTGTACAGCAACTGGCTATCCTGGTTCATGTCACTATCATTATTTTAACACATTCATCCTACTATGTTAAAATTGCGGCAGAACTAATTCCCTTCTGGTTGCATATACCTAGTCTCAATATGTTATGCAGTGCAAGATACCTGGCACAAGAGAGCAGCCAGGTCACATGCAACTCAGCTTGCATTGAGCATAATTTTTGTGTCTTTTTTGCCCAAAAATGTGTTTTAGTCACAATTGGATATGACAAATCATTTCACAAGACTGCACTGATTAATTTGATATGTGGCACTGGTATAAATTGTAAAAGATGCAAAAGAAGACACTTGGTGCAACCTAAGTTGCACGAGACCTGAAGCAATGAAAATGGCTGTTTGGCATGACTGCAGTAAAAATGTATGAGGACAGATCTGTAGGTAAGTTACTTGTACTTTTTCTTACATTTTAAGCGTAAGGAACAATATGTTAATGTAGTAATTTTTTCTGTTATGTAATTGCACATGTGATTCTGGCTATAGCTATAGCTCCTGGCTTCTGACTTCCTTGTCACTTCTGTAGACTCTGCTAAGCAGAAGTACAATGCAGCACATATATCCACTAGATCAGTGATAAAAAATACTTTGGACTATTAAAATGTACTCTAGCTTCAGGTGTTTAAATTCATCTGGTGGTGTATAATTATATAGTCCAACAAAGGTCTCTTATATTGTGAACCTGTATCATATTGTTTAGCTCTGTTAAAGCATGTATTTGTTACTCTTGCATTCTGTGGAAATCATTTGATTGTAATTCTTGCAATCTAATGACAACAGATGTTTATACCTCTATTGCTGTGCACAGCCTCTGAAAGCTGGTATTCATAAGACATGACGTATGATTTACCATCCTTATCTTCCTGGACATGTGCTCATGTTGCATCATTTGTGTTCTCATAAGATCCACCTGTGTTCTTTCAAAGGCAACTATGCTCTCAATAATGGCTACTGTTGAATCTCTTGCAGGTGATATTTATGGTAGACAAATGGGGTAAGTCAGTGCACTGATTTTGTACTATAGTGAACAATAATATAATTAACCTGGTGTTTTGCCAAAATAATAGTTATAAATCTCTCACTGATGGTTTTTGCCAGATATAAATTCTGCAGTAAGTACACAGTAAATAAAAAAAAATCTATATAATGACTGGTGGTGCTCCCCTATAGTCCCTAAAGCAATAGTGGACACAGAGAGAAGGAGGCTCTTTTATGGGGGTACTCTTTTTCTATAATTAGACTAAACTATAAATAGACACTACAGACATGCAACACCTACATCTTATTCATAATGATAAAATAATTTTGCCTTCACTGTGTCAGATATAGGCAGGGCCATATTTCCCACTAGGCAAGCTAGGCACTCACCTAGGGCCCAATGGAACCCAAAGGGCCTGTGGATGGGCCCCTTTGCTCCAAGAAGTTCGGACGATCAAAAACGCTCCCAGAGGACCACTGTGCGAGTCCCACCTACACTGCCAGAGAGTCCTGCTGTGGCACTGCACCACTGTCTGCACAGTGCACTGTCACTGACTCAAAGGGGGGTGATTCAATTCAGATTCAATTGCATAGCACCGGGAGCTCCCATGGCTATTCAATTCAGACCGCTGTTTAGTCGAACAAATGATTTCTGACTAAAGTGCTAGACGTGCGGCTGTTTTCCGGGTTAGCACAGCAATAACAGCCTTGTGGCTGGTACTTTAGTTGGAGAATGCTGTTCTCATGACTAAACACCCAGGTTAAGTCGCAAGAACCAACATTCTCCAACTTAACTACTTCTGAACAAAGTAAACATCACTGTGAATGGAACAGCTCCAAAAGCTACCTCCTGGCGCTATTCAGTTGTCACTGAATTGAATTGCCCCAAGAGTGACAGCGCAGTGTTCACAAGAGGGGGGAAAAGGAAGGTCACCAGGTCCGGCCCACAGCCCCAGCTGTCCTATCCAGCTCCAGCTAGCTCCAGCCATGGCCTCTACCACAGTGACAGTCTCACTGCCAGACTTGCCACCGCCCACCAGCAGCACAGGACCAGCACCCAGCAAGGGGTAGAGGGACAGGCAGAGCTGCAGAGGTCTGGATCTCAGGGTAGCACAGCAGCCAGGCAGGTAGGGTACTGTGTTATTCTCAATACTCTGCAATATACATTGATGTCATTTTTATGATGTGCAATCTGATTGAAAATGTAAAAGTTAATAAGTCAATGTTTGTTGGTCCCCTAAGACCAGAGTGCTCAGTGAGGTAATGTGAGCAAGCAACTGTAACTTAGACATAAGTACCTAGGTACATACATATACTCCTTTCATAAATATATGTGTGTATACACATTTGGCTACATATGCATATTAATTACAGGATGATATATAAATATATATAATCTCACTTAGTGACACTGTAAAAACTGTGAATATATTACAGTAGGTGTCACTAGAACAAGATACACATATTCATCTTATACATGCACTATATATATATATATATATATAATATATATTAGGACAAGTCCCGCACTCACATCTGTAACGGTCACAACGTCGGGGTGCATTCCAGCCAATTCGGCCCCATCCTGGGACATTAGGCCAAATATAGTTATCCAAAAGGACGCACTCACCAAGGAGACATTCAAGGTAGTTTATTCCAGCATCAAAACAATGTGAAGGTAGTAGGTTCTAGCAGCAGCATACAAATAGAAGCAACGTTTTTGTCGAGTCAGGACCATTATCAAGCCAGCAGCATATCACAACAACCTTTAGGTATTTCAATGACACAACCTCAGCCCGCAGGTCTGACTTACCTTACCTCGGGGATACCATATATAGCACCAGCAATCAAAACTAGCGCGCGTTACATCACCGCATGCGCACCACCGCTTGGAACGCACAACCCGGAAGTGACGTCACTTCCTCCTGGCCGTGTTGCATCATAGTCCTCCAAATAGCGTTCCACCCCGTGGAACGCATAATGGGACCACAACTCAGCATCCTGGTCCTCCAGCCTGCGTGCCAACATGTGGGACGCAAGGCGGGACCACTGGCTAACCATTGTATATATACCACAAGTCGAATAAATAGACTAAGTAACTTTAAAGCCACCCATACCACAAAAAACAAATATAGCAAATACTCTTATATTTACCCTATGATCCCTCTATCCCATCAAAAACATTTTGGTATTTTTATATACTATTTAAATATAATTTTTTTATTTTTTTTGCCTTTTACATTTTTCATCACACAGGATCATAGAACATATCTCTAAACTTATCACAGATAAATATATCAAAAAGATCACTGATAAAAACAGTTTCTAATGGAGGAGGTAATGGAGGAGGCGATGTAGATCTTAATTCATTGCCCTTAAATAATAATAATAAATAATAACAATAATTTTTGATGGGATAGAGGGATCATAGGGTAAATATAAGAGTATTTGCTATATTTGTTTTTTGTGGTATGTTAATTGTTTGTAAACCGAGGGGATTGCAAGATATGAGCACAACAACCATATGTATTACCATGTATAAATCCATATTTATTGGAGAGATTGACTACCATGGGTGGCTTTAAAGTTACTTAGTCTATTTATTCGACTTGTGGTATATATACTGGGTGGAACGCTATTTGAAGGACTATGATGCGATGCGGCCCGTGAGGAAGTGACATCACTTCCGGGTTGTGCGTTCCAAGCGGTGGAGCACACGCGTTGATGTAGCGCATGCTAGTTTTGATTGCTGGTGCTATATGTGGTATCCCCGAGGTAAGGTAAGTCAGACCTGCGGGCTGAGGTTGTGTCATTGAAATACCTAAAGGTTGTTGTGATATGCTGCTGGCTTGATAATGGTCCTGACTGGACTGAAACGTCGCTGCTATTTGTATGCTGCTGCTAGAACCTATTACCTTCACATTGTTCTGATGCTGGAATAAACTACCTTGAATGTCTCCTTGGTGAGTGCGTCCTTTTGGATAACTATATATATATATATATATATATATATATATATATATTATCCTTTAATTATATGGCACCACAAGGATTCTGCAGCACCTAACAAAGTACAGTATATAAACAAATGAGCAACACAAGAATACAGTGACTTACAGTACAAGACATAGCAGGACAAGAAGCAATTATGTCTTCCAACCCGTCGACGGCTTCCTAAGGACCGAGTTGAGAACCTATGTTGTAAGCTATTTAGAAGAGTTGATCAGTGTTGTCCAGGAACCATCAGTATGTTATTTCTTCTATATTTATGAATGACTGTGACAATGACAATTTATTGAGTTGGGGGCCATGTGAGAGGTAAATGTACAATATATATTGTTCAGGATTAGTTACTTTGATGTTCTGTTTGAATTTTGATTAATCTATCATTAATTGTATTTTCAGTAGGAAAATAGAATGTGTAATTGAATTGCTATTACCCTTTCCTATTGAGAGATTGCTTTGATTTCTCCATCAACCAGGATGTAAAAGCACGCATCTGGATCTGCTAAACAAAAGAAGAAGAAAGAGATGGAAAAGGAAGCACTGAAACAATAAAAATGTATGGTCTTTCATTACCCAAAAGATTCCTAGTCTCTTCTAAGGATCCTGAATGTGCACTTCATGCACCAGGTACTTCTCAGTGCATTATCACTACAGACATGGATATAGGCATGCAGCAGATTGCCCTGCCAGCTCAGAGGAAACCTCCAATACCACAAGCCTGCAGTCTGGACCATTCCATGACATAGAAGCAGCAGATGTGCAACAGACCTCTTCTGCTTTCATTGAAGAAATTGCAGATCTTCAGATCAAGAGCATTCGGAAATCGTCTACCACCTTGTCAAGATCACAAGATATATCCAGAAAATCTATGAAGGATAATATAATTGTAAGTTATTCTCATGTTCCCACCGACTAAGGACTGGGTAATAACATTACAGAATCCATGAGATCATATTTTACTTGAAATCCATAAAAAAATACTTTGTCAGATTTGTCAGCATCAAGGAGAAACTATTCTGTTGGCACACAACTTCTGACTCCAGATCTTTTTTGGAGAAAAAAAATGAATGGTGAAAGTGTTCACTGTGATTGGTTTATATACTCTAAATCAAAAGTCACCGTATTTTGCATCCATTGTAAAGTAGTACATCACATGCCCTTGCAACAGCTGGATTTAACAATTTGAAAAATGCTGGATCACGGTTTAAGGAGCATGAAACGTCAAGTGATCATCGCAGTTGTGTAATGAAATTCACACAAAGAGCCAAACATACTGTAGTTGACAGATAGAACATGCCCTTGCTTTACAAATGGATAAAGAACATAATTACTGGAGAGAAGTTTTAAAGAGAGTTGTTGTTGTTATCAAGTTCCTAGGGGAACATGGTTTACCCTTTCATGGGAAAGATTAGTTATTTGGTTCTCCACAGGATGGATGTTTGCTTGGGTGTCTGGAACTGATCTACCAATTTGATCCATTTCTTAAAAATCATATCAAGCAATATGGAGGAGCAGGAAGTGGAGTAAGCAATTACATGTCCTCAACCACAGTGGAAGAACTTATTGACCTTATGGGAGCTAAAGTTTTGGATACAATAGTCCAAGAACTGAAAAGGGACAAATATTATTCTCTTATTGTGGACTCCACTCCTGATCTCAGTCATGTTGATCAACTAGTAATAGTTGTGAGATATGTGAACAAAGATGGACAAGTAGAGCGATTTTTAGGATTTGGGTCAATACATTCCCATACTGGAGAGCACCTTGAAAGCACAGTGCTTTCTATTAAAAAGATTGACATTTGCAACTGTCGAGGACAAAGCTATGACAATGCCAGCCACATGTCTGACAAATATAATGGCTTACAAGCAAGTTCTGCTCACTCACTCAATCTAGTGGAAGCATATGCTGCTGATTCTTGTGTAACAGCTGTATCGTTCTTTAATTATTTTGAGTGCCTTTATACCTTTTTTTTTCTTCATCAAGTCATCGATGAGAAACACTCAGTAATCATCTCAGCAAAGCATCTGGACACATTTCCCTAAAAAGATTGTCAAGCACAAGATGGTCAGCTCATGCTGATGCTACAAAAGCATTAAGAAGAGGCTACAAGTATGTTGTTAATGCACTTAATGGATTGTTGGACTCAAAACAACAACCTACGAATGCTTGAGGAGAAGCAAAATCTCTGGAAGAGCAACTTGATGCTTTTGAAACTGCTATCTTGCTTGTTGTATGGGGAAACATTCTTAAAAGGTTGGATGCAACAAATAAGACTTTGCAAAAATTAAATGTTTGTATCGATAAAGTTGTGAATCTCTACAGTTCACTGGAGAAATATGTTCCAAAAATAAGATATTCTATTGACACTTTTGAAATTGAAGCTACAAAAATGACATCCAACCATTCTTATCCAGGTGAAAGAAAGTGCTCAATTAAAGGAAACCTTTCCATGATGAGGAATAGACTAATGACAAACCGTATTTTTCAGCAAGAGAAAAATTCATTTTCAATACCATCAATATAATAATAGATAGTCTTCTTGTGAAGCTGAAGAAAGGAAACAAGTCCTACAAAAACATCAATAGACGATTTGCAATTCTTAAACCATCAGCTGGAATAAATGAGCTGCGCAGTTTGGCAGATAATCTGCAAAACAGTTATCCAGATGATCTTGAAGAAAGTTTTACTGAAGAATTTATCCAATTTTATTCAATGTTACCTCATGAGGATAACCCATTGGCAATGACGCAGTATATAATTGACCATGATCTCCAGAATACATTTCTCAATACAGAAACCATGATACATACTTTTTTATGTATGCCTATTGCTAATGCCAGTGGAGGGAGGTAATTTTCCTGTCTATAACAAATTAAATTTAAAGAAGAACCACCATGGTTCAAGATCGTCTATCAGCACTATCATTGATGGCTGTGGAATCAGGTCTTGTTAAACATCTGGACTTCAATGACCTAGTGGATGCTTTTGCGTAAAAAAAAAAACAAGCAGTGTAACACTGTAGCAATAATTATAAAGTTAAAGGGATACTATAGTTGTAAAAATAAATTAATTATAGCTGTGTATAGTGATCAGGGATTTTACACTTTGTCTGATATCAGGTGTCAAAGTTAATATAACTTTATGTGCTTACACATTAGACGATATTTTACATGATTCACCAGATTTTGACGCATTGGAACGACAAACCGTGTAAAATATGTAATTGGGAGTTTCCACTCACGATCACGATGCCGATGCGCATACACGTGGGTCGTACATCGCATCTTCAGATCTTGCCTACAGCAGGCAAGATCTGCCAATCTCGTACACGATGCACTGGAAATCGTTAAGGACGCACGATAGATCATTGGTCAGATTGAACACTTTTAAGCACCATATTGTGTCCTGGAGTACCAGGGAGCTGCCGGGGAGAGTTCAGGGGACATCGCTCACAATATCGCATCGTGAGCACATCGTCTAGTGTGTAGGCACCTTTAATGTGTCGAAGATTGGTTGAAGTGTGTTTTATGTCAAGCGTTAAAAGCTAGAAAAAAGTTTTGGCTAAAATTGTTTGTACTTTCTGATATAAGGTATTGGAAGCCAAGACATTTTTGTACAACGTAATTTGTACTTTTTTATGGCGTTCAAAAGTTTATCTTTTTTTGTATAACACTGATATTTTCTAGTAGGCGTTAAAAGTTAATATAGATTATTTTGTATTATAAACATTGTTTGCATTTTCTCTGATATCAGGTATTCAAAGTTAATATACTACATTGTTTGCACTTTCTATGATATCAGGTGTTAAAAGTTTAAATAAATTATTTTGTATTATATTTGCACATTACATTTGCACTGTTTTATTTTCCATTTCAATGTTTGTAATGTCTGTAAAGTTTAAAGCTTTAAAAAGTTGAATATAAGGAGGAAAAACAAAAAATGTATTTAAGGGGCATGAATCAGGAACTTTGGACTGTGCTGCTGACTAGGGTGATGAACATCTGGCCTTCACTTCGTGTATGCGTGTACAGCTGGCCTCGATGCTAATGGTGAACACTTTTAACACTTGCTATGACTTCCTTATGTTTCTCATAGACCAAGGTATGTCTGTGCCACATTTCACAAAATTACGTCAATTAGTTTAAAAGTTATTAGAAAAATTTGGGGGCCAATGGCGAGTGAAACACCCTGTATTTGATGTCAGATTCTATTGGAAATGACAAATCCAAAGGAGTTTTAGACAGCAAAAAACCAATGTACTTCTACATTATTTTTCTATTGACAGTCAAATACGATGGTTAGTAAATACAGTACATAGGCCCTCATTCAGAGCCGTACGCTCTGAGCAGAGCGCACGCTCTGCATGAGGGCCGGGCTCCATTTTCATGGAGCGTCCTCATGGACGCTCGTATAGCTGTGGGTCACCACCCACAGGCTATACGAGCGTGCATTTTGATGGCCGCGATGGTCGTGACCATCGCGACCATCGAAATTGCGAGCCGGAGCCCGCGGTTGAGGTTTTCAACCGCAAGCTCCGGAGTGATTTTGGCTCTATCAGAGCCAAAATCACTCCCACTGACATCACTAGTGATGTCAGTGGGCCGGCTTCTGACGGGAGGCGTTCCCGTGGGAACGCCCCCGTCAGGGAGGCACGCCCCCGGCACGCCCACCAAAGGGGGTGTGCTGTCAATCAACATTGACAGCACGCCCCCTTTGATCGGACACAACGAGCGAAGGAAAGTCCTTCGCTCGTCGTGTCTGGCGCATGCGCACGACGGAGCTCCCTCCGTCGTGCGCATGCTCAGTGCAGACCATCGACCCACTTGCGAGCATACAGCCGCTCGCGAGTGGGTCTGAATCAGGCCCATAGTTTTTAAGACAGTAATCTGCCATCAATGTCCAGACTGTAAGACTGCTGTTAAACCAAACTGTTTTATTTGATAGTCCAGGTTTTAGGGATATTCATACTTGAACCAAACTGACTGAGGTACTAATTAAACAACCTGAGCTCAAGCATGGATATCTTTAAAACTTGGACTGTTAGAGAAACAACTTTGGGAACCCCTGGTTTAACAAAAAAACTTATTAAAGAAACAAATAAAAAACTGGAGTGCCCCCACCCCCCTAAATAAGTATAGCCCGGGCTGATTACCACTAAAGAAAAACCTTTTTGCAAAACAAAAAGTCCAGAATTTGGTTAGAAATACTGCTCACGCACATAAAAGAACAAATGGCTTTGAAGAGAATCATATTAAATTATTCTAATTGGAGTTCTTTATGGTAGCAACTAAATGAAAGAATTTCATAACAATATATGTAATTAAAAAGAAAAAATCTTTTATGTAAAAGCTGTGACAATATCACGGTTTGTTTAACATTTAGACTTCAAATAGGAAAGTAATACAGTTAAATAAACAATTACATTTTCTGTAGGCGTTGAGATCCAGATTTAGAATTTAGAAGCTAATTTATTCATTTTCCTGTTTGCAACCCATAACACACATACAGGGTGTGCAGAAAAAAACTTGTATTAGTCATATCACAGCATTCACATAGCAACATTAATTTCTGGCACTGAAATTCTATTTAGCCCACAGAATTTCAGGAAGGTCCAGATAAACAAGGACAAGGCAGCTGCAAAGCTTGGAAAAGAACTAGAATGAAAAACTTTGTATCATTTTATGTGTTATTTCAGGAACTTGAATGGGCCCCACAGACGCAACTCAACCTCACACTGAAAATAACTTTCTGGCCACTCTTGGGTATATTGTAAATGAACAAGATTAAGACCCCTGGAGTAACTGTACAGTAGATCTACTACAGTATAAAATACATAAAATATTTAAGATATAATACATAATAATAATAATAATAATAATAAAATATTAAAATGTGAAAAGGAACCTCTCAAAAAACTGCCCATATTAAACCCCACCAAACTGATGCTGGCCCAAGCAAAATTATTATAGCCTTGGATCCCTTTCACTTTCCAGGCAAACAGAAGTATCCAGCAAAGGTGCGGTGAAGGGAAATCTTTTTTTTTAGTTTTTGAGGTACAGTATTTTGAATAGTTACTATACTGTATTGAGTAAGAATACTTTTTATATTTATTAAAGTATTTTACTGTATATACTATTGTTTTTTGTGGAGTTTTTTTGTATCATTTCTCTTTTGGTATACTAGACAGGGTTCGCAATGACAATTGTCCATTCTACAGGGAAAATTTGGCATTTCAGGGAGCCGTATCTTGTTAATCAGAGCCCTAATGATTTTCAGAGCTGAACAGGTAACATTTTGGAGGAGGATGCAGTCTTTGTGCCGGAATCTTTATGTAATGCCAGCTGTCAGGATGCCTCCTGTCAAAATACTGACAGCGGCATCCTGATGGTTGGTATCCCGACAGGGGTTCGGATAAGTATACTTACCCTTCTCCCTCTAACCCTCCCTTGTTGTAGCCTAACCCTAACTCTACCCACCCCGCACTCCAAACCCTCCCCTTTGTGCCTAATCCTGTCTCCCCTTTGTGCCTAAAAGTATCCTGAGTGCCTAACCCTATCTCCCCCAGTGGTGCCTAACCCTAACTCCCCCAGTGGTGCCTAACCCTAACCCTCCAGTGGTGCCTAACCCTAACCCCCAGTGGTGCCTAACCCTAACCTCCCCCACAAAACCTAACACTAACCCCTCTATTTAACTATACCAAGTATTTGTGCACTTCTCCACAAAACAATGTAAAACTGTATGTCTTTTGTGTACTTTGCCAGGAATTCTAAAAAAATTACTCTGATAAAGTCTAATTTAGAGACACAACAACTTAGAGTATCCCGTCTAGTGAATTACAAATGATCACAGTCATTTCCCTGAATGAGTTCACCACTAGCAATATGTCTTACTGGTGCCCACATTAAAATACATTTCCAGTGGTGATGCTGATGCAGGACTCAGCAGTTGTGGAGCTGTTAATAGCAAGCCACTGTTTACATCCATACATTGTAGAAAGCACACATTACTTCTGTATTTATTTATGTGTCCAGGTAACTGCTATTTAATTATAAGTTCTGGCAGTGTTTAATTTTTACAAGTTATGGGACAGTGAGTTCTAGCAAAATCCTTTTAGCCAGCTAAATACCTTTATGTTTTGCACTAGACTGGATTTTGCCCCACTCTCTAATCTTAAAAATACAACATGTTCTCAAGCATTACAATCCCTGCATGCTACCAGTGGCATCACTAGGAGGGTGCAGGCCACACCGTGTGACACTATTTGAGTGAGTGACACCCAAATAGCAGTCATCCATTATACCATCCCCTCTTCTGTGTCCGGAGAGGCTGGGGGCTTCCCAGCAGCTCCCAGAGCATTGGGCAAGCCCCCAACATGACGACAACGGGGGCATGACACCCAGTCACAGCCCCGAAATATGACAACTCAGTGGACGTGGCCTTGCTGATACTAGGCCACTCCCCTTTTGTGCAGGGGAGGGTTAGTACTTGCCGCACCAGGTGTTACCACCCGGTGTGACGCCTCTGCATGCTACTACTCAATTCCATCTCCTGCAACCTCACCTGGTAGTTTTACACATTAAAGCAAAAAAGAGCAAGTAACAGGGTACCTGGACAAGCCATGAAGAAATGCAAGGGGTGCAAGTATTTATTTTTTTGGCATGCAGGGCAAATGTTGGCTGCTTTAGAATGTAGCCCACAAATACTGAACAGGTTTATTTTTAAAAAGCTATTTAGATTTAAGTTTGGACACACCCTTCTCACATTTAAATTTCTCTGCACATTTTATTTCTGCCCCACCTGCAGTGCAATATGGTTTTAGCAAGATGCAAGTTACTTGCTCTTTCTTGCTTTCCCAAATCAGAATCAGGCCCATTGTTTCTTAACATGGATTATTATTATTATTATTATTATTATTATTATTATTGTTATTATTATTATTGCTACTGCATTCTGTCTTCACACATTTTGAATTACGGCATCTCTGTTATTAATCAATATTTGCCTTATACTTCTATGTGTAATATACTGACTGCTTTGCATTGTACTGCTACATCATGGACTCCCTATTGTCCCCTTCTTCCCAATCTCACTTATCAAATACTGTATCTCCTCCTTCTTCAACCTACTGTTCTTTTTATTTTCTTTGTAATTTCCCACTGCATGTTAGTTTTCTATAAATGGCTCATCCTGCCCATTGTAAGTTTGTAACCTATGTAGTGCACCCTAGATGGCTTCCTCACCTGGGTCTTTCAAGACCAGGAAGAACAGCCCATTGAACTATTTACTATCTTGTTAATCAGTGCAATTTATTCTTGTTTGTCTTATTTACATGTATTTCTTATTGCACATTGTAACCAATGTAGTGCGCCCAACATAGCTGCCTTGCCTGGTACTCTACTTTGTAGAATGAACAATGCTTGGGTCTGATGATTTTGCAAGGATTTTACCCAGTATTTTTTATCTCTCCCATTATGTGTCATCAATTCCAGGATTTCCTATTCTGTCCAATGTAATCCTATGTAGTGCACCTAAAATGGCTGCATCATCTAAATCCTTTGTGGATAGGATGAATAATCTTTGCAACTGATGTCCCAAAATGGCTGCCACACTTTTGTGTTATATTTATGGTTTCTGTATTTTATGCAATTATAACCTCAGTATTTTGTCCATGGTTCCTGTATTTTTCGAATATCTAAACCTCTGTACAGTATTATGTTCATACTATCTGCTAAGTGCCTTGAGTCCTATTGGAGAGAAAAAAATATTATCACTATTATTATTATCAATATTATTATTATTATTATTATTATTATTATTATTATTATTATTATTATTGTTATTATTATTATTTGCTGGCTTATCTATACAGCTTTAATAATGGACCATGCAATTGTCTATTTATTCCCAGGGAAGAGTATACTCTTAAATAACTGATGCTTGCAATTTAAACTTCACAGTGTCATTACATGTTGTTTATTCTTCTATTGCATGGAGTTGATAAAAGTAATCTTATTTTTTAAATTTTTGATCATAACTTGGTGTGTAAACCATATAATTTACATACACAATATGTTAGATCAGGTTCTCTAGGTTTTGAATTGATTTGTATATGATTGGATGGTGTTGCATACACCTTCCTGTGGCTACTGTAGCACCAATTTTTAATCAAGTATATTTAATTTTTTATATTTATTGAATACTATATTTAGACTATTGGTAATTGTTCAATGTGCTACTTAGCTGTGCCAAGTGTTTCTGCACTTCTGCGCAAAATAAACTGTATGTCTACTGTGTACTTTGTCATCTGGCGCATAACTCATTTTTCTAGAGTTGTATAGGAATTCCATACTTTAACTTCACTCAACTCCTCGCTGATGCAATCTACGGATTTTCTGCAAATGATGTAATCTCATTATATAAACCTGCATTATATAAGAAATCTGAGCGCAGTCCGAAGATATTTTAAAATTACATTTGTCCTGTTGCTTATGCATGCATTAAGTACAACCTCCTACGTTCATCGCCGGCTTTGGCAACCTGCTTGTTAGTAAATGTACCACAAAATCTTGATTTTGTGTTTTTTTGCTCTTTCTGCTACATTATTGGGCGTTCATCTCTGTGCATATAGGATGCCATGATACATCACACATGGTGCTTGCATTGTCTTTCCATACAAAAGCAGAGGCATGGCATCACAATGTTGCTAAATAAAATGAAGAGAGAAGAAAATGTTCTCCTTTGTCCTGTGCTGCTCAGTCAATCCTGACCTGCTGAGAGTACAACAGTCATCCCTTTAATCAGAGCATAAAGTGTGCCGCATATGTCAAACGTCTAGCCACTAATAAAATAAATAAATACATTCTTTTGTTACTGTGTTTCTGTTATAATATTTATAATTTTATAAATGTAATAGTATGCATGTACTGTAAGTTTTATTAATGCTGTATAGCAGGAGGTGCAAAGTACATATGCACCGCTGTCTGGCTGATCTGTAATTATTCCCTTTTCTGAAAACTCTTATATAATGTATTTTTATAGGGACATATGGAAGTATCTCCTATCTCTTTTTTCTATATTCATCCCTTTTTTGAGCAAACAGTAAGTATAGTAACTCTTACAAAATGTACATGTATTTTCTTCTATCTTTTTAGCATTTAATTACTAGTCAAAGTACTTTTGGCACCTACTGTATTCTTCTTTTTCTTTATTATTTCTTTCTCCAATTTCTTTTTAACATATGCCTCTCATTGTTTGTAAAATAAAAAAATCATCACTTCCTAATGACATTAGGTTGACTTAAGCTGGGTACACACTGTGCGATGTGTACCCAGCCGATATGTTGGCCCGACGGGCCGTAGTATTGGATCCTGGGTACACATCAGAATGAACAATGGAAAAATACCTTGTTTTCCGTCCTTCTTTACCTGCAACGAGGCCGCTTGCGATATCATCTGGTTGGCCATGCGGCATGGCCGACCAGACAATGGCGCAAGCGGCCATGGGAGTGCACATATTGGCCGCACACACTGAATGATGCAGTCGATATGTTGTTCCGATTCGGCTGGAAACGACATATCGTGCTGATGACGTCTCAGTGTGTACCCAGCATTAGTCCATAAGACTCACTCGCAAGTAGGTCGATGGTGGGGCACTGCGCATGCGCCACGTGCGCACTGCGCGTGCGCAAGCCCCGGAGCAAGAGAGAAATTCTCTCGCACCGGGGCTCGCTGCAACCAGGCTGGCTGTCGATGTTGATCAACAGCTCGCCCCGTTTTGGGGAGAGGGGGTGGCTGGCGAAATGGAGGCTTTCCCGAAGGAACACCTGCCATTGGGGGCGGCCCTACTGACATCACGAGTGATGTCAGTAGTGAGCTTCTGGCTCTATTAAAGCCGAAAGCTCACTAGGGGCTTGCAGCAGATGAGACCCTACCACAAGAGTCTCGTCGCAAGCCACGATGGTCGCGATGGTCAAGTCTATCGCGACCATCACTTGGCTGCTCGCTAAAGCTGTGGGTGGTCACCTACAGCTTAGCTAGCGGCCAGGTGACCAGCTTTAAAAAAAAAGCGGCCGCCCTCATTCTGAGCGAGGGCTCACTTTTTGCGAGCAGCTCTGAATGAGGGCCATTGTACTGTAGTCATATCCAAGCACCATTTTTAATAAATCTCTATTCCAGGGCTAAATGTTATTAAGGACTTGTGCTACTATAAGGGAATCCAAGGACACCAATTGTTAGGGGGCATTCAATTCACTGAAGAGTGACATAATATCCAGTATTTTAAAATGCCTGCGGTGTCCCCACACAGAAACGTTGGCAGAGAAATGAAAGTTGTGCTTGACTATGATATCACTGCCTAGTGCCACACTTCCAGGCTGAATGTAGAAGGAGATGTCTCCACCCCTTTCTTTCCTGTCTGCTATAGTGAGAAGGTGCGATGGACACTGTATCTGAGGGCACGTGGGATGCTGTCTCTCAGGTGGTGCTGGGGAAACCCTGATGGCGCCCTGAGTGCTTCTATTGACCTTGAACCTATATCAGATAAAATTACGATGATGACCTACAAATTTTCACAGCTCTGGAAATAGGAGCTGGAATACAGAATCTAATTTATAACTGACTGTGTCTACTATGTGTAGATTATCAGAGTATCTGCCATTAAAATTAATAATGGATTATTCTCAGTATTGATTCTTCACTTCAATCAGGATAACGGTTTTACAGTTATCAGTATCACCCGACTCAAAAAACGTCCATTTAAGGTATGCAAGTGGTTCAACCTATGGTAGCACATAAACACATGACCATACTGATAACTGACATGTGATAAGCCAAAAGATATTATGCTGAGAACACCATTATATATACAAGTTAAATATATATAAATACATAGTCTATCTTTGTGGTTTTACTAAAACTGAAGGCTCCTTTTAAACAGAAAACTGTGCTTCCTGCCTATTACGCATGTACAGATGTCCAGCATTAAAAGTTTTAATTAGCACTTTTAAAAAGCTCATTCCATGAAATAGAAAATGTCATTATGGAAAATGAAATTACTTGTACCCTAAGCTTTTCTATCCATTGAAGTGCAGCTAATTTACTTTTTTAGGTGATAGTGCACTGAGCAATATTTAATGGGTCTTCTCATATCATCAGCCCTTTTACTTTCTTCTTCCTTAAAATAAATGTGTTATGAATTTAATATAATCTTACTGGAGACTGTGAGTCAGGACAAAGCGTAGGTTGATTATACAGCACACAGAAAAAGCAACAATTTGTCATTCAGTCACTTTATGTTGAACCTTAGATAATGTAACCTAATGATCTGATATATATTACAGTGACAAATTACTGAGTCACCACCAAATATACAAATGCCATATACCTAATGAAGGAATCGTGCTTGCCATGCACACACTGTCCAAAATGATGTCATGAAGTTGAGCAATTATAACAGGAGACTGGATGAAACATATCCAGAACAATTTGTTGTTACCAAAAGTGCTTTTTTGAATAATGTGGATAATAAATTGACTTTACATAAGAGCCGTAACTAGACTTTTTGGTGCCCTGTGCCAGAGAGAGCATTGGCTCCTCCCCCACCATTTTTTAAATAGGGACATAAGATAATGCAACTGAAAAAGGGCCAGGCAATAGATAGGGGAGGCCAGGAGATGCTGGGGATAATAGAAGAGGGAGCTACAAGTGAGAATGATAATAAATAGGAAAATTGACAGGCCCAAACAACGTCCCCTGCCCTGCGGTGCCCTGTGCTATGGCACTGGTCGCACTACCCTAGTTATGGCCCTGCTTTAATTTGTTGCCTCTATAAAGCAACAAATGGTCAACACAAATATTAAGTTATGCTGGGTACACATTTGAACAAAATATTGTACAATATAGTGACTAACTAGATAACAACATTGCTCACAGACATATCTGATTGACACTGCAGCACAGCTGATGACAATATATCTAGTAGATACAGCGTTTCATCTAACTGTCTGTATGGCCAATCAATCGACCGCCCATTATGTCAGCCGCAGAAGTAATTGAATATGATGTCACAAGTGGGCGGGCTTATTAATATGACTGCTGGCCACACACATCGGCCGAGTGATTGGTAAATGTGTCTGCACTTACTAATTGTTAGATAGGTCGGCGTGGCTAACCTGTCTGCCAGGCAGGGACGTGCAGTCAGGGTAGGCAGGCCTATTATACTCCCTGTTATGCTCCAGAGTTGTGATATAACAAATGTGTTTTTATTAGGGATGAGCGGGTTTGGATTTTAGAAATCCGAACCCCCACAAGCCCCCCTGATCCAAACCGGGAACCAAGTAAGGCTCGGGTTTTCCCGCCTGGCTCGGAACTGAAATCGAGGCAAAACGTCATCATCCCGCTGTCGGATTCTTGCGGGTTTTGGATTCTATAAAAGGTCCCCGCGTCGGCACCATTTTTCACTCTGGCTGTGGACAGTGAAGAGGGAGGGTGGGGGTTGCTGTGCTGGTGCTGCTGTTGTCCATAGGGGGTGTGTCCAAAGTCCATAGGGGTTGACTGGGCTGTGCTGTGCAGTGCTGTTGCCCCATAAAGGCTGTGTTGTCCATAGGAGCTGGCTGGGCTGTGTTGTGCCGTGCTGTTGTCCCATAAAGGCTGTGTGCAGACAGAAGAGGGGGGGCTTCAGTGGTTCCTGTGTCACTGTAGTCCTAAAGGGGTGCTGTAGTGTTGTCCATGGGGTGCTCTGTCCATCAGGGGTGCTCCCCCAAGTGCAAAAAAAATAATATTTTTTTTCTGTGTTTGTGTACGCGTTAGCCGCACGTGCATCAACAAAGTAGCTGCGCCAAGCGTGCACCTGTGTCACAAGCTGGTCTGTAGAAGGGAGGTGTAACCCCGAAAGTGCCACAAAAAATTAAAACATTTTAAACATGTTTATTTTTCTGTGTTTATGTGCGCTTTAGCCGCACGTGCATCAACAAAGTAGCAGCACCAAGCGTGCACCTGTGTCATAAGTCAAGGGCCGGCTGGTCGGTTGAAGGGTGGTGTAACCCCCAAAGTGCCCAAAAAAATTAAAACATTTAAAAACTGTTTCTTTTTCTGTGTTTGTGTGCGCATTAGCCGCATGTGCATCAACAAAGTAGCAGCGCCAAGCGTGCGCCTGTGTCATAAGTCAAGGGGCAGCTAGTCTATTGAAGGGCGGTGTAACCTCAAGTGCCCAAATAAATCAAGTGTTTTTTTCTGTGTTTGTGTGCGCCTTAGCCGCACGTATATCAATAACACATAAATGGAGGACAAAAATTTGGAGGATAAAATAGGGAAAGATCAAGAACCACTTCTTCTTAGTGCTGAAGATGCTGCCACCAGTTATGACATAGACGATGAAATGCCATCAACGTCATCTGCCAAGGCCAATGTTCAATGTCATAGTAGAGGGCATGTAAAATCCAAAAAGCCAAACTTCAGTAAAATGACCTTAAAAAATAAATTTAAATCGTCTGAGGAGAAATGTAAACTTGCCAATATGCCTTTTACGACACGGAGTGGCAAGGAACAGCTAAGGTCCTTCCCTATGTTCACGACTAGTGGTTCAGCTTCACTTGAAGATGGAGCCCTTCTCCCCCCAAGAAAACTAAAAAGAGTTCAGCTGGTAAAAGCATAGCAAAGAACTGTGCGTTCTTCTAAAAAGATATCACAAATCCCCAAGGAGAGTCCAAGTGTGGCGGTGGTTGTGATGCCTGACCTTCCCAACACTGGACGGGAAGAGGTGGCTCCTTCCACCATTTGCACGCCCTCTGCAAGTGCTGGAAGGAGCACCCACAGTCCAGTTGCTGATATATTTCAAATTGAAGATGTCACTCTTGAAGTACAATAGGATGAGGATACTGGTGTAGCTGGCGCTGAGGCGGAAGTTGATGAGGAGGTTTCTGATGGTGATGTGGTTTGTTTAAATCAGGCACCAGGGGAGACAGTTGTTGTCCGTGGGATGAAAAAGCCCATCACAGTCATGCCTGGGCAGAAGACCAAACATTCCACTTCTTTGGTCTGGAAATATTTCTATCCAAATCTGGACAACTGTCGTGCCATATGTACCGTATGTAAAGGTGGATTAAGTAGGGGTAGGGACTTTAAACACCTAGGAACATCCTCCGTTATACGTCACCTGCAGCACGTTCATAAAAAGTTACTGTCAAGTTCAGAAACTGTGGCTAAGAACGTAAGCAGTCCAGGGACACCTAAATCCATTTGTCCTGTTGTATCCAAGCGCCTGCAAACCACACCGTCAACTCCCTCCTCGTCAATTTCCTCCTCAGTCAGGATCAGAAGTAGTCCTGCAGGCCATGTCACTGGCATGACTGACTCTCCTATCCGGGATTCTTCCAGAGGATCCTGCATTGCTACGCCTACTGCTGCCACTGCTGCTGTTGCTGCTGGGAGTCATTCATCGTCCCACAAAGGAAGTAGGAACACCACTACTTCTTTTACTAAGCAATTGACCCTCCAACAGTCCTTAGCGAGGAGGATGAAGTACGACAGCAGTCATCCTGTTGCAAAGCGGATAACTGAGGCCTTGACAGCTATGTTGGTGTTAGACGTGCTTCCGGTACCCACCATTAGTGCAGTGGGATTTAGACAATTGATGGAGGTAGTGTGTACCCAGTATGAAATCCCGTCTAGATTCCACTTCACTAGGCAGGCGATACAGAAACGTCAGAAAAAGTGTCCTCAGTGTCCTAAAAAATGCGGTTGTACCCAATGTACACTTAACCACAGACATGTGGACAAGTGCAACAGGGCAGACTAAGGACTATATGACTGTGACAGCCCACTGTGTAGATGTAAGCTCTCACGAGCAGGGCCATCTACCCTCTTGTGCTTCTCCTTACTATAGTGTCATTTACTTCTTACTCACCACTAGGGCACCTAACACTTGGTTGCTTATGCTCTGTTGCTTATCTGGGTGATATGGTCACTAATGTAGCAATATATATTATCCATGTCCTGTATTGTATTGTTCTGTAAGTCACTTGTATACAATTTGTTTTTGTACTTTGTAAGGTGCTGCGGAACACTTGTGGCACCATATAAATAAATGCTAATAATAATAATAATAATGTATCGCCTTACGCAGCAACCACAGCAGCGTCATCAGTAACAGCATCTCAGAAACGCCAGCTCGTTACAAGGCAGGTTACGCTGTGTATCACCGGTTTCAGTAAGAGTTACACCGCCAACAACCTCTTAGAGAAACTGAGGGAAATCATTGCCCGATGGCTTACCCCACTTAGACTTTCCTGGGGACTTGTGATATCTGACAATGCCACCAATATTGTGCTGGCATTACATCTGGGCAAATTCCAGCATGTCCCATGTTTTGCTCACACAATAAATTTGGTGCTGCAGAATTTTCTAAAAAACGACAAGGGCGTGCAGGAGACTTTTTGGGTGGCCCAAAAAATTTCTGCCCACTTTCTCCATTCAGCCACTGTGTGCCGAAGACTTGAGCACCAGCAAATACTCTTCAACCTGAAGCAAGAGGTTGTGAAGCAGTGGAACTCTACCCTATATATGCTTCAGAGGATGGAGAAGCAGCAAAAGGCCATTCAAGCCTATACATCCACCTATGACATAGGCAAAGGAAGGGGTATGCACCTGACTCAAGCACAGTGGAGAATGATTTCCGTGTAGTGCAAGGTTCTCCAGCCCTTCACACTTGCCACGCTTGAAGTCAGTTCAGACACTGCCAGATAGAGTCAGGTCATTGCCATCATCAGGCTTTTGCAGAAGCAGCTGGAGAAAGTGAAGGAGGAGCAATGACGGAGCGATTTCACTCGGTATGCGGGATTTGTAGATTAAGCCATTCATTCGCTTTGCCAGGATTTGAGGGTGGTAAATCTGTTGAAATCAGACCACTACAATTTGGTCACTGTGCTCGATCCTAGGTTCCTATGTGTTCTCTTTCCGGTGGACACAAGCCTGCAGAGGTGCAAAGACCTGCTGGTGAAAACACTGTCAGCTGAATCGGAACATGACACGTCAACAGGTCCTTCTTCATTTTCTCCCGCAACTGGGGCTGCCAGGAAACAACTTAGGTATCCTAAGTAACCTGCTGGCAGTGATGCAGGGAGACAGGACCAAGTTTGGACATCTGGTCCGGACTGAAGGACCTGGCAACAATTTCTGACATGTCTACTGTAACTGCATATGATACTGTCACCATTGACAGAATGGTGGAGGATTACATTGGTGACAGCATCCAAGTAGGCCCCCCTCCAGTGTGTACTCCGAAAGAGATTTTAGTGCTGTCGGGAACCTTGTCAGCGAAAGGCGTAGGAGGTTGCTTCCACAAAATGTGGAGAAGATGATGTTCATAAAATTGAATTATCAATTCTTCCAGGAAGACCAGCCTCCAGAAAGTACAGAAGGACCTGACAAATTATTACTCTGTAAGCATGAGGACAACAATGAAGAGGGTGAGGAATCAGTGGATGAGGAGGATGAGGACGACAACTTGTCTCTGTAGAGCCAGTTTGTGCAGGAACAGATTAATTGCCAGCTTGTTTGGTGGTGGCCCAAACGAACCAATAATTTCAGCCACAGTCGTGTGGCAGACCCTGGCGCTGAAATGATTGGTTTGTTAAAGTGTGCATGTCCTGTTTATACAACATAAGGGTGGGTGGGCCCAAGGACAATTCCATCTTGCACCTCTTTTTTTTCTTTGCATTATGTACTGTTTGGGGCCTAGTTTTTCAAACTGCCATCCTGTGTGCCACTGCGTAGTCATCCAGCTACTGTACCTTGGTGCAACCTTTTTGCCTAAAAACAATATTGTGAGGTGTGAGGTGTTCAGAATAGATTGGAAATGAGTGGAAATGAATGTTATTGAGGTTAGTAATAGCGTAGGAACAAAAAAATTCTCTGATTTTAGCTGTATTATGCTTTTTTCCCAAAAATACAGATCCAAAACACAAAACCCAGAACCCAAAACACGGAAGGGTAGCTTTGGCAAAACCAATCCAGATCCAAAACACGAAGAAAGATCCAGATCCAAACACAAAACACGAAAAGTGGCCAGTGCACACCCCTAGTTTTTATACAAGTGTACCTCCCAGCCATTGACCTCACTGCACATTACTTATGCCAGGTGCGTCCCCAGCTTACAGTTGGATACAGTTGTTTTTGAACAATCACTTGCATATAGTATTTTTGTAACATATAATTATCTTCTTATGTGAACCTTATGTTATATTCTAAAGATATTTTAGAGATTCTACTTGCTGAACCTGCTGTCCTGGAACAGTTATAAAGAAATTAAAGGGGGATTTAGATACTCTAGATTAAGAGCAATAGCTTGTTTTATTATGTAATTTACACAGTGGCTTTAAAATTGCCAAATTTATCAAAGGGACCTTTGAAAATATACCTTTCTTAAACCTTAGTTAAAAAATAAATAAATCACCAAACACTGCATTATTAGAAAAAGCATCAATTTCTGCATTTCTGTAGATGAATGGGAGAAATCTAGCAATTTTGTCAATCACTGTTAGGATTCAGCCTGCGATCAACCATTACTCATTGCGGAACGGTTTCCCCTGACTAGTCACATGGTCAGTCGCCAGGTGTGGCGGCGGGTGACATGCTGAGTATTATCCCCGGGGCCCTGTTGACTTCCACGCAATCCTCATTATCGGGATTCCCACGGCAACAGTCATGGATGCAGCCATGTTGTCTTTCTTACCTGACCGGACCTTCCACCAATGGTAGCCTTGTCATCTCTGAGCTGACACTCTCCTCCAATGCACAGCTACCTAAGAGTATAAAACAGGACTCCAGGAAACAGGAAGTCACCTGAACAACTTCTCTTCTCCAGTAGCTGCTAGCTTCGGATTGCTGCTCCAGGCTACACGCTGTTGTATCATCAGTGCGCTTCACCAATCTCTGTAATATTCACCAGTGCTATTCAGCATTGGTCACTACCGATACTCTCCTGTGATATTCAACATTAGTCACTACCAATACTCTCGTGTGATATTCAACATCAGTCATTAGCGATATTCTTCAGTTATATTCAACATCAGTCACTACTGTTATTCTCCAGTGATATTCAACATCGGTCACCACCGATCCTCTTCAGTGATATTCAATATTGGTCACTACAGAGACTCTCCAGTGATAGTCTACATCGGTCACTACCGGTATTCTTCAGTATTGTTCTACAGTACATTGTTGATTACCGATATTATCCATTGATAATCTCCAGCCACTCAGTGGTCTTTCTTACCTCCATGTCAGTTGCTAATTCCTTCATCCCTGATCAGGGGGCCGCAACCTGCTCATTGGGCACAGCTAAACCCATATCTCAATTGGAGGGGTCACTGATGAAAACCACCAATGAGTTAGACCCCGTGCCTCTGGTCAGGTGTCGTCAACACCAGGAATTAGCGGATGAGGAAGTCGAATGTACTTCCTCCTCATCTAATGCTGCCTCCCCACCTAGTCACCCCATCTCCCAGTTCTGACTGAAAACCTCAAGGGTCAGGTCGTGACAATCACCATGGAAATAGCCAAAATTTCACTCAAAATTTTTTGAAAACTGATGTCATGGAAGAAAATATTAAACAAAACAATTTTCTGTTAGTTGTTCCTATTAATTTCAGTGAACCAATTATTTGAATGGGGTTTCTGCACACAGGAACACTCGTTGAAATCAAAGGTCTACTGAAATAAATGGGAATGCACCACTAATAAAAAAATGTTTAAATCAATCAGGCAATACAAAATTTTCAACTAGCCCCAGCGCTAGACAGCCTACGCTATTTCTGCTAAAACACGGAGAAGGATCACCCTTCAGCAATGAAAACCAGCCCCCGGCTGATAAGTGCATGGCTCATTTTTCCATGGTGGGGATGGGTGGCTGCAAAACACAGCATGATCCTACCACATCCACTAGACTACTAGACCAGTTTAAAAAAAACCTGGCATTCATGCTAGTCCCCTCTGGGCTGTTTGATCTGCAGTGACGAAAGACGTAGGACATGCAGGAGCAGCAACTCAGCCACCCCAGTTGTCCCAATATAAATGCACATACAAAAATTAATTTTTGGAGAAAAAATCTCTCCAAACCATTGTTTAACAGTTTGTTAAATATAACATTTTAATATATATATTTTTCTGATGTTCCAGTGGGAAATAAAAGCTTTTCTTCTGTTGTTATGCTCTGTAGTTGGTAGTAAAATAGAGGCTAAATGAATTTCTACTAATGTGGAAAAAACTGTTAATGATGTTAAGTCACATTATTTTCAATTTCACATTTTTCGGATTAGAAACTGCTAAACAAAATCATAAGTAGGCCGCCCCCTATGTCTGATCAAGTTCTGGAAGGTGGATATACTTCACCATACCCAGATAGTAACTTATTTTACTAAAAGTCAGTAATCATACTTTTATTTTACTTTTACTCATTGACACCACAATGGCGCACTGACTGATAACGGTAACTGCTATCTGTTTCTCTGGTAGATTTTATACTTATAGTACAGTATTTGCTGGAATTTCTGGGTTATTACCAGACATCATTGCATACATTTAGTACTGTATATTTTAAAGCACTGTACAGAGTAAATTATATAAACATGCATATTAACAGTCTGAAGCACTAGGTATTGAATAACAAGAAATTCACTCTTTCCTGTAAGTTTTACGGACATCACATCCAATCAAAGCAGTTAAAGATCATATTTTCGATACAATGTAATTTACCGTAACTGCTTTGATTGGATGTGATGTCCGTCACACCAATATATAAAATAAGCAAGGAGACGCATTAATAGCAAGATGATCATAATCTTGGATGTATAAATTAACAGGATATATTGATAATCATATATTCCCACTTATTTACATAATCAACATTATTGTGATATGTTCTAATAATAAATGTTTTATAAGCTAATAATATAAATCTAAATTGTTATATGTTTAAGTCAGGGGTGGGGAACCTTTTTTCTGCTGAGGGCCATTTTGTTATATATAACATTATTCGAGGGGCTGGTGCAGGCCACGCCCCCATGTAACATCACATGGGGGCGTGGCCACAATCACTGGTGATTACAGCAATGGAGGATGCTCTGGGGAGCTGTAAGGGCAGCGGTGTGACCATCCAAACACTCCAGGCGGCACTGCTGCAAAGATTCTGGCTGCAGGGTGTCATTCTAGGCACCCTGCTAGCCAGACGAGGCTAGCAGAAAAAAGCTCAGAGGGCCAGACCAAATGATTCTGCAGGCCTTATACGGCCCCTTGGCCTGATGTTCCCTATCCCTGGTTTAAGTAATGCAATACTGGTAATATCTATATGTATCTCCTATAAAAAGACGCAATAATACATTGAATCAATTACAGAGTTTGCAGTGAGATAATTATATTATTAGATGAAAACTGACTTGCAACATCGTATTAGTCATCAGTACAGACATTAACATTGTTCTGTGCTCTAGTTAGTCAGATCCACCATAATACAGGGTGATTCATAATTAGAAAAAAATAAAGCTATATACTGCCAACATATAGTAAAGATAATCCTGCGGTGAATGACTAAACAAATTATATAGTCTCATCTATTTATTTCTGAACAAATCTATTGATACACTGTAAGTACCCACAGTATAGTGATTCTTTTAATTAATTTAATTTCTAATCTTAAGTACATATACTTCTTTATTTTAATATTTAGCTTTTTATGATATTTTTCTTCAATGGATAATTTTTATATACAATAAACCAATCAAAAGTTATGATTTAACAACAAATTCTTTGTCTCTTTGTGCATTGCAATGAACAACTCACTTTTTAGGTATAACCTGTATATATTTTGTATATAGTTGGATTTTCCTGCAAAATAGATCTTGATATATATATATATATATATATATATATATATTTATATGTATTTCTATATGCATACATGTATAACTGTTTGCAATGTGTATATATTGTATGTACAGTATATATATATATATCTATATATATATATATATATATACAGTCGCGTCACATTATGAAGAACACCAGCTAATAGCCAGAGAGTAACCGCCGTGTGCAGCATGGACAGCAGCTAGATGGGCTGGGAGTGACTCAATAAGGTACTGGTAGGTTGGCACAGATATCTGGAGCCCTGCTGACTGCAGTGCATCCCACAGCTGCTGGTGGGTGCTTGGTGGAGTATCCATAGAGTGAACATGATCGAGGTGGTCCCACAGATGCTCAATTGGGGGAATTAGGGGGCCAGTAAAGGACTTTGAAATCTTAGTTGTGCTCGTCCTACCACTGTTAAACATTTCTAGCCATGTGGCATGTGGCATTGTCTTGCTGGAAGATCCTATTTGTCTCAGGAAAGACAATCATCATGTATGGGTGTACGTGCTCTGCAAGGATTAATTCATAACCAAAACGGTTGAGGGTACCTTCCACATGGATGAGTGGGCCCAGAGAATGCCATGAAAACATTCCCCAGACCATAACTCTGCCACCACCAGCTTGTGTTCTTCCAACAATAATTGCAGGGTGTTTGTTCTCCGATGTTTCTCAAATGACACGCCAATGTCCATTCGTTTGATGAAGCAGAAAACGCGAATCATCGGAGAAGACAACCCTTCGCCAATCAGTGGAGGTCCAGTTTCGATAAAGAAGTGAAAATTTAAGCCTTTACCGCCGATGCAGCTTCGTTAGCATAGGTTCAGTGAGCAACCTTTTGCTTCGGAGCCCCATACGCAGCAGGGTTTGCTGAACTGTCACTGTAGACACACATCATTATATATATATATATATATATATATGCATATATATACTGTATATATATATATATATATATACTGTATATATATATATATATATATATATTAGGGGTGTGCACCGGACACTTTTCGTGTTTTGTGTTTTGGTTTTGGATCTGGATCTTTCTTCGTGTTTTGGATCTGGATTGGTTTTGCCAAAACCACCCTTCCGTGTTTTGGGTTCTGGGTTTTGTGTTTTGGATCTGGATTTTTTCTTAAAAAATAAAAAAAAAACGCTAAAATCACATAAATGGGCCTTTTTTTGTTCCTACGCTATTAATAACCCCAATAACATTAATTTCCACTCATTTCCACTCTATTCTGAACACCTCACACCTCACAATATTGTTTTTAGGCCAAAAGGTTGTACCGAGGAAGCTGGATGACTATGCTAAGCGACACAAGGGGGCGGCACAAACACGTGGCCCATCTAGGAGTGGCACTGCAGTGGCAGACAGGAAGCCAATCAGCGTTATGGTGCCCATTTGCATGTAGCACGAACCCGGGAGATCCGTGCTACATGCATCTGTGTGATTGGCACAGAGCAATGACAGGTCCGTGAGACCCGTCTGTGCTGCTGTGGTAAAAAAAAAAAAAAAAACCTGTGTAAAAAAAGAAAAAAATGGCGTGCACCCCCCCAAAAAAGAGCAACCAGCCCCGGGCATTAGTAACCCAGTGCTGGGTGTGCTTAAATACAGGGGACAAACGACGTAGGGGTCCCCTGTACTTAAGCACAACCAGCACCGGGCTAGTCAGAACCAGCGCTGGTTGCCAAAATACGGGGGACAAACGACGTAGGGGTCCCCTGTATTCTGCGCAACCAGCTCTGGGCTCTGATCCGGTCCTGGTTCTGGAAATATAGGGGACAAAAAATGAGTAGGGTTCCCCTGTATGTTCCAGAACCAGCACTGGACTTTTTCTAGCGGGGGGCTGATGCCACAGCCAGGGGAGCCCTTTCACCGGGCCCCCCAGCCGCAGCATCAACCCTGACCGCTAGTCAGCCCAGGCCGGGGATCCCTGGAGAGCTGGGGACCCCCCCAATAAAGGGGTCACCCTCTCCAGGGCACCCCAGGCCCAGGCTGATAGCCCGGGGCTATCCCCGCCACCCCTGGTGGCGGTGGGTGGCGGGTTGATTGTGTGGTGTGGTGTAAATAAAGAATATCAAACATTGTCTTTACAAGTAGAACTGCAAGTCCCAGCTAGCCTGCCCCGCATGCTGGTACTTGGAGAACCACAAGTACCAGCATGCAGGGCATTAAGGGCCCACTAGTACCTGTAGTTCACCTGTAAAAAAAATGTTTAAAAAAACACAGGACACACACACCGTGACAGTATAAGTTTATTAAACATACATACACACACACACATGTACACATACTCACCTATGTAACCTGTAGCATCGGTCCACTTGTCCGGTAAAGTATCCCTAGGGGACCTGTGAAAAAAAACATACTCACCATCTCCTATGCGAGGTTCTGTCCTCTTCGTTCCAAAGTAGGCATCCCCGGACTTGGCAAAAAAAAAAAACGAAAACGCGATCCACGAACTTAGTACCGTTCTATAGAACGGTACTTCCCGAATGAGAGCTTAGCGGCGGGGTATCACCATGGAAACCCCGCTGCTAAGCGTTCATTGGCTGAGAGAGGTCATCTCCCGTCTCTCAGCCAATGAACGGCTCCCTCCATTGTAGTCAATGGTGGGAACCGCAGGGTAAACTTTAATAACCTTGCGGCTCCCAGCATTGACTACAATGGAGGGAGCCGTTCATTGGCTGAGAGACGGGAGATGGCCTCTCTCAGCCAATGAACGCTTAGCAGCGGGGTTTCCATGGTGATACCCCGCCGCTAAGCTCTCATTCGGGAAGTACCGTTCTATAGAACGGTACTAAGTTCGTGGATCGCGTTTTCGTTTTTTTTTTTTGCCAAGTCCGGGGATGCCTACTTTGGAACGAAGAGGACAGAACCTCGCATAGGAGATGGTGAGTATGTTTTTTTTCACAGGTCCCCTATGGATACTTTACCGGACAAGTGGACCGATGCTACAGGGTTACATAGGTGAGTATGTGTACATGTGTGTGTGTGTGTGTGTGTGTGTATGTATGTTTAATAAACTTATACTGTCACGGTGTGTGTGTCCTGTGTTTTTTTTAAACATTTTTTTACAGGTGAACTACAGGTACTAGTGGGCCCTTAATTCCCTGCATGCTGGTACTTGTGGTTCTCCAAGTACCAGCATGCGGGGCAGGCTTGCTGGGACTTGCAGTTCTACTTGTAAAGACAATGTTTGATATTCTTTATTTACACCACACCACACAATCAACCCGCCACCCACCGCCACCAGGGGTGGCGGGGATAGCCCCGGGCTATCAGCCTGGGCCTGGGGTGCCCTGGAGAGGGTGACCCCTTTATTGGGGGGGTCCCCAGCTCTCCAGGGATCCCCGGCCTGGGCTGACTAGCGGTCAGGGCTGATGCTGCGGCTGGGGGGCCCGGTGAAAGGGCTCCCCTGGCTGTGGCATCAGCCCCCCGCTAGAAAAAGTCCAGTGCTGGTTCTGGAACATACAGGGGAACCCTACTCATTTTTTTCCCCTGTATTTCCAGAACCAGGACCGGATCAGAGCCCAGAGCTGGTTGCGCAGAATACGGGGGACCCCTACGTCGTTTGTCCCCCGTATTTTGGCAACCAGCTCTGGTTCTGACTAGCCCGGTGCTGGTTGTGTTTAAGTACAGGGGACCCCTATGTCGTTTGTCCCCTGTATTTAAGCACACCCAGCACTGGGTCACTAATGCCCGGGGCTGGTTGCTCTTTTTTTGGGGGGGGGGCACGCCATTTTTTTCTCTTTTTACACAGGTTTTTTTTTTTTTATTTACCACAGCAGCACAGACGGGTCTCACGGACCCGTTAGTGCTCTGTGTCAATGACACAGATGCAAGTAGCACGGATCTCCTGGTCCGTGCGTGCATCTGTGTCATTGAAATACACAGCAGCACAGACGGGTCTCACTGACCCATCTGTGCTCTGTGTCACTGTCAATCACACAGATGCATGTAGCACGGATCTCACGAGTCCGTGCTACATGCAAATGAGCACCATAATGCTGATTGGCTGAGAGCCGTGACAGACGGCTCTGTCAGCCAATCAGCACTTTGCCCATTAAAGGCAAAGGCATTTTTTTTTAAATGGCCGCTCGAGGCAAAACCTCGAGATCCGACAGCAGATCTCGAGGTTTTGCCTCGGGAGAGGGATCCGGGGCAGACAGGGAGATCCGAGCTTGGGCTCGGATCGCCCCGGATCCCCGAAGTTCGGGTGGGTTCGGTTCTCAGGGAACCGAACCCGCTCATCCCTAATATATATATATATATATATACAGTATATATATATATATATTTCATCTCTATAGTTCAGAAACAGTCCCTAACATTATATTTATCACACAAATATTATATTTATATACATCTAGTCATTCTTGGCTTGAAGAGCCTGCACACTGCACGCGCCGTATCAAGCATCTGTTTTTTTCTTTATTGCTCCTCTCCCTGATAACACATTGAGATAATACATACCTTTCTTTCTAGGTGACTTAGCAATATTGAAAACGCAATCCAAATTCATCTTGTCGTTTTTTGCGTGATGCTGGGACGAACAGACTGACAGACAAACAAAATTTCCAAATTAACTTTTAGTCTCCATAGTTCATACACAGTCCTAAGGAGTACATTTCTCCAAAAAAATTTCTATGTACAGGCACAACCATTACAACTTTATTATAAGTATAGATACATTTCTAATAGAAACAAATGACAATCAATTGTACTTATAACAACTAGGTCGGATATAGCAGCCTAAGCATGCAAATCTACAGGACATCTCTCCTTCAAATATAAAAAGTGAAAAACTGCAATGCGAGTGTAAAAATATTTTTGACTACAAGTTCCAGGATGAAATTTAAATTGATATTTTTACAGGTATAACTGTATAAACATGCTCTTGTCACACCTATTCTTAAAAACCCAACCTCGACCCGTCCTCACCCGCCATTTACCGCCCCATTTCTCTTCTCCCTTTTGCCTCCAAACTACTTGAGCGGCTTGTCTACAGCCGCATCACCAGCTATCTCTCTGACAACTCCATCCTTGATCCTCTTCAATCTGGCTTTCGCCCACTTCACTCCACTGAAACTGCCCTGGTCAAAGTCACCAATGACCTGCTTGCAGCCAAATCCAGGGGCCACTTGTCTCTGCTCATCCTCCTGGACCTCTCTGCAGCCTTCAACGCCATGGATCATACTCTCCTCCTCCGCAACCTTCAGACTTTGGGCATCTCTAACACCATCCATGCCTGGTTCACCTCTTACATCACCAACAGCTCCTTCTCAGTGTCTGCCTCTGGCTCCACTTCCCCCCCTTCCACCCTTCCCATTGGTGTCGCAGGGTTTTGTCCTGGGCCTGCTGCTCTTCTCCCTGTACACATCTACACTAGGAGAACTCATCAGCTCCTTCGGCCTCCAATACCACCTCTATGCCGATGACACGCAACTATACCTCTCCTCTCCTGAGCTCTCCCCTTATGTCCTCTCTCAGGTATCCAGCTGCCTCTCTGCCATCTCTTCCTGGATGTCTGAGCGCTCTCTGAAGCTCAACATGGACAAAACCGAACTCATCATCTTTCTCCCTAATAGAGTGTCAACTCCATCCAATCTTGCTATCACTGTCGACAACACCATCATCTCCCCTGTACCCCAACTTTCGCTGTTTGGGTGTCACCCTTGACTCCACACTCTCCTTCACCCTCCACATTCAATCTCTGGCACAATCCTGTCGGTTCCAGGTACAAAACTTTGCTTGCATTAGGCCTTTCCTCTCCCAGAATGCTACCAAACTGATTATTCATTCATTAATCATTTTTCGGCTTGACTACTGCAGCCTTCTCCTTACTGGCCTCCCACATTGCCATCTTGCCCCCCTCCAGTCTGTTCTCAATGCTGCAGCTAGACTTATCTTCCTCTCCCGCCGTTAAACTTCTGCTGCTCCCCTCTGCTAAGACCTTCACTGGCACCCATTCCCCTACATAATCCTCTTCAAACTCCTCACCTTCACATACAAGGCCCTCTCTAACTCTACTGCTCCCTAAATCTCCAACTTCATCTCCGCTCACTGCGGTCTGTCAATGACTGTTACCTCTCCTCCACCCTGGTTACTTAATCTCATGCTCTTGTCCAAGATTTTGCCTGTGCAACTAACCCTCCACTGGAATGAGCTTCCTTGCTCGATCAGGCTCTCCCAGACCCTGCAGAGCTTCAAATGTGCACTGAAAACCCACCTGTTCACCAAAGCATACCCTTCCACCACATAACCATGTTACCAGGTCTCTGTCCCTCCTGCCTCAGCCATCTCTACCTTGCTTACTTCCTGCACTCAGGTCCCCCTCTACACACTCATGCCTCATGTCATCTGTCTGTCTCCTCTCTCCCTTAGATTGTAAGCTCCTAGGAGCAGGGTCCTCCTCCCCACTGTCTCACAGCCTTCTTCTCTAGCACTTCTATGACAGCCTTCACCTTCAGAGCTGTTTTGTGTATGGAGAATAGTGTTGCTAACTGTTACTTGTGTTCTGCTTATATTTTGGTTACTGTATTGTAATGTAATGTTCTTTGTAGCCTTTACTGTATGTATGGTGCTGCAGACCACAACCCTGCTTTATAAGGTACATCTTCCTGGCCGTGAGCGGTCGGTAACTACAGAGAGGGGGAGAAAGACAGGATCACCCTGCAGCCAGAGAAGGACTTCATCCTTCAACTATAAGGTACCGCTTCACATAGGCCAAGATGTGGCTTTTATAAAGCCTGCACCGTTGAGACAGCACTAATTACAGTGAGACACTAACCCACATGCCGCACCCGGGCAGCAGTGACTCTGCCTCACAATCCCTAGGATCCTCATCTCCACAGCATCTAACAAACCTCGGTCTGCTGCTACTGCCAGCATCCCCCCATCCCCCTCTGCTTCCCCACACTTATCTGTCCCTGTCTGCTCACCTTTACCCACTCAAACCCTTTGTTACTATTCCTTTAATTCGCACAAAGGCCCGTCAAGAGCCGTGCCGGGGCACTGGTAAAAAGCAGGTGTGTCCTAATCGTGAGAGACGTGGCCATGCCCCCTTAGGTAAAATTTTAAAAAGTTTACAGTGGCACCAAGTGGCACAGTGAGCCCCCTCAGCCCGGTGTATAACCAATGGGGGGCGCTATCAGCTTGATCACTTCCCCATAGGTATACTGTAGGAGACTGCTGTGGCTGCTTCTTAGCAGCTGCGACCAGTCTCCAGGGCAGCCCAGCACACAGCAGCATGTGCTGGGCTGCTGTGTGATGTAAAAGGGGGGTGGGTTGCGGTGCCAGACCCTCCAGCAAGCCCAGGCCCGGGTAATTTGCACCTGCCCCCCCCTCTTGGTGCCCCTGTTCGCACATTGGATCCCTCATACATAAACTGAACAGCAGGGCTATTAAACCCTATTATTATCAACTAATTGTTGATTACCATCCCCTTCTGTTAGTATTAGGGTTAGGGTAAAGCACTAGGGGACAGTTAGGGTTAGGCTGCCAAACTGGATGGTTAGGGTTAGGCTGCTTTAGGGGACCAATAGGGTTAGGCTGCCAAAGGGGACAGTTAGGATTAAGCTGCCAAAGGGAACAGTAAGAGTTTGGCTGCCAAAGGGGATGGTTAGGGTTAGGCTGACCGTTGTTATTCTGCTGTCAGTGTGACACCCCTCTTAAGCAATTTTGAGTGTGGTAATGTATAGTGGGTGCCTTACCAATGTGACAGGGAAGTCACACTCTGGAACAATTTCTTCTCTTGAGATACAACAACAGGTCTATAGATCTTCACACAATATAACAAACCAATGGGTAAAGGGTATTTGTTTATTGTTACTCTAACTGGTACAAGTGGGATTGTGCAATACACTAACAACAAGATATGACTTAATACATTCCATTAATAACATACATATTACAACAATTTATTGCAGTAAAGGGACACATGTCCAATGGATAATTTATTTCACTGGAACAAAGGAACCATCACATCTGTATATCTGTAAATTAAGGTGGTTAACTCAATACATTTGTCATATATGCAATAAATATACCCATGCAATAAATGTATCATTACTCAAATACAATAACAATTATAACATACAGTACTCTAAATGGTCAAAGTATTATACTTCACAGGTGGCTGGCCAGCTAAGTTATTAAAGGTGGTGCACAATTGTTGCTCCAAGGAGTCTATAATCTTGTGAGATGTGCAGATGACTTGCGTTAATTAATTGATTAAATCATGTCACTATCTTGGCTGCACTGTCCTGTCTTTCTTCCTAAGCCTGTTTGTTTAATGAGGCCCAGATTTATTCCTGCTTTATGCAATCAACAAAGTTTCTAATTATAATCCTGTTAAGGGCTGTTGACACTGTTGCTAAACTATCTCCAAATCCTCTGCTCTCATTGCACGAATTACTGTATAGTGGTTAGGCTGTATGGAGAATAACACTGTCTGGCGTAAAGATAGCTTTGCAGAATCAGATGAAGGGTTACTTTGCTGAACCTCAAAATGGCTGCGCTGATACGGACTTGCGGAGTTCAATAGGCATTTGATGGGAGCAGTGTAAGTAATGGGAGTAGTGATTATAGCTGACAGGAATTGAAGAATAAATAAAAGTTCTGGGTCAGTCCCTACAGTCTGTGGATCCTGAGAGCTGACTGGGTAAGACAGATGGTGTTATGTTGCTTTCTAATGAGACTACAGCCCTTTCCTGATAACTGTACTATATGGGGACCTTTTATCACTGTCTCCCTCTCCTGCTAAGAGCTTTATATTGGGTACTGCCAGTCCCTGAGGGAGCTATCACTCACCAGTGCCCCTCTGTCCTCTCTCCAGAGGGTCTGCCTAGTACAGCCTTTTCCTCCACCTCTGGACTCAGAGAAGAAGCAGGGGAGGGCTGTCACATATGCCTCCCATCCACCTCCCACTCCTCTTTGACAGGTTGCTGTCACTTGCACTCAGGAAGGTGGTGAGACACTCTGGAACTCACTCTCCGCCTGCACCGCCGGGACCTCATGCTGCGCTGTCCATCTCTGGCTGCCGATCACCTCCCGACAGGCTGTGTCTCCTCCTTACAACTGCTCCCTCAGGACACACCAATGGTCAGTCCAGCAGCCCCTTAAATCAGCTCCCTCCGGGTCCTTTTCAAGTGCCGACTCACTTCCTGACAGAGTCGCGTGCTGCTCCCTAGCTATTAATGGCAGTCCTCCATTCACTGAACACAGTGCAGGGCTCCCCTTAGAGTTCGATGGAACCCTCTTGCCTAATGCCCCCACCTATAACAGTAGTTCAAGCCCCAGTGGGAGAGACCATAACTCCCAAGGGAATAGGGTAATGGCAGCATGGGCACCAACATTAATTAGAAGGCATTGTAAACATTTCAACACTTACTAAAAATAGTGAACAGCCCTTTTGACTCCCAATTTGACAGCACACAGTAAATATAACTTTTACAAACACAGTACTATCTAAACATTAAGTGGTACTTCCAATACTTGGGGTACCACATCAGTATTGTGACTGTCGGAATATCATACCCAACCCATCTGTGGAGTGTATACTTTTTTACTATTCATCACTACTTTGTTATTGTCATGCATTGTGCAACTAGACTCGAATATTCTTTAACTGCCTCTCTTGGCAGCTTGTTTGTGTCTTCTCCACATATGACAGGCAGTTACAGGTGCCTGGGGTGCAATAAAAGTATGACAGTGCTACATACATCATCACAGAGGGTCAGTTGTGACAGCACGCTGTTCTTCCTGTGTTTTACACGTGATATTGTAGGTGGCACAGTGGGCATGATGGCACAATCACGTCATCATGGCCCCACCCTTTATACACAATGTGGCAAATCAGCATTGTGAAGCAGGGGACAGGACCACAATGATGCGAATCCACACAAATCGCATCAACAGCCATCTTTAGCGCCCACTTCACTTAGGAAGGTAAGAGGCCTCGGCATCTGTGGGAAACCCCACAGGAAAGGGTCCTATGTGGCCCTGAAGAAAGATAGATAGATAGATAGATAGATATGGTTAGGTTAACATTAAGTATTTCCCTTTGTTCATAGACTCTCACATTTACACTATTGATATATCCCCTGTGCAGATCACACCCCCACAACACTGGTCACAACTCCCACATCACTACTCACATCCCTATGGCGGTACACAATAGGCCCTTCATAAATGTAAGCTACAGGCCCACATGCACCTGTGTCTAGCACTGGATACATACATACAAAAGTATCACAGTCCGGCACTCATAATGTAAAGCTTTTAAATTCCAAGGTGCCTTCCTCCAAAATTAAATAACCAATTCATACTCAGGCAGAAGAGAAGCATCAGGCAAGCATTTCCAATTAGCATTCCTGGGAGGTGATTGGGGGTAGTTAATGGCAGCGGGCATGTCGGTGTCAGGGACTGCATCGCAACACTCAGTTCTACTGACACCGGTAGCCATATACCGATGGACATTAAGATCAACCGTAGGGTTGCTTGAATGTCTGATCGATGGTGCACCTTTCTGCGCACTTCGGCAGACTCACACTGTGACTGTTGGGTGTCTGAATAGGACATATGCAATACAGAAACATAAAAGAATACATAAATGCAGATTATATATAGATACATAAACTAAAGCATAAGTACATTTTGGAATATGGGATACTGAGAAATTTAAACAAAACTCATTAATCAGGCTATTGCAATAACGGACTATGGTGAAGGAGTTCTTTATAAGGGAGCTCTTTGTGATGAACATGTGGGTGTAAACACGTGATATTTACTAGATATTAATTGATGTAGGGTTTTTTTCTCACTGTTGTTAAACATGTGTTAATTATGACATAAACATGTGTGGGGTAGGTAGCATCAATTAGGTACAAAGTAATTAGAGATGTGCGGTTCTGTTCTCCAGATATCCAAATACACGAGAATTTTGTGAATCTGGAGAGTTCCTAGTCACAGTTTTAATCCCCCAAGGAGATCCAGATAAATCCGAGTTGCGGTTCTGATCTCCCAGCAGTTTGGAATTCAGGTTTTAAATCCAAATTTTGGGTTTTGGATTGCAAAAATTACATGATATTAGCTGCTTTTAAAAACTTTTTATCATTATTTAAAAAAAAAATAAATTCCAGATCCAAAACCAAAATCAAAACAGGAAGATGAATCCAGATCCAAAAGCAAACCACAGGGGTCAACACACATCACTAAAAGTAATATATTTAAATGGTAAACTTGTTCGATAATTTAAATATGCTTATAGTGAAATAATGTTGGTTATGCTCACCAGACTGAGGTTATGAGAGAGGCCTGTATGTGTCTAATGTTGAGGAAGTACTTGCTTCAGGTAAGTTGTATATTCTATGTGAACAGGTGGACCACATCCTGTACCAGATGCTGCTCTCCTCTCCTCAGAGATTTTATCCTACACCTGTCTTTTGATGTTTGAATAATTCTTTTTCAAAGTACCAACTGCATTGACAACTCGGCACACACCTGCCCAGTGTTGGTGTTTTCTGTGCATTGATGTTTTGCCAGTTAGGCTGCCCAAAATGCTTTTCTAGCATAGGATAATACTTGATATTAGAGCAAAGTTTACCTCATAAATAAATCTGTATATCTCCAATTGCGGTAAGCAATAATCAACAGGTCTGATAGGTGAAATTCAGATATTTAATATATCACATATATAAACATGTAACCAGTTTTGCTCCAAGAAGCTGGGAGCTTTTTGGATTTACAGTACAACACACCTTTTATTTGCAACTGCACATGTGTGAAAAATTCTGGAAACCCATATGACACATGTGTTACACAAGTATACACACCAAGATACTGTTGCAATAGGAACAGATGGTATGCAAATTGGGGCGGCAAAGTGATGGGCTTTCCTAGGTGGTACAGGGAAGTGACCTGAGGTGATGTTATTGGAGTGCCATGGCTGCATTCATAGATGCACCACTGCAGACAGAGAGGCAATGTTCAGACGGAGAAACGGCTCCTGCCATAGAGCTGGTGCAAGTGTCAATGCTGCCTGTGATAGTGCACCTATAGTGAGGTGTCAAGAATCTCCAGCAGTGTTACAGCGTGCAGGGATGTACAAAGTTGGCGTGTCAGTGCTTGCTTATTTAGACGTAGGGCACTACACCAGGGGAAGGCTGATACTAGCATTTGCATAGTATCGCAGCCGTGACTCTAGCAACAGAGCAAGCGTTACAGCAGCATCCACCACTCAATCAGGCCCTTTGTCTTGCAAGATGGACTCCCTATGTCCTCTTGACCCTCCTCTGCTACTTGTAGTCCTAAGGGAATGCCTACAGTACCTCCTTCTTACTATTATCTTACTACTATCCCTGTCCTCAGACCCTTTCCTTCAAAAAAAGACACTAACACACCACACACATAAGCAAATAACACAGAAAATAACTAAAACAAAAGAGAATAATCATTACATTTTAAACAGGCAAAAAATAAATAAGACAAAACAAGATTAGGTTCTCTGTAATCCATAGGCAATTTAAAACAATCTCTCAAAGCTCTCTGTGCAACCATTAACTCCTGGAACCCTTATCCACTAACTGAAGTAAGTAAGTAGCTTTATACAGTGCAGGAGAAGTAGAGATCACACAATTTGAGTGGTTTAAAAATAATCAGCAAAAGGCAATTTTTTAAAATGTCAATTGTTCATTAGAGACCTTACGCTTAAAACTGCATTCCCTGATTGCTCACAAGCTTCTGTGGAACTCTGACTTCCTCAGAAGGCCTTCCAAAGTCCAACATGACTGAAGATATCTGTTAGGGCTTGGGCAAAATATTGAACATCTATGAATAAAAAGAACCAGACCGGTGCTGTCAATGGAGCAGCTACTTTAGTTCAAGCGAAATTGTGAACTTCCAAAAACTAGATGAACAAGAAATAAAGGGGATGAACAGCGCTTAGAAACAAGTAAATAAATATCAATCACAGTAACCTATAGTGGTGCTATAATAGCATGGATACTACTAATATTAAAAAATAAGGTATTAAAAAAGGAAAATACGGTTTGGTTAAAAATTGGATACATTTATTCCTAAAACTACATATGATAAATATATTAAAAATTGTTGGTATTTAATGCCAACAATGATAAATGAGCCACATTTCATGGATTAGGTTCAATAAAGTTCAAAGTCAAACAATATGAAACTTATCACAATCTGAAAAGTGGAATAGTCGCAATAGTAGATGTCTGGTATAAAAACCAGTATGAGGTTTGATATTACCAGCCTTGATAATCTGTCCAAGAATTTAGCAAGGAGTCCTGCAAGTACGTATGTATAATGATGATTGTGAGTGCAGCTAGAAAGTGGAAAATCCAATTGCTGGGCAGGATGAGCAAAGAATGGTCCAAATATATCCAAATGGTAACAAGCAACTTCTTTTAGACAGCATTTGGATTATCAAGGCTGGTAATATCAAATGTCATGCTGGTTATTATTCTGGACATCTATTATTGAGACTATTCCACTTTGAGATTATGATGAGTTTCATATTGACTTTATTGGTCCTAATTTATGGCTTGTTTTACTTTCAGCATCGAGTGCAATTTGTTCTCAATTCTTTATATCGAGCTCGATATAGGAGGCATGCCCTTGTACCATTCCTCGGAATTTAGCAAGGTATGTCTCTTTGGTTACAGATTATCATGCCAGTAGTACCTTCTTAATCTTCTCATACTCCACTTTTTCTTCTGAGTTTAGGGCATGAAACGCTTCCAGTGCCCTCCATGTTAGATATCTGGCCCATTCTGCTTCCTCGATCCCATGAAGAACATCAATTACTCAAATACATGCTGATGTGTATCTATATACAGTAGGTTGTGGCTTCCACATAAATCTTGATACCCCAACCTTGGTGTGAACTTTATTAGATATGCTGGTGCAGATAGGTATATATGAATGCTGTCAATGCTGTCTTCAATATGGCTGTCCTCTTATGTGCTTCTCCACTCCCCCATCAATGGGCCGTATTCAATTAGGAGCGAAAAGTCAGTTTTTGCGGAAAAGTATCGGCGAAGACGTTATTTTTGCCAGTTTTCATTTATCCCCATATTCAATTTTAGCGTCTTTTTGCTGGTGTGAAAACGCAATGCAATGTAATAGGTGAAAAAGTTTTGCCTTTGAAGACCCGGCGGAAAAAAGTGCAGAATTGGGATTTTGGGGTGCAAACTTTCGGAAACCACCCTGCACCTTTTGGATAGCCCCCTGACGCTTACTGCATCAAAAAAACGCAAAGAAAAACACAGAGGACACCCCAAATAAAGCACTTTGAAAATAAGGGGAGAAAAAAAAAAAGTTGGGTAGAAATTCAAAAACTAGTGAAATAGCTTCTGGGGGCAGGTCTGGAAGTATGGGGGAGGTTTTTTTTTTATTGCAGGTGATTGCTGAAGGTGCGTTTTTTGGTTCACTTTAAATCTTTATTTTAGTGATTTAGAACTATGCTTGCACCCATTTTCTTGTACCCCAAATTTGATAGGACTACTTAACTTCCCCCAAAAATGTAAAAAAATGCTCTTCAACACAAAATAGCACCTATTGAGACCACTTAAAAACCACAAATACCTTTAGCAGGGCTATTCGGGGGTACCCATAGTGAACCCCCATGTCAGAGCATCTCTAGGGTGGTGTCAGACTGATTTCCCCAAAACTGCCAGAACTTTTCACCGATTTCCAATTTGCCGGATCCCTTATTCAATTAGGAGCGAAAAGTCAGCTTTTGCGTAAAAGTATCGGTGATGACGTCATTTTTTCAACATTTTTAATTTATCCCCGTATTCAATTTTAGCGTCTTTTCGACAGTGCGAAAATGCAATGCAATGTAATAGGCGAAAAAGTTTCACCTTTGAAGACCCGGCGGTAAAAGTGCAGAATTGGGGTTTTGGGGTGCAAGCTTTTGGAAACCACCCTGCACCCGTTGAACTTTTCATCGATTTCCAATTCGCCAGTTCCCGTTTTCACACATTTGCAATTGAATACGGGGATACGCAGGGACGCGCGCGGCAAAACCGCCAATAACGGCAAAAAAAGGCCGGAGGACTCTGACTTTTCGCTTCAAATCGAATACAGCCCAAAGTGGGATATTCCTGTAGCTGTGTCACACTGTCCGCAACTGCTGTAGCTACCTCAGTCCCTATGCCATTCAGCTCATGGCTTGACCCTTCATCCTTTTTCTTTGATTCAGATTCCTCCTTAGTAGGAAGATTATCTTGATCAAAGTGAACCAGTTTGTATCAGCACTGCATGTGTGCTTGCTGAGGTTGTTTTAATTCCACAGAACTGACATATCCCTCCAGCAGGTGTGCATTCTTGTATGCCATCTCAGCCTAGCTTTTTTGTTCCATATTTTTTTGCTGCCTGGACATAGGGTGATACCACTATCACAGCCACAAAATGCAAGGATACGGGATTCTTTTAATCACACAGGCTGACTCCAGATATAGATGCAAGACAGTTTTCTTTGGTGTTACCTGCCTGTCTGAGCTGAATGGTTTTTTTTCAGATGTGGGCATTATTTCACAATTCAAGTTCCCTGCTTTGTGGAGCATTGGAACAAGCCTGGGAGTCTTGGGGAGCTACAGAAGAACTTAGCCCTCGCTATGTACATAATCACATTGATCTCCTAATACATGGGTTAGTGCATGCCATGGGAAATCAACATGCAGTACTCCAGCTATTGTGGAACGACACATCCCTGCTTGCCTTGCCACAGTTTTGCTATTAGGGAATGCTAAAATTGTCACAGGGCATACTGGGATATGTAGTTTCACAACAGCTGGAGGGTGACTTGTTGCATACCTCTGGTGTATATTATACAGTATTAATAATTAACACTATAGATAGTCCCTTAATATAGGTTGTAGGGGAGAAAACCTAAATAAATGAACTTTCTGTATCAACTCATATCTCATATAACAAAAACATAAGTTGACAGAAAAGGTTATGCAAGCTACTTGCACTGACATATGCAGGAGTTCTGTTCTGTTCCTTGTAGTGCATGTTGAGGTAGTAACATTGTGTTATATATTGCTGCTATTTTGGTCATTATTTGAGCTGCTATTTAGGGAGTTTCTGGGCAACTTGAAGCCCCCTTTTTGTTTGTGTATGAGACTTGTTTCTGTAATGTTTAGTAGTCCAAGTACCCTGACCCGAGTATTACCTTTTAGATCAGACCTCTATCCCAAAACTAACTACCTTTGTATCCCTGGGCAGCTTCTTTTACACCTCATTCAAAATCCCTGACAGTCTCTGCAGTGGAGGCACCCTGACTGGTTTGGGCTACCTGTGACCAAACCTCCCACCTCCTTGACTGATAGGGCTCAGACCAATGGGCCAATATGCCATGGAACAATGGGTTGCTGATATGTTTTGCATCTGTTTACCTTCATCCATGCTGAAGGTTAACCCATGAAGTGCTTCTTAATATCAATGTTGACAAACCTTTCTGGGCCCTTTCAGCTAGAGAAGCAAACTCACATGGTATACATGCCACTTACCTGGTATAATTTAAACATCATGTGTAGGTAAATAAAATGTTTAGAAGTGATGGTGTGGTAAAAAATGATATGTGATTTTATGTGAGTGGGCTCTATTTACTACAATCCGCATTGGTAATGCAGATTGTAGTGTGATATTACCGAGTGAATTCGCATTGCGAATTCAGGCAATATCACAGGGATTTACTACAAATCCCTTGCAGGCACAGAGCTTGCGATAAAGCTCTGTCCCTGCTAATCCCCTTCGGAGCCTTATCACGGTATTTTCGCAAAAAATACCGTGATTAAGTGCCCGCGCATGCGCCGACTGTTTGCCGCAGCTACCCCCCCTCCGGTGCTAAGCCCTGCCCCCTGGCACTAAGCCCCACCCTCCACGATTGTGGACCCCCCCACGACCCCCCCTCCCTTAATAGCACTTACCTGCATGCTCCAGGCCTCCGGTGATGTCTTCCATTCCTCCGGTCAGGTGATCTCCCATACTGCACTGGGGCCCGATCACCTGATGACCGGGCAGCAGTGCACTGTGGGAGACCAGCTGACCGGAGGGGAGTCATCACCGGAGGCCCGATCACCGGTCCCTGGAGTCAGGTAAGTAATTTTTTTTTTTTACTATTTTTTTTTTTTCTTTTTTTTTTACAGTAATTAGCTTGCGGTCTGTTTAGACCACACAGCTGATTACAGGGACCGACTCCCGGCTCTGCTCTCCCCGTTAGAGCAGGGCAGGAAGCCGGTAACCGGGGGAGACCCTGGATAACGCCACCTCCAGGTGGCGTTATTATCACAGGGCTTTCCCCGGTATTTTTTTCACATTTATTTTTAGTAACTATGGTCAGATCACATTTCCCATTACAATTATGGGAAATGCGATCTGCTTTACTAAAAATAAGTGATACTTAGGGGTTGGAGTAGAATTTTACGAAATCTACTCCAATTGCCCTGTAATAACTATAGGTGATACTAAAATAATGTGAAAAGGGTGTGAAAACACCCTTTTTCACATTATTTTAGTAAAAATAATGTTGATAAATAAAGCCCTATATGAGAAAAGGGGAAATGAAGCACTTTGTGTCAAAATTAAAACTTACAAACATATGTGCTGCGTGCATATAAAAAAGGTTAGCCACACTTTGTAGGTAGTTCCAATATTGTTCATATCTCTTTACGTATGTATAGAGAAATTGCAACACTTTGATGTTTATAGATCTTTTGTGATTTATTATGAGGAGAGTCCTTTGGTCTGGTGCAGCGGCATATATTTACGGCTAGCAAGCCTTACATTGGGGCCAAAGATTGGAGGTACTAAATGTCCCTGTCTATCCCTCTCTTACCTCCTAGGCATCCAGAGTGTGGCAGCAGGTCTTCTCTGTTGCTGCTGCCGGGACGATACACTTCAAAGTCCTCTCTCAGGTGGAACAGCGGGTCGGGTGGTGACGTCACCCGCTGGTGTGCAGACTGAGGCTCTCGTTCTTTTAGCGAAGAATAGTAGATTTTGTCTTCAGCTCTCTCCAACGCATTACATCCCCTACTGGGTACTTTATCAAGGATATGAAACGCGTAAATTTGTCAGTTGTATTTCTTACATGAAAAGTACTTCCGAGTTAGCCCGATGGTGAGTTTGCGATCTTACCCGAGCTTTACAAGTAAGAATAAAGAAATCTCTTCCAAACGCACCCAAGTTTGTCTTTAGTAAATTTGTGAGATGAAAAACATGCCTAAACTCACCCAAGATGGTCATCTCGACCAAACTCGAATCTTAGTAAATTTACCCCTAAGAATTTACTGTTATTCATCTAGTTTTGATGCTTCTGAATAAAACAAAAAGGTACTGAATAATTAAGTGGTAGTACAGGTTGAGTCTCCCATATCCAAAATGCTTGGGACCAGGGGTATTTTGGATATCGGAATATTCCGTATTTTGGAATAATTGCATACCATATTAAAATGTCTTAGGTATAGGGCCCAAATGTAAACACAGAATGCATTTATGATTTATATACACCTTATACACACAGCCTGAAGGTAATTTTATACAATATTTTCAATAATTTTGTGCCTCAAACAAAGTTTGTGTACATACATGAAATTTATTTTTGTGCCATATACACCTAATACACACAGCCTATAGGTCAATTTATACTTTATTTTTAATAATTTTGTGCCTTAAACAAAGTTTGTGTGCATTGAACCATCAAAAATCTAAGTTTTCACTATCTCGGTCATGCTGAAAATATTCCGTATTTCGGAATATTTGGATATGGGATACTCAACCTGTATAATTTTGCGGCTTGCAATGTAAACTAAGCTAAATGTTTTTGTCTGTCATTTTATTATTCTAGTCAACGTTTTAACTAAAGGAACTGCAGCTAAAACCCAGTTGTGTCGCTTTAATTCACAATCAACATCAGCAACATGAAGAGGGCGGGGGGAGAAAACAGGGGATATTTTAATTGTATTGGCTCAAGGCATATTTGAGCTGTGGTTATATTCCCAGTATGCGGGAAAGAGAAAACGGATTAAAATATTAGACACACAATAAAGATGTAGAAATTACCAGGTTTTTCTGTTTATGGACAAAGTAATACTTCAGATGGGAATACAGGAGTCCCACAGCTTTTCTTATCATGTTGTTTACTTTTAGAATGCAGTAAATTTGAAATGCTTTTACTGCTGTTGTCAGCAACTATTTTAATGACATTTGAATGCAGTAAAAGCCAGGGTTATATAAAATAAAGTTTGGGCAGCTTTGTACTTGCTGGAGTGAATGAATAGAGCACATCTATTTTCTGATAACACCTAAAGTTCGGGTTTTGGAGATGTTGCCTATAGCAGCCAATCAGATTTTACTTAACATTTATGTACCACCTTATAGGAGATAATAGCTAGAATCTGATTTGTTGCTATGGGCAACATCTCCACTTCTAAAAATCTGCACTTTAGTAAATATACCCCTTAGTGCTCAGCCATCAGAGAAGGCTGGTAGTATAACATACCAACTAGCAGTGGCGTCCCACCTGTGGTGGTTCCTGGTGCGGGGAGGGCTGTAATGCGTACTTGCAAAAAGGAGGTGTGGCCTCGTGGGTAGGGGGTGTGGTCTCACAGCCGAGCCCTTTGTTGTAATCACTTTGGGGGGATCACGGAGGTGCGGACTGCCCTTAGGGACCACTCTGTGTGCAGTGATGGCTCCCTCACTTTTGTCAGGAACTAAGTGCTGCACATAATGCTACAGTGCAGCGCACCTGGCTCTTATCACTGAGGAGGAGTAGGCACTTTGGTGTCACCCCTCAGTGCTGCCTGCACCCCCCCCCATTGTGACACCACTGCTAACCAGTGTAACAAGGGCTGCCAGGGGTGCCAAGAGGGGGGTGGAGGAGTGGCTACAAATTACTTGTGCCCCAGACCGCCACCCTCCCCCCCTTCTCCCTTACCTGTCAGCGGCAGTTAGTGTCACTCCTCAGCCCAGCACATGCTACTGTATGCTGGGCTGCAGTGGGACGAGGGAGGCTGCTGCCGGTGATCAGTAGTAGCAGTCTCCCACAGTGCCCTCCTAAGGCACGCAGCGTCTCTTGGGGCACACAAACTGACTTGGGCAGACTCTCTCAATTGTTGCGACTTGCACTATGGTTATACAGGCATCCAAGACTGTGATTGATGTGCTGCACAGTTTAGACAGGGCAGCTACTGATGTTGGTCAGTGTGCCATGGGTGAAAACTATACGTGCACACTTTTAAATTCCCGGAGCAGAGATGCAGCTGACCACTTTGGGGGCAAGCACTCTATGTGGTGTCATTTTAGCCCTGCCCACTCCATACAGACCCTTGATTTCCGGTATTATCTTTATCTACCCATCCTGCCACCTGCACACTTCACTAGGAAGTTGGCAGGATGTGTGAGATCCACCCACTCTTCCAGGGCTAGAGGGACTACCCAAAAATATAGGAGTCTCCTTCACCTTCTGGAAGAGTAGGTAAGTATGGTGGAAACTGGTGATTGAGACAGGCGACACAGTAAGCGGAGAGAGGTGAGGGCGGCACAGGGTGGAGAGGGGCAGGGTAAGGTTGGCCCCTAATCCAGATCATTCCTGCACCTCCTCACTATGAAACTGAGGCTGTAGTCTCAGCAGTTCAACTTCAGACCCATTAAAAGCGAGTCACACTGAGGTGGTGAATTTACTGCCTGCCAGTCTGCACTGCAGAATCTTTATCATATAATGTTGGATCCTTTCCCTCAGGTAATTAAAGTATAATTATATAGGAATAGATGATATATACACATAATCTATATTGAATTTAATTGATATGACTGATTTATAATATATCTAATACATGATGGTAACGTCCACTTCAGCAAAATTCAGTAAGAGGGAGGCATAATGTAGAATGCTCTGGCCACCATCGTTCTACCCTACCTCCTACCTGGCATCCAGGCAGCTGGAAGGTGCAAGGGGCATGGTATAGCAATTGCATCATCGTGGCCCTACCCCAGATATACAAATCCGTGATTCCCACCTTTGTAAAGCGGGGGGTGGGGCCACAATTATGCGATTCAGCATGAATCGCGTCATCAAGCTGCCTAGATTGCTTACTTTACACAGGCATGTCCGGATAGACATGCAGCAAGTCCTCTCTGTCATGTGTCACACTACTGATTGAGTTGGAAGAAAGGGATTCATACTTAGCAGATTGGTTGCATTATAGTTATAACTGCTGAAACTGCTTTATTAACATGAACATAATCCTTTACTGCCACACATCATTAGGCCTGTTCTATGTTTTATGCATACTTACTTATTATGGAGGTATGTCTATGAGGCTCTCGAATTTTTGGGGCTCTCCAGGACTCCTAAGAAAGTAGGCCAACCTTCCGCAACTTTGGAAGTGGGCTGTCCAGGGGCTTGATGACATGATTCCTCTTCAATCATCATGGCCCCACACCCGCTTTACAAAGGTGTGACTCAATGCTCTGTAGACCAGTGGCGGCCTCCAGAGGGAGCTCTCTGAAGTTGGCAAGTAAGAGTACCATCTGTTCCCTAACCACAATTCCATACAAAATATAGAAAAATGGGCAATGACATTTCTATTATTAAAAATCAAATCAATAAATAATAATAACCCTTCATATTTACAGTATATTACAACTTGTGAGTCCATAATACTGTATTTAAGTGTCTTCTAACTCTTTATGAACAAATTATCAACTGGAAACCAATGAAATATAAAAAAATAACAATAAATCTTTATCCCTGTTAGAAACCAGTGTCAACACAAAAAAGTATGCTTGTGCAAGGGATCATTTGGAAAGCAAACAAATGAAAAAAGCAAACTATATCAAATATATTTCAATAATGTGTACACCTACTGTACAGTAATAGAATGCCTGGTTACGTGATACTTTCCATATACAGGAAAGTAGCAAAAGAAAAACTATTGTGTACATTAACTGGTGAACGTTTAGTTTCTTAATGGCATTATACTTGCATGTTCACTGTAAATGACAGGTATTTTAAGGATTCTATAGGTACAGTAACTGCCTAATTATGGTTTGGTTGTTCACAAAATTACAGGCAATTGTTTTCTTATGACCTTTGTCTATTGGAGAAGATCCTACTCTCATCTGTGGGAATGAGCAACATTCTACTGGCTGCAAACTAAAACGTGTTTATGTTACAGATAATCTATGCCTCTTCTGTATACTGGTGAACAGAAGGTCTAAACTTTATAATATGGTCAACATGCTGTATCAGTGGTTTCCTCATTTTCTTCTTTTGCTATGTGTAGTAATCCCCTTGGATAGCTTCTTTAACAAAAAGCTTAAAAGGATAGAAGCCTGTAGTGGACTGTGGAAATTTACGAAGGTGGATCCAAAATTCTGTGTCCTGACGTAGTAGTAGATGTCACCCCGTATTGACTTTCTGTATGTATATACTTGAGATCTTAGTAAAACACTGTGGAAAATGAAAGCACAATTCTTCTTTTATTTTTGCAGATGTTGAATAATAAATGGAAGAACATCACTAAAAGTTGAAAAATGGAGAATACTGAAAAGATGCTGCAGGGTTCCAATTGGTTGACCATCCCCCTTATTCACTAGACCAGACTTTTCCATCTGATGACGACATGACTGCTGTACAGAACTGGTTTGAGGACCAATCACCGAACTCCTGAATGAAATCAAGAGGTTGGAGCATCGAAGGGAGAAGTGTATTGAAGTAAATGGAGACTATGTTGAAAAATAAATGTAATTTGAACTTAAATGTTATTCATGGTCAGGACACCAACATTTGGATCCACCTTCGGAAGTATCATAAATAACAGATAGGTAATAACATTTTCCCAATCTACAAAAAGAAAATAATGGAGAGCGCTGGACAGAGGTAAATGTTTTAATAATCAATGACAATTAACATAGCATAATATATAAAAAAACTGACAATTATAAGCATAAATATCAGTATAAGTTCATGAATCCCAGATTGCATGAACCACCTGAAATCCTCCAAGAGGGAATCAACATATACTGTAGCAAAAGGCAGCATGCACCTAACAGCTTTTGTAAGCATAAAATTAGCTGCAAAGCATCTCATGCATTCCACATTAGAGCTGAAAAATCGTTAGTGAATCATTCTGTTAGTAGACAAGAGGCTTGCATGCATATTGTCATTCCAGCTGGAAAAGGTTATTAGCTCAGGACCAGGGCCGGATTGACAATGGGGCAGGTGGAGCTACAGCTCCAAGCCCTCCCATGAAAATAGGCCCACACCTCACAAAGATCTGGAGACAGTCACAGTGTTGATAGGAAATATAAAATTATCCTGTCACCATTATCAGTACCAGCGGCCGCCAGTAGCCCTGCCCATTCATACACCACCCCCACCCCTGGGAGAACTTTTCCATGCTTTGGCAGCACAGTGGCAGGGTTCACAGAACCTCCCTGCTGCTGCTGCGCGGCACATAACTCCCTCCCCAGTTACACCACGTGTAATGTTACGCAGTGTTGCATCACATAAGTGCTGCCGGGCGCAGGGTCTCAAGTGGGCACAACTGCAACTATTGTCCAGTCCACTGACCTGACCTGTGGTCCCCGCTCTGTTCCACTTCCTGGCACAGTGTGAGCAGAGAGAAGACCCGCGGTGCAGCGCAGCTGTCTACAGGTACAATGAGACTGGAGGAGGATTTGAGAAGACAGAAGAATACAAAGAGTGAAGAAGGTAAGTGAACTAATGGGGTGGAGGGAGCAGAACATAAACAAGGGTGGGGAGAACACCATAAAGGACAAAGAGGCAGGGGAGGGGAAGAGAGAACACAACAATGGCCACAGAGGAGGAGGAGAGGGAGAGACAACACAATGATGGCTATATGTGTGTGCGTGTGTGTGTGTGTGTGTGTGTGTGTGTGTGTGTGTGTGTGTGTGTGTGTCAAATGACACATTGGATATGCTTGAGCTAGAATAAATATTTAATGTATAAAGTAGGTAAACACACATTTATAATAGGGGTGTGCACCGGCCACTTTTCGTGTTTTGGTTTTGGATCTGGATCTTTCTTCGTGTTTTGGATCTGGATTGGTTTTGCCAAAACCACCCTTCCGTGTTTTGGGTTCTGTGTTTTGTGTTTTGGATCTGTATTTTTTTTAAAAAAAGCATAAAAACAGCTAAAATCACAGAATGTGTTGGTTTTTCTGCTCCTATGCTATTATTAACCTCAATAACCTTAATTTCCACTCATTTCCAGTCTATTCTGAACACCTCACACCTCACAATAGTGTTTTTATGTCCAAAAGGTTGCACCGAGGTAGCTGGATGACTATGCTAAGCGACACGAGTGGGCGGCACAAACACGTGACCCATCTAGGAGTTATACTGCAGTGGCAGACAGGATGGCAGTTTGAAAAACTAGGCCCCAAACTGTACATAATGCAAAGAAAAAAAAGAGGTGCAAGATGGAATTGTCCTTGGGTCCTCCCACCCACCCTAATGTTGTATAAAAAGGACATGCACACTTTAACAAAGCAATCATTTCAGCGCCAGGGTCTGCCACACAACTGTGGCTGAAATGATTGGTTCGTTTGGGCCCCCACAAAACAAGCTGGCAATTAATCTTTCCCTGCACAAACTGGCTCTACGGAGGCAAGATGTCGTCCTCATCCTCCTCATCCACCGATTCCTCACCCTCTTCAGTGTTGTGTACATCCTCATCCTCACAGAGTATTAACTCGTCCCCACTGGAATCCACCACCACAGGTCCCTCTGTACGTTCTGGAGGCTGGTCTCCCTGGAAGAGTTGATACTTCATTTTTATGAACATCATCTTCTCCACATTTTGTGGAAGCAACCTCCTACGCCTTTCGCTGACAAGGTTCCCGGCTGCACTAAACACTCTTTCGAAGTACACACTGGAGGGGGGGCAACTCAGGTAAAATAGAGCCAGTTTGTACAGGGGCCTCCAAATTGCCTCTTTTTCCTGCCAGTACAGGTATGGACTGTCTGACATGCCTACTTGGATGCTGTCACCGATGTAATCCTCCACCATTCTGTCAATGGTGACAGTATCATATGTAGTGACAGTAGACATGTCAGAAATTGTTGCCAGGTCCTTCAGTCCGGACCAGATGTCCAAACTTGGTCCTGCCTGCCCTGCATCACCGCCAGCGGGTTGCTTGGGATACCTAAGTTTTTTCCTGGCAGCCCCAGTTGCGGGAGAAAATGAAGAAGGAGCTGTTGATGTGTCACGTTCCGCTTCAGCTGACAATGTGTTCACCAGCAGGTCTTTGCACCTCTGCAGGCTTGTGTTGGCCGGAAAGAGAGACACCACATAGGCTTTAAACCTAGGATCGAGCACGGTGGCCAAAATGTAGTGGTCTGATTTCAACAGATTGACCACCCTGGAATCCTGGCAAAGCGAATGAAGGGCTTCATCCACAAGTCCCACATGCCGAGCGGAATCGCTCCGTCTTAGCTCCTCCTTCACTTTCTCCAGCTGCTTCTGCAAAAGCCTGATGAGGGGAATGACCTGACTCAAGCTGGCAGTGTCTTAACTGACTTCACGTGTGGCAAGTTTGAAGGGCTGGAGAACCTTGCACAACACGGAAATCATTCTCCACTGCGGTTGAGTCCGGTGCATACCCCCTCCTTTGCCTATGTCATAGGTGGATGTATAGGCTTGAATGGCCTTTTGATGCTCCTCCATCCTCTGAAGCATATAGAGGGTTGAGTTCCACCGCGTCACAACCTGTTGCATCAGGTGATGGCGGGGCAGGTTCAAGAGTGTTTGCTGGTGCTCCAGTCTTCGGCACGCAGTCGCTGAATGGTGAAAGTAGCCAGAAACTTTTCGGGCCACCCAAAGCGTCTCCTGCACGCCCCTGTTGCTTTTCAGAAAATTTTGCACCACCAAGTTTATTGTGTGAGCAAAACATGGGACGTGCTGGAATTTGCCCAGATGTAGTGCCCGCACAATATTGGTGGTGTTGTCAGATATCACAAATCCCCAGGAGAGTCTAAGTGGGGTAAGCCACTGGGCGATGATTTCCCTCAGTTCCTCTAAGAGATTGTCTGCGGTGTGCCTCTTACTGAAACCGGTGATACACAGCATAGCCTGCCTTGGAACGAGCTGGCGTTTCTGAGATGCTGCTACTGGTGATGCTGCTGCTGTTGCTGCGTAAGGTGATACATCTACCCAGTGGGCTGTCACAGTCATATAGTCCTTAGTTTGCCCTATTCCACTTGTCCACATGTCCGTGGTTAAGTGGACATTGGGTACAACAGCATTTTTCAGGACACTGAGGACACTTTTTCTGATGTTTCTGTACAGTCTCGGTATCGTCTGCCTAATGAAGTGGAATCTAGACGGGATTTGGAACCGGGGACACACTACCTCCATCAATTGTCTAAATCCCACTGCACTAATGGCAGATACCGGAGGCACGTCTAACATCAACATTGCAGTCAAGGCCTCAGTTATACGTTTTGCTTCAGGATGACTGCTGTCGTACTTCATCCTCCTCGCTAAGGACTGTTGGAGGGTCAATTGTTTAGTAAAAGTAGTGGTGTTCCTACTTCCTCTCTGGGATGATGAACGACTCCCAGCAGCAGCAACAGCAGCAGCGGCAACAGGAGGCGTAGCAATGCAGGATCCTCTGGAGGAATCCTGGATAGGAGAGTCAGTCATGCCAGTGACATGGCCTGCAGGACTACTTCCGATCCTGACTAAGGAGGAAATTGATGAGGAGAGAGTTGACGGTGTGGTTTGCTGGTGCTTGGATACAACAGGACAACGGAAATTTGGTGTCCCTGGACTGCTTACGGTCTTAGCCAAAGTTTCTGAACTTGACAGTAACTTTTTACGAACGCGCTGCAGGTGCCGTATAAGGGAGGATGTTCCTAGGTGGTTAAAGTCCTTACCCCTACTTATTCCACCTTTACATATGGTACATATGGCAAGACAGTTGTTGTCCGGATTTGGATAGAAATAATGCCAGACCAAAGAGGTGGAATGTTTGGTCTTCTGCCCAGGCATGACCGTGATGGGCTTTTTCATCCCACGGACAACAACTGTCTCCCCCGGAGCCTGATTTAAACAAACCACATCACCATCAGAATCCTCCTCAGCGCCAGCTACACCAGTATCCTCATCCTGTTGTACTTCAACAGTGACATCTTCAATTTGCATATCAGCAAGTGGACTGTGGGTGCTCCTTTCTGCACTTGCAGGGGGCGTGCAAATGGTGGAAAGAGCCACCTCTTCCCGTCCTGTGCTGGGAAGGTCAGGCATCGCAACCACCACCACACTTGGACTCTCCTTGGGGATTTGTGATATCTTCTTAGAATGCACAGTTCTTCGCCGTGCTTTTGCCAGCTTAACTCGTTTGATTTTTTTAGTGGGAGGAGGGCTTCCATCGTCATGTGAAGCTGAACCACTAGTCATGAACATAGGGAAAGACCTTAGCCATTCCTTGCCACTCTGTGTCGTAAATGGCATATATGCAAGTTTACGTTTCTCTTCAGATGATTTAAATGTTTTTTTCAAGGTCATTTTCCTGAACTTTGTCATTTGGGATTGTATGTGCCCTCTACTATGACATTGGGCATCGGCCTTGGCAGACTACGTTGATGGCATGTTATCGTCTATGTCATGACTAGTGGCAGCAGCTTCAGCACTAGGAGGAAGTGGTTCTTGATCTTTCCCTATTTTATTTTTATCGGAGAAAGTTTGGTCCTCCATTTATGTTATATTGATATATACGTGCGGCTAAGGCGCACACAAACACAGAAAATAATTTTTTATTTTTGTTGGAGACTATTGCACTTTGTGGGTTACACCACCCTTTAAGAAATGAGCCAGCCGGCCCTTTACTTATGGGACACAGGCGCACGCTTGGCACTACTTTGTTGATGCACGTGCAGCCACAGTGCACACAATTCACAAACACAGAAATTTTTTTTTTATTTTGTTTGGAGTGCCCTTTGGGGGTTACAGCACCCTTTAACAGTCAAGCCAGCCGGCCCTTTACTTATGGGACACAGGCGCACGCTTGGCGCTTCTCCTTCGTTGATGCACGTGCAGCCACAGTGCACACAATTCACAAACACAGAAATTTTTTTTTTTTATTTTGTTTGGAGTGCCCTTTGGGGGTTACAGCACCCTTTAACGAACAAGCCTGGTGGCCTTTTACTTATGGGATACAGGCGCACACTTGGCGCTGCTCCTTCGTTGATGCACGTGCAGCCACAGCGCACACAATTCACAAACACAGAAAAATAAAAATTTTATTTTGTTTGGAGTGCCCTTTGGGGGTTACAGCACCCTTTAACGGACAAGCCAGCCAGCCTTTTACTTATGGGACACAGGCGCACGCTTGGCGCTGCTCCTTCATTGATGCACTTGCAGCCACAGTGCACATAATTCACAAACACAGAAAAATATATTTTGTTATTTGGTTTGGAGTGCCCTTTGGGGGTTACAGCAGCCTTTAGCGGTCAATCCACCAGGCCCTTTATTTATGGGACACAGGCGCACGCTTGGCACTACTTTGTTGATGCACGTGCGGCTACTGCGCACACAATTCACAAACACAAAAAAATATTTTTTTTATTTTGTTTGGAGTGCCCTTTGGGGTTTACAGCACCCTTTAACAGACAAGCCAGCCGGCGTTTTACTTATGGGACACAGGCGCACGCTTGGCGCTGCTCCTTCGTTGATGCACGTGCAGCCACAGTGCACACAATTCACAAACACAGAAAAAATATTATGTTTTTTAGCACCCCTGACGGACAGAGCACCCCTGGACAAAACTACAGCACCCCTTTAGCACTGGGACACTGCACAGGACTTTGGAGTGGACACAGCCCCTATGGACAACTGACTGCACAACACAGTCCAGCCAGCCCCTATGGACTTTGAAGTAGTGGACACAGCCCCTATGGACAACAGCAGCACAGTGCAGCACAGCACAGAACAACACTACACTGCACTACACTACACTACGCAGCCCAGCCAGCCCTAACTCCCACCCTCCCTCTTCACTGTCCACAGCCGAGTGAGAAAATGGCGCCGACGTGGGTACCTTATATAGGATCCAAAACCTGCGACACCCGGAAGGCGGGATGATGACGTTTTGCCTCGATTTCAGATCTGAGTCTGGTGGGAAAAGTCGAGCCTGACTCGGATCGGAGGGGCTCGGATTTCAGAAATCCGAACCCGCTTACCCCTAATTTATAAACATTTATAAGTAATAAAATGCAGGTACCAGGCTACTTAAATTATAATAACATATATTTTACATAATACAGGACCAAAAAAAGACTGCCAAATCAAAAAGACAAAACAATCTAGAAATATGTTTCTAATTCTCTATTCCACCAGATAATTTGACTTCACAATCCAGTGTGTAGTCTTTTGGTGGAAACGCACGTATCAGGAGTGTAATGATAGTCTCTGCTGCTATATACGAACAAGCCACAAGGAGTTAAAGTAGCAATGTTAAATACAAACTCACCTGCTTGTTGTTAGCTGCTGTATTTAAGGTACACACTGACCGATATATTGGACAATCAATTGATCGGCCAATACATCTGCTTCCCGTTGGCCAGTGTGTATCAGCGATATGTATGTAAACAACGTTGTTCACAGACATATCACATTGGCCGTGCAGCACAGCCGAATGACAGATATGTCTGCAGATATATCTGTCCATCAGCAAGTGTGTACGGGCAGTCTGCAGAACGCCCATACACATGCAGCAGCAAGGAGGGGGTGGACATGCCTGCGCCCCCTGGCCAGCGGGACCCACGGCTGCCAGCAGGGGCAGAACTATGGGAGACAATGGAGGCGCCTGCCGCCAGGCTCCAGCTCTAAAGGGGCACCTCCTCCACTGTCCACAACATATTCACCCCACTTAAGGCTGTAACTATGTACTCGGAGTGTACCATCACGGCTGCCCAATACATGGCACCCCTTCCCGGCACCTGAGAAGCCACCATACACTAGTGGAGAGCTCCACTGCTGCTGCCTTCGTCTATCTATAGCCTGTCTGCATGCGAATTGCTACATTACAGTGTCAGCGGCTGTGAAGGGGGGGCACCAAATTATAACTTGCTTCCAGGCATCTGGGATGAATTTACACCACTGGCTGCCAGATAGATGATGGCCGTTCAGTGTGCATGAACGACCATCATCTATAGATATATCTTCAGATTACTCGATATTCAGGTATATCTGTCAGGTGTGTACCCACCTTTACAGTGATAATGAGTACTTATTAAAAATGCTAGCTACTGTAGATAGCTCTACCTTAGTCAGAGAGGAATAGGCAATACAGCAGTAGCCAAGGACCCTTTGTAGTCTGCATCCGCATGTGAGAATATGCAGAGAATGGATCACAGAGCTCCTGATGATAAGCACACTTTGAGTCTACATCTACAGTCGGAGCAGTGTACACTGGAAGAATAAGAGTGAGGTAAGTGTAGTAGCTGGCACTGAGGTCAGTCAGGGAGTCGGACTGGGGAGATATCAACAGACCTCTGTCAAATGTCACAATTTGCAACATTGGAGCTGTAAGGGTCTGTTAGTGGCCCATGATAAGACCCATCTTGGTGCTTTAAATGCAGATGAGAATGCCGGCATGGAGAACACAACAACTGTGGCGATGTTCAAGTGTAGAGCCAAATAAGGTGGCTTGTGGGAGTATAGTGTGCTCTTATACAGCATTGATGGAAGGGCAAGAGGTATTTCAGTGGGTGAGGCAGTGTAGTACAGGCAGTAATACTTATACCTGTGCCTGCACAAAGGTGTGTGATTTGTGTTGCATCACCATAGGTGACCACTATAGAGTGACCTACCAAAATGGTCAGGAATGAGGGGTCAGTCTCGTGCACAGAGTGTTAAAATATCTTGTTACGGCTTTGTGCTGCCCCACTGCTCTGAAAGGGACAATGTCAGTAGTGAGCAGAGGCAGGGTAGCAATGTGAAGGCTATCTCCTTGTGACTGTATTTATATTAGGGATGTGCAGGCTCGGATAGGTTCGAGTTTGCACGTGGAGTTTGGATTTTTCCCTCCAAAAAAACGGAACTCAGAAAGAGGCAAAACGTCATCTTGCACGGACGAACATCATCATTCCTGGACTTTTGTCCAGGAATGATGATGTTCGTCCATGCAAGATGACGTTTTGCCTCTTTCTGAGTTCCGTTTTTTTGGAGGGAAAAATCCGAACTCCACGTGCAAACTCGAACCTATCCGAGCCTGCACATCCCTAATTTATATATAAAGTATGTGTGAATAAATACTAGGGGTGTGCACCAGCCACTTTTCGTGTTTTGTGTTTTGGTTTTGGATCTGGATCTTTCTTCGTGTTTTGGATCTGGATTGGTTTTGCCAAAACCACCCTTCCGTGTTTTGGGTTCTGGGTTTTGTGTTTTGGATCTGTATTTTTTTTTAAAAAAGCATAAAACAGCTAAAATCACAGAATGTGTTGGTTTTTCTGCTCCTATGCTACTATTAACCTCAATAACCTTAATTTCCACTAATTTCCAGTCTATTCTGAACACCTCACACCTCACAATAGTGTTTTTATGTCCAAAAGGTTGCACCGAGGTAGCTGGATGACTATGCTAAGCGACACGAGTGGGCGGCACAAACACGTGACCCATCTAGGAGTGATACTGCAGTGGCAGACAGGATGGCAGTTTGAAAAACTAGGCCCCAAACTGTACATAATGCAAAGAAAAAAAAGAGGTGCAAGATGGAATTGTCCTTGGGCCCTCCCACCCACCCTTATGTTGTATAAACAGGACATGCACACTTTAACAAAGCAATCATTTCAGCGCCAGGGTCTGCCACACAACTGTGGCTGAAATGATTGGTTCGTTTGGGCACCCACAAAACAAGCTGGCAATTAATCTGGCCCTGCACAAACTGGCTCTACGGAGGCAAGATGTCGTCCTCATCCTCCTCATCCACCGATTCCTCACCCTCTTCAGTGTTGTGTACATCCTCATCCTCCCAGAGTATTAACTCGTCCCCACTGGAATCCACCACCACAGGTCCCTCTGTACGTTCTGGAGGCTGGTCTCCCTGGAAGAGTTGATAATTCATTTTTATGAACATCATCTTCTCCACATTTTGTGGAAGCAACCTCCTACGCCTTTCGCTGACAAGGTTCCTGGCTGCACTAAACACTCTTACGGAGTACACACTGGAGGGGGGGCAACTCAGGTAAAATAGAGCCAGTTTGTACAGGGGCCTCCAAATTGCCTCTTTTTCCTGCCAGTACAGGTATGGACTGTCTGACATGCCTACTTGGATGCTGTCACCGATGTAATCCTTCACCATTCTGTCAATGGTGACAGTATCATATGTAGTGACAGTAGACATGTCAGAAATTGTTGCCAGGTCCTTCAGTCCGGACCAGATGTCCAAACTTGGTCCTGCCTGCCCTGCATCACCACCAGCAGGTTGCTTAGGATACCTAAGTTTTTTCCTGGCAGCCCCAGTTGCAGGAGAAAATGAAGAAGGAGCTGTTGACGTGTCACGTTCCGCTTCAGCTGACAGTGTGTTCACCAGCAGGTCTTTGCACCTCTGCAGGCTTGTGTTGGCCGGAAAGAGAGACACCACATAGGCTTTAAACCTAGGATCGAGCACGGTGGCCAAAATGTAGTGGTCTGATTTCAACAGATTGACCACCCTGGAATCCTGGCAAAGCGAATGAAGGGCTTCATCCACAAGTCCCACATGCAGAGCGGAATCGCTCCATCTTAGCTCCTCCTTCACTTTCTCCAGCTGCTTCTGCAAAAGCCTGATGAGGGGAATGACCTGACTCAAGCTGGCAGTGTCTGAACTGACTTCACGTGTGGCAAGTTCGAAGGGCTGGAGAACCTTGCACAACATGGAAATCATTCTCCACTGCGCTTGAGTCAGGTGCATACCCCCTCCTTTGCCTATGTCATAGGTGGATGTATAGGCTTGAATGGCCTTTTGATGCTCCTCCATCCTCTGAAGCATATAGAGGGTTGAGTTCCAATGCGTCACAACCTCTTGCTGCAGGTGATGGCGGGGCAGGTTCAAGAGTGTTTGCTGGCGCTCCAGTCTTCGGCACGCAGTCGCTGAATGGCGAAAGTGGGCAGAAATTTTTCGGCCCACCCAAAGCGTCTCCTGCACGCCCCTGTCGCTTTTCAGAAAATTCTGCACCACCAAGTTTATTGTGTGAGCAAAACATGGGACGTGCTGGAATTTGCCCAGATGTAATGCCCACACAATATTGGTGGCATTGTCAGATATCACAAATCCCCAGGAGAGTCTAAGTGGGGTAAGCCACTGGGCGATGATTTCCCTCAGTTCCTCTAAGAGGTTGTCGACGGTGTGCCTCTTACTGAAACCGGTGATACACAGTGTAGCCTGCCTTGGAACGAGCTGGCGTTTCTGTGATGCTGCTACTGGTGACGCTGCTGCTGTTGCTGCATAAGGTGATACATCTACCCAGTGGGCTTTCACAGTCATATAGTCCTTAGTCTGCCCTGTTCCACTTGTCCACATGTCCGTGGTTAAGTGGACATTGGGTACAACGGCATTTTTCATGACACTGAGGACACTTTTTCTGACGTTTCTGTACAGTCTCGGAATCGCCTGCCTAGTGAAGTGGAATCTAGACGGGATTTGGAACCGGGGACACACTACCTCCATCAATTGTCTAAATCCCACTGTACTAATGGCGGATACCGGATGCACGTCTAACACCAACATAGCAGTCAAGGCCTCAGTTATACGTTTTGCTTCAGGATGACTGCTGTCGTACTTCATCCTCCTCGCTAAGGACTGTTGGAGGGTCAATTGTTTAGTAAAAGTAGTGGGGTTCCTACATCCTCTCTGGGATGATGAATGACTCCCAGCAGCAGCAACAGCAGCAGTGGCAGCAGGAGGCATAGCAATGCAGGATCCTCCGGAGGAATCCCGGATAGGAGAGTCAGTCATGCCAGTGACATGGCCTGCAGGACTACTTCCGATCCTGACTAAGGAGGAAATTGACGAGGAGGGAGTTGACGGTGTGGTTTGCAGGTGCTTGGATACAACAGGACAACGGGATTTAGGTGTCCCTCGACTGCTTACGGTCTTAGCCAAAGTTTCGGAACTTGACAGTAACTTATTATGAACGCGCTGCAGGTGCCGTATAAGGGAGGATGTTCCTAGGTGGTTAACGTCCCTACCCCTACTTATTCCACCTTTACATAAGGTACATATGGCAAGACAGTTGTTGTCTGGATTTGGATAAAAATATTGCCAGACCAAAGAGGTGGAATGTTTGGTCTTCTGCCCAGGCATGACCGTGATGGGCTTTTTCATCCCACGGACAACAACTGTCTCCCCCGGAGCCTGATTTAAACAAACCACATCACCATCAGAATCCTCCTCGCCAACTTCCTCCTCAGCGCCAGCTACACCAGTATCCTCATCCTGTTGTACTTCAACAGTGACATCTTCAATTTGCATATCAGCAAGTGGTCTGTGGGTGCTCCTTTCAGCACTTGCAGGGGGCGTGCAAATGGTGGACAGAGCCACCTCTTCCTGTCCAGTGCTGGGAAGGTCAGGCATCGCAACCACCACCACACTTGGACTCTCCTTGGGGATTTGTGATATCTTCTTAGAACGCACAGTTCTTCGCTGTGCTTTTGCCAGCTTAACTCGTTTGATTTTTTTAGTGGGAGGAGGGCTTCCATCGTCATGTGAAGCTGAACCACTAGTCATGAACATAGGGAAAGACTTTAGCCGTTCCTTGCCACTCCGTGTCATAAATGGCATATTGGCAAGTTTACATTTCTCTTCAGATGATTTAAATGTTTTTTTTAAGGTCATTTTCCTGAACTTTGTCATTTGGGATTGTATGTGGCTTCTACTATGACATTGGGCATCGGCCTTGGCAGACGACGTTGATGGCATGTTATCGTCTATGTCATGACTAGAGGCAGTAGCTTCAGCACTAAGAGGAAGTGGTTCTTGATCTTTCTCTATTTTATTTTTATCGGAGAAAGTTTGGTCCTCCATTTATGTTATATCGATTTGATATATACGTGCGGCTAAGGCGCACACAAACACAGAAAATATTTTTTTATTCTTGCTGGAGAGTAGTGCACTTTGTGGGTTACACCACCCTTTAAGAAATGAGCCAGCCGGCTCTTTACTTATGGGACACAGGTGCACTCTTGGCGCTGCTCCTTTGTCGATGCACGTGCGGCTACTGCGCACACAATTCACAAACACAGAAAATATTTTTTTATTTGGTTTGGAGTGTACTTTGGGGGTTACAGCACCCTTTATTTGTCAAGCCAGCCGGACCTTTACTTATGACACAGGCGCACCCTTGGCACCACTTTGTTGATGCACGTGCGGCTACTGCGCACACAATTCACAAACACAGAAAATATATATTTTTTTGGTTTGGAGTGTACTTTGGGGGTTACAGCACCCTTTAATTGTCAAGCCAGCCGGCCCTTTACTTATGACACAGGTGCACGCTTGGCACTACTTTGTTGATGCACGTGCGGCTACTGCGCACACAATTCACAAACACAGAAAAAATATTTGGTTATTTGGTTTGGAGTGTACTTTGGGGGTTACAGCACCCTTTAATGGTCAAGCCAGCCGGCCCTTTACTTATGACACAGGCGCACGCTTGGCAATACTTTGTTGATGCACGTGCTGCTACTGCGCACACAATTCACAAACACAGAAAAAATATTTTGTTATTTGGTTTGGAGTGTACTTTGGGGGTTACAGCACCCTTTAACGGTCAAGCCAGCCGGCCCTTTACTTATGACACAGGTGCACGCTTGGCACTACTTTGTTGATGCACGTGCGGCTACTGCGCACACAATTCACAAACACAGAAAATATTTTTTTTTTGGTTTGGACTGGAGTGTACTTTGGGGGTTACAGCACCCTTTAATGGTCAAGCTAGCCGGCCCTTTACTTATGACACAGGCGCACGCTTGGCACTACTTTGTTGATGCACGTGCGGCTACTGCGCACACAATTCACAAACACAGAAAAAATATTATTTTTTTACCACTTGGGGGGTGCACCCCTGATGGACAGAGCACCCCCTGGACAACACTACAGCACACCTTTAGGACTGGGACACTGCACAGGACTTTGGAGTGGACACAGCCCCTATGGAGAACTGACTGCACAACACAGTCCAGCCAGCCCCTATGGACTTTGAAGTAGTGGACACAGCCCCTATTAACAACAGCAGCACAGCACAACACAGCCAGCCCCTATGGACTTTGAAGTAGTGGACACAGCCCCTATGGACAACAGCAGCACAGCGCAGCACAGCACAGCACAACACTACTCTGCACTACACTACACTACACAGCCCATCCAGCCCTAACTCCCACCCTCCCTCTTCACTGTCCACAGCCGAGTGAGAAAATGGCGCCGACGCGGGTACCTTATATAGGATCCAAAACCCGCGAGACCCGGAAGGCGGGATGATGACGTTTTGCCTCGATTTCAGATCCGAGTCAGGCGGGAAAAGTCGAGCCTGACTCGGATCTGCCTCGGATCGGGGGGGCTCGGGGGGGTTCGGATTTCAGAAATCCGAACCCACTCACCCCTAAATTAAATACACATACATATAAATATCCTCACCAGATCCCACGTTATAAAAAATTATGCCCTCCATTGTGCTAGCCACACCCCCTGTGCAGACCACACCCCCACATCACTGGGCGCACCCCCTTGGTGGCACAAAACAGGCCCTTCAAACTTTTCAGCTCCATGCCCATGTGGACCTTAATCTGGCACTGCTCAGGACAATAACGGCAGTGTGAGCCTTATGTAGGTCTCAAATGACAGTAGAATCTTACCGTCTTTGAACTGATAGCCAGCATCCCGGCAAAGTGACTGGGTGGTGTCTGCTGCTTCTCAAAGCTGAAATGATGTAAACAGTCAGCCGTCCAGGGAGAATAAACCACTGCCTGTTAGCCACTGTAAGTCCAAGCTGCAAGAGGGGGGGAAAAGCCAGGGGCGGAGGTCCGGGTAACAGCTCCAATGTATAGCTGATGTGCAGCAGCGTGTCTGCTGTGTGTTGGCCGCTAAGGGTCCAAGCGGTAAAGGGGAGCCAAAAGCGGAGGTTCACGTGACAACTCCATTGTGTATGTCCCAGTCAGCTGTAGTGCGGCAGCGTATCCATCTCTGTGCTCACCGGAGCGATGGAAGCATACTCTCTGTAGCATATGTTTGTGGGTTTTATTAAACAGTTCTACTAAACAAACTGTTTGTGGATGACTCACAGAGGTTTTAGTTCCTGTATGAGACTCAAATCAAAAGGTGTAACTTTGAGATCACTTGAACCATCTCTCTTGTATTTGCTTTTGAAAAGGTGTTACAGTCGTATAGCTTCAAGGAAGCATAGTATTACTGGAATATATTGATTTACCTCAGGTGACTTCACTGTAGTCCCACCAAATCCATGACAATGCAATCAAATGAGGTTTCACTTTTGAGCTAACCTTTAAGAAGAGGTCTTGGGTCAGATAACATGTTCTGATCAAGAATCATAGATTTTCATATGTCACCTTAAAGCTCTAAAATGTCCTTTAAACTAAGGTTTTTTGTACCACTACTAGCTAATCAAACTGCTGTTCCTACTCTATACTGCTGTCCCCAGGGCCGCCCTCAGGGGGGGACTGCCGGCTCTGGCACGGGCAAGGGCCCTGGAAGAATGGGAGGAGCCCCCCGGTAAGGCAAGTACAGTAAGTGGGGAATTTTTTTTTATTGAGAGAGAGATGGAGAAAACTGTGTCTCCATCCCCACACTGAATGCCGAAGCCGCGATCAGAGCTACCGCAAATGTGCGGCAGCCTGTAGTTCCTCAGAGAGCTCTGATCGGCGGGGCTCAAGTCTGTGCATTGCACTGGAGGAGATGGCCGAGGGGATCTGAAGTATGTACCCAACAGTAGCAGTTCCCAGGTCTAGTCTCGAGTCTCCTCCCTCACCTAAGCCCCGGAGCATTGGAGAGAGGGCTCTGTGCAGTGCACTACTCAGCAGGACAGGTCTGAAGATGCTGCTGCAGTCTGGGGGGGGGAATTCTTATATGTGCATCACAAAATATATATATATTTTATAGGCAGAACCTTGACCATAACAGAACATGATATGATGCCATCCCTCCTGCTTCCATTGCATTGATGTGTATTTTACATATGTTTTGAAGACTGAATGGCTTTGCTCGTTATTCCATAAATGCCTTGATATTTTTTTTTCTTACTTTGGTGGTGTGCTGGCCCTCTTGCATGAGTCTCTGGTGGAATTAAAAAGACTGTTTTATACTGAATTACAGTGTGCCTCAACACAATAACGTTGAAAATTCTGGAAGTGTGTGCGATTATATATAAATAAATATATATATATATATATATATATATATATAAACTATTGTAAAGCCATCACTCCACAGCATAAAATTGTACTTGCCCAGGTGCCCTCAGATGGTTGTAAAACAAAACAAACTACGGCACTCACGGGACCTTGTAAATAAGACTCCAGACACCAACAGGTCGAAGTTCAACGTTTTAGTGTCACCGACGTTTAGAAAGAAAATCCTACGTATGCCCCTGGGTCCATATTTAATCGGGGGGAAGGGGGGGTGGATTTTGAAAAAGCTGGAGAGGGCAGTCTGAGCACTGGTCTGGTACAGTCATATATGTCATATATGTAACAAACCAGGGGGGGGAGGGATTGGGAAAAAGCTAGGGAGGGTATTCTGAGCACTGGTCTAGTCTGGCTTAATTATTTTTGGTCAAAATACTTTTTTTTAATTGTTTAATTGTGTATGAATAAGGTAGCGGCGAAGGGGGGTTGTGGGGGTTAGGGGAAGGAGGGGCTGTGGGGGTGGGTCCTGCCTATTTTGTCAGTCCCGGGCCCTGCAGTGGCAAACGCAGGATTTCTAGAGGGGGGTTTCCAGATGCTTGATTTTAGAATGAGTGTGGCCTGTCCTTGAAGAGGGTAGAATTATCCAGCTTTAATATGTGTCACACAAAGTGTATTGTGTGTCATAATTCCAGCATGTACAGGACCAGCGATCACAGTAAGCCATTATATGCGGCAGTAGGGCCCATCCTCCCTGAGCTGAATTATTTTATTTAGATGTGGGCACCATTCAAGAGTATTAGAGCAAGTCCATGAGTCTCTGGGAGCAGCAGAATAACCTAGCACTGCCCTGGACATATATGTACATATTGGGCTCTATAGCAGCATATCCCTAACAGTGAATGTTTTCCAGATATCCTATTTGGTGCACAGGTTATTTATTACTGGCTGATACATGTTAAAAGATCTACAGGTGGTGCTAATTATTTCATTTGTGATAGTGAGAAGAACATGCAGCACTAGTAAAATTCTATTATAGTACCATTTCTATTGTGGTCATGGTGTGGGCTGGGGAGGGGGGTTTCCAGGCAGATGGAACCCCCCCCTGCGTTTGCCTATGCCCTGCAATTTCTGATGGCAGCCCTGGCTGTCCCTACTCTATACTGCTCTCCCTACTCTATACTAGGGGTGTGCACCGGCCACTTTTCGTGTTTTGTGTTTTGGTTTTGGATCTGGATCTTTCTTCGTATTTTGGATCTGGATTGGTTTTGCCAAAACCACCCTTCCGTGTTTTGGGTTCTGGGTTTTGTGTTTTGGATCTGTATTTTTTTTTTAAAAAGCATAAAAACAGCTAAAGTCACAGAATTTGTGTGTTTTTCTGCTCCTATGCTATTATTAACCTCAATAACCTTAATTTCCACTCATTTCCAGTCTATTCTGAACACCTCACACCTCACAATAGTGTTTTTATATCCAAAAGGTTGCACCGAGGTAGCTGGATGACTATGCTAAGAGATACGAGTGGGCGGCACAAACACGTGGTCCATCTAGGAGTGACACTGCAGTGGCAGACAGGATGGCAGTTTGAAAAATTAGGCCCCAAACAGTACATAATTCAAAGAAAAAAAAGAGGTGCAAGATGGAATTGTCCTCCCACCCACCCTTATGTTGTATAAATAGGACATGCACACTTAAACAAACCAAACATTTCAGCGCCAGGGTCTGCCACACGACTGTGGCTGAAATTATTGGTTCGTTTGGGCCCCCACAAAACAAGCTGGCAATTAATCTGTCCCTGCACAAACTGGCTCTACGGAGGCAAGATGTCGTCCTCATCCTCCGATTCCTCACCCTCTTCAGTGTTGTGTACATCCTCATCCTCACAGAGTATTAATTAGTCCCCGCTGGAATCCACAACCACAGGTCCCTCTGTACGTTCTGGAGGCTGGTCTCCCTGGAAGAGTTGATAATTCATTTTATGAACATCATCTTCTCCACATTTTGTGGAAGCAACCTCCTACACCTTTTGCTGACAAGGTTCCCGGCTGCACTAAACACTCTTTTGGAGTACACACAGGAGGGGGGGCAACTCAGGTAAAATAAAGCCAGTTTGTACAGGGGCCTCCAAATTGCCTCTTTTTCCTGCCAGTACAGGTATGGACTGTCTGACATGCCTACTTGGATGCTGTCACCGATGTAATCCTTCACCATTCTGTCAATGGTGACAGTATCATATGTAGTGACAGTAGACATGTCAGAAATTGTTGCCAGGTCCTTCAGTCCGGAACAGATGTCCAAACTTTGTCCTGCCTGCCCTGCATCACCACCAGCAGGTTGCTTAGGATACCTAAATTTTTTCCTGGCAGCCCCAGTTGCGGGAGAAAATGAAGAAGGAGCTGTTGACATGTCACGTTCCGCTTCAGCTGACAGTGTGTTCACCAGCAGGTCTTTGCACCTCTGCAGGCTTGTGTTGGCCGGAAAGAGAGACACCACATAGGCTTTAAACCTAGGATCGAGCACGGTGGCCAAAATGTAGTGGTCTGATTTCAACAGATTGACCACCCTGGAATCCTGGCAAAGCGAATGAAGGGCTTCATCCACAAGTCCCACATGCAGAGCGGAATCGCTCCATCTTAGCTCCTCCTTCACTTTCTCCAGCTGCTTCTGCAAAAGCCTGATGAGGGGAATGACCTGACTCAAGCTGGCAGTGTCTGAACTGACTTCACGTGTGGCAAGTTCGAAGGGCTGGAGAACCTTGCACAACACGGAAATCATTCTCCACTGCACTTGAGTCAGGTGCATACCCCCTCCTTTGCCTATGTCATAGGTGGATGTATAGGCTTGAATGGCCTTTTGATGCTCCTCCATCCTCTGAAGCATATAGAGGGTTGAGTTCCAACGCGTCACAACCTCTTGCTTCAGGTGATGGAGGGGCAGGTTCAAGAGTGTTTGCTGGCGCTCCAGTCTTCGGCACGCAGTCGCTGAATGGCGAAAGTGGCCAGAAATTTTTCGGGCCACCCAAAGCGTCTCCTGCACGCCCCTGTCGCTTTTCAGAAAATTCTGCACCACCAAGTTTATTGTGTGAGCAAAACATGGGACGTGCTGGAATTTGCCCAGATGTAATGCCCACACAATATTGGTTGCGTTGTCAGATATCACAAATCCCCAGGAGAGTCTAAGTGGGGTAAGCCACTGGGCGATGATTTCCCTCAGTTTCTCTAAGAGGTTGTCGACGGTGTGCCTCTTACTGAAACCGGTGATACACAGTGTAGCCTGCCTTGGAACGAGCTGGCGTTTCTGAGATGCTGCTACTGGTGACGCTGCTGCTGTTGCTGCGTAAGGTGATACATCTACCCAGTGGGCTTTCACAGTCATATAGTCCTTAGTCTGCCCTGTTCCACTTGTCCACATGTCCGTGGTTAAGTGGACTTTGGGTACAACGGCATTTTTCATGACACTGAGGACACTTTTTCTGACGTTTCTATACAGTCTCGGTATCGCCTGCCTAGTGAAGTGGAATCTAGACGGGATTTGGAACCGGGGACACACTACCTCCATCAATTGTCTAAATCCCACTGTACTAATGGCGGATACCGGATGCACGTCTAACACCAACATAGCAGTCAAGGCCTCAGTTATACGTTTTGCTTCAGGATGACTGCTGTCGTACTTCATCCTCCTCGCTAAGGACTGTTGGAGGGTCAATTGTTTAGTAAAAGTAGTGGGGTTCCTACATCCTCTCTGGGATGATGAACGTCTCCCAGCAGCAGCAACAGCAGCAGCGGCAGCAGGAGGCGTAGCAATGCAGGATCCTCCGGAGGAATCCCGGATAGGAGAGTCAGTCATGCCAGTGACATGGCCTGCAGGACTACTTCCAATCCTGTCTAAGGAGGAAATTGACGAGGAGGGAGTTGACGGTGTGGTTTGCAGGTGCTTGGATACAACAGGACAACGGGATTTAGGTGTCCCTGGACTGCTTACGGTCTTAGCCAAAGTTTCTGAACTTGACAGTAACTTATTATGAACGCGCTGCAGGTGCCGTATAAGGGAGGATGTTCCTAGGTGGATTTGGATAGAAATATTGCCAGACCAAAGAGGTGGAATGTTTGGTCTTCTGCCCAGGCATGACCGTGATGGGCTTTTTCATCCCACGGACAACAACTGTCTCCCCCGGAGCCTGATTTAAACAAACCACATCACCATCAGAATCCTCCTCGCCAACTTCCTCCTCAGCGCCAGCTACACCAGTATCCTCATCCTGTTGTACTTCAACAGTGACATCTTCAATTTGCATATCAGCAAGTGGTCTGTGGGTGCTCCTTTCAGCACTTGCAGGGGGTGTGCAATTGGTGGACAGAGCCACCTCTTCCCGTCCAGTGCTGGGAAGGTCAGGCATCGCAACCACCACCACACTTGGACTCTCCTTGGGGATTTGTGATATCTTCTTAGAACGCACAGTTCTTCGCTGTGCTTTTGCCAGCTTAACTCGTTTGATTTTTTTAGTGGGAGGAGGGCTTCCATCGTCATGTGAAGCTGAACCACTAGTCATGAACATAGGGAAAGACCTTAGCCATTCCTTGCCACTCCGTGTCATAAATGGCATATTGGCAAGTTTACATTTCTCTTCAGATGATTTAAATGTTTTTTTTAAGGTCATTTTCCTGAACTTTGTCATTTGGGATTGTATGTGGCTTCTACTATGACATTGGGCATCGGCCTTGGCAGACGACGTTGATGGCATGTTATCGTCTATGTCATGACTAGTGGCAGCAGCTTCAGCACTAAGAGGAAGTGGTTCTTGATCTTTCTCTATTTTATATTTATCGGAGAAAGTTTGGTCCTCCATTTATGTTATATCGATAAGATATATACGTGCGGCTAAGGCGCACACAAACACAGAAAATATTTTTTTATTCTTGCTGGAGAGTAGTGCACTTTGTGGGTTACACCACCCTTTAAGAAATGAGCCAGCCGGCTCTTTACTTATGGGACACAGGCGCACGCTTGGCGCTGCTCCTTTGTTGATGCACGTGCGGCTACTGCGCACACAATTCACAAACACAGAAAATATTTTTTTATTTGGTTTGGAGTGTACTTTGGGGGATACAGCACCCTTTAATTGTCAAGCCAGCCGGACCTTTACTTATGACACAGGCGCACCCTTGGCACTACTTTGTTGATGCACGTGCGGCTACTGCGCACACAATTCACAAACACAGAAAATATATATTTTTTTGGTTTGGAGTGTACTTTGGGGGTTACAGCACCCTTTAATTGTCAAGCCAGCCGGCCCTTTACTTATGACACCGGTGCACGCTTGGCACTACTTTGTTGATGCACGTGCGGCTACTGCGCACACAATTCACAAACACAGAAAAAATATTTGGTTATTTGGTTTGGAGTGTACTTTGGGGGTTACAGCACCCTTTAACGTTCAAGCCAGCCGGCCCTTTACTTATGACACAGGTGCATGCTTTGCACTACTTTGCTGATGCACGTGCTGCTACTGCGCACACAATTCACAAACACAGAAAATATATATTTTTTTGGTTTGGAGTGTACTTTGGGGGTTACAGCACCCTTTAATTGTCAAGCCAGCCGGCCCTTTACTTATGACACAGGTGCACGCTTGGCACTACTTTGTTGATGCACGTGCGGCTACTGCGCACACAATTCACAAACACAGAAAAAATATTTGGTTATTTGGTTTGGAGTGTACTTTGGGGGTTACAGCACCCTTTAACGGTCAAGCCAGCTGGCCCTTTACTTATGGCACAGGCGCACGCTTGGCACTACTTTGTTGATGCTCGTGCGGCTACTGCGCACACAATTCACAAACACAGAAAAAATATTTTGTTATTTGGTTTGGAGTGTACTTTGGGGGTTACAGCACCCTTTAACGGTCAAGCCAGCCGGCCCTTTACTTATGACACAGGCGCACGCTTGGCACTACTTTGTTGATGCACGTGCGGCTACTGCGCACACAATTCACAAACACAGAAAAAATATTATTTTTTTAGCACTTGGGGGGAGCACCCCTGATGGACAGAGCACTCCCTGGACAACACTACAGCACACCTTTAGGACTGGGACACTGCACAGGACTTTGGAGTGGACACAGCCCCTATGGAGAACTGACTGCACAACACAGTCCAGCCAGCCTCTATGGACTTTGAAGTAGTGGACACAGCCCCTATTAACAACAGCAGCACAGCACAACACAGCCAGCCCCTATGGACTTTGAAGTAGTGGACACAGCCCCTATGGACAACAGCAGCACAGCGCAGCACAGCACAGCACAACACTACTCTGCACTACACTACACTACACTACACAGCCCAGCCAGCCCTAACTCCCACCCTCCCTCTTCACTGTCCACAGCCGAGTGAGAAAATGGCGCCGACGCGGGTACCTTATATAGGATCCAAAACCCGCGAGACCCGGAAGGCGGGATGATGACGTTTTGCCTCGATTTCAGATCCGAGTCAGGCGGGAAAAGTCGAGCCTGACTCGGATCTGCCTCGGATCGGGGGGGCTCGGGGGGGTTAGGATTTCAGAAATCCGAACCCGCTCACCCCTAAATTAAATACACATACATATAAATATCCTCACCAGATCCCACGTTATAAAAAATTATGCCCTCCATTGTGCTAGCCACACCCCCTGTGCAGACCACACCCCCACATCACTGGGCGCACCCCCTTGGTGGCACAAAACAGGCCCTTCAAACTTTTCAGCTCCAGGCCCATGTGGACCTTAATCTGGCACTGCTCAGGACAATAACGGCAGTGTGAGCCTTATGTAGGTGTCAAATGACAGTAGAATCTTACCATCTTTGAACTGATAGCCAGCATCCCGGCAAAGTGACTGGGTGGTGTCTGCTGCTTTTCAAAGCTGAAATGATGTAAACAGTCAGCCGTCCAGGGAGAATAAACCACTGCCTGTTAGCCACTGTAAGTCCAAGCTGCAAGAGGGGGGGAAAAGCCAGGGGCGGAGGTCCGGGTAACAGCTCCAATGTATAGCTGATGTGCAGCAGCGTGTCTGCTGTGTGTTGGCCGCTAAGGGTCCAAGCGGCAAAGGGGAGCCAAAAGCGGAGGTTCACGTGACAACTCCATTGTGTATGTCCCAGTCAGCTGTAGTGCGGCAGCGTATCCATCTCTGTGCTCACCGGAGCGATGGAAGCATACTCTCTGTAGCATATGTTTGTGGGTTTTATTAAACAGTTCTACTAAACAAACTGTTTGTGGATGACTCACAGAGGTTTTAGTTCCTGTATGAGACTCAAATCAAAAGGTGTAACTTTGAGATCACTTGAACCATCTCTCTTGTATTTGCTTTTGAAAAGGTGTTACAGTCGTATAGCTTCAAGGAAGCATAGTATTACTGGAATATATTGACTTACATCAGGTGACTTCACTGTAGTCCCACCAAATCCATGACAATGCAATCAAATGAGGTTTCACTTGTGAGCTAACCTTTAAGAAGAGGTCTTGGGTCAGATAACATGTTCTGATCAAGAATCATAGATTTTCATATGTCACCTTAAAGCTCTAAAATGTCCTTTAAACTAAGGTTTTTTGTACCACTACTAGCTAATCAAACTGCTGTTCCTACTCTATACTGCTGTCCCCAGGGCCGCCCTCAGGGGGGGACTGCCGGCTCTGGCACGGGCAAGGGCCCTGGAAGAATGGGAGGAGCCCCCCGGTAAGGCAAGTACAGTAAGTGGGGAATTTTTTTTTATTGAGAGAGAGATGGAGAAAACTGTGTCTCCATCCCCACACTGAATGCCGAAGCCGCGATCAGAGCTACCGCAAATGTGCGGCAGCCTGTAGTTCCTCAGAGAGCTCTGATCGGCGGGGCTCAAGTCTGTGCATTGCACTGGAGGAGATGGCCGAGGGGATCTGAAGTATGTACCCAACAGTAGCAGTTTCCCAGGTCTAGTCTCGAGTCTCCTCCCTCACCTAAGCCCCGGAGCATTGGAGAGAGGGCTCTGTGCAGTGCACTACTCAGCAGGACAGGTCTGAAGATGCTGCTGCAGTCTGGGGGGGGGGGAATTCTTATATGTGCATCACAAAATATATATATATTTTATAGGCAGAACCTTGACCATAACAGAACATGATATGATGCCATCCCTCCTGCTTCCATTGCATTGATGTGTATTTTACATATGTTTTGAAGACTGAATGGCTTTGCTCATTATTCCATAAATGCCTTGATATTTTTTTTTCTTACTTTGGTGGTGTGCTGGCCCTCTTGCATGAGTCTCTGGTGGAATTAAAAAGACTGTTTTATACTGAATTACAGTGTGCCTCAACACAATAACGTTGAAAATTCTGGAAGTGTGTGCGATTATATATAAATAAATATATATATATATATATATATATATATAAACTATTGTAAAGCCATCACTCCACAGCATAAAATTGTACTTGCCCAGGTGCCCTCAGATGGTTGTATAACAAAACAAACTACGGCACTCACGGGACCTTGTAAATAAGACTCCAGACACCAACAGGTCGAAGTTCAACGTTTTAGTGTCACCGACGTTTAGAAAGAAAATCCTGCGTATGCCCCAGGGTCCATATTTAATCGGGGGGAAGGGGGGGTGGATTTTGAAAAAGCTGGAGAGGGCAGTCTGAGCACTGGTCTGGTACAGTCATATATGTCATATATGTAACAAACCAGGGGGGGAGGGATTGGGAAAAAGCTAGGGAGGGTATTCTGAGCACTGGTCTAGTCTGGCTTAATTATTTTTGGTCAAAATACTTTTTTTTAATTGTTTAATTGTGTATGAATAAGGTAGCGGCGAAGGGGGGTTGTGGGGGTTAGGGGAAGGAGGGGCTGTGGGGGGGGTCCTGCCTATTTTGTCAGTCCCGGGCCCTGCAGTGGCAAATGCAGGATTTCTAGAGGGGGGTTTCCAGATGCTTGATTTTAGAATGAGTGTGGCCTGTCCTTGAAGAGGGTAGAATTATCCAGCTTTAATATGCGTCACACAAAGTGTATTGTGTGTCATAATTCCAGCATGTACAGGACCAGCGATCACAGTAAGCCATTATATGCGGCAGTAGGGCCCATCCTCCCTGAGCTGAATTATTTTATTTAGATGTGGGCACCATTCAAGAGTATTAGAGCAAGTCCATGAGTCTCTGGGAGCAGCAGAATAACCTAGCACTGCCCTGGACATATATGTACATATTGGGCTCTATAGCAGCATATCCCTAACAGTGAATGTTTTCCAGATATCCTATTTGGTGCACAGGTTATTTATTACTGGCTGATACATGTTAAAAGATCTACAGGTGGTGCTAATTATTTCATTTGTGATAGTGAGAAGAACATGCAGCACTAGTAAAATTCTATTATAGTACCATTTCTATTGTGGTCATGGTGTGGGCTGGGGAGGGGGGTTTCCAGGCAGGCGGAACCCCCCCCCCTGCGTTTGCCTATGCCCTGCAATTTCTGATGGCAGCCCTGGCTGTCCCTACTCTATACTGCTCTCCCTACTCTATACTAGGGGTGTGCACCGGCCACTTTTCGTGTTTTGTGTTTTGGTTTTGGATCTGGATCTTTCTTCGTATTTTGGATCTGGATTGGTTTTGCCAAAACCACCCTTCCGTGTTTTGGGTTCTGGGTTTTGTGTTTTAAAAGCTGTATTTTTTTTAAAAAAAGCATAGAAACAGCTAAAGTCACAGAATTTGTGTGTTTTTCTGCTCCTATGCTATTATTAACCTCAATAACCTTAATTTCCACTCATTTCCAGTCTATTCTGAACACCTCACACCTCACAATAGTGTTTTTAATCCAAAAGGTTGCACCGAGGTAGCTGGATGACTATGCTAAGAGATACGAGTGGGCGGCACAAACACGTGGTCCATCTAGGAGTGACACTGCAGTGGCAGACAGGATGGCAGTTTGAAAAATTAGGCCCCAAACAGTACATAATTCAAAGAAAAAAAAGAGGTGCAAGATGGAATTGTCCTCCCACCCACCCTTATGTTGTATAAATAGGACATGCACACTTAAACAAACCAAACATTTCAGCACCAGGGTCTGCCACATGACTGTGGCTGAAATGATTGGTTCGTTTGGGCCCCCACAAAACAAGCTGGCAATTAATCTGTCCCTGCACAAACTGGCTCTACGGAGGCAAGATGTCGTCCTCATCCTCCGATTCCTCACCCTCTTCAGTGTTGTGTACATCCTCATCCTCACAGAGTATTAATTAGTCCCCGCTGGAATCCACAACCACAGGTCCCTCTGTACGTTCTGGAGGCTGGTCTCCTTGGAAGAGTTGATAATTCATTTTATGAACATCATCTTCTCCACATTTTGTGGAAGCAACCTCCTACGCCTTTTGCTGACAAGGTTCCCGGCTGCACTAAACACTCTTTTGGAGTACACACTGGAGTGGGGGCAACTCAGGTAAAACAGAGCCAGTTTGTACAGGGGCCTCCAAATTGCCTCTTTTTCCTGCCAGTAAAGGTATGGACTGTCTGACATGCCTACTTGGATGCTGTCACTGATGTAATCCTTTAACAGACAGATGCACGCTTGTCGCTGCTGCTTTAAGGATGCAGGTGCGGCTACAGCCCACACATTTCACAAAGACAGAAAAAAAAAGAAGAATATTTTTATTGTTTGTGGAGCGCACTTTGAGGGTTACACCACCCTTTAACAGACAGACGCACGCTTGTCTCTGCTGCTTTAAGGATGCAGGTGCGGCTACAGCCCACACATTTCACAAAGACAGGAAAAAAAAAGATTTTTTTTATTGTTTGTGGAGCGCACTTTGAGGGTTACACCACCCTTTAACAGACAGACGCACGCTTGTCGCTGCTGCTTTGAGGATGCAGATGGAATCTAGACGGGATTTGGAACCGGTGACACACTACCTCCATCAATTGTCTAAATCCCACTGCACTAATGGCGTATACCGGACCGACGTCTAACACCAACATAGCAGTCAAGGCCTCAGTTATACGTTTTGCTTCAGGATGACTGCTGTTGTACTTCATCCTCATCGCTAGGGACTGTTGGAGGGTCAATTGTTTAGTAAAAGTGGTGGTGTTCCAACTTCCTCTCTGGGATGATGAACAACTCCCAGCAGCAGCAACAGCACTAGGAGGAAGTGGTTCTTGATCTTTCCCTATTTTATTTTTATCAGAGAAAGTTTGGTCCTCCATTTATGTTATATTGATATATACGTGCGGCTAAAGCGCACACAAACACAGAAAATATTTTTTTATTTTTGCTGGAGAGTAGTGCACTTTGTGGGTTACACCACCCTTTAAGAAATGAGCCAGCCGGCTCTTTACTTATGGGACACAGGCGCACGCTTGGCGCTGCTCCTTTGTTGATGCACATGCGGCTACTGCGCACACAATTCACAAACACAGAAAAAAATTTTTTTTTTTTGGTTTGGAGTGTACTTTGGGGGTTACAGCACCCTTTAACGGTCAAGCCAGCCGGCCCTTTACTTATGACACAGGCGCACGCTTGGCACTAATTTGTTGATGCACGTGCGGCTACTGCGCACACAATTCACAAACACAGAAAATATTTTTTTATTTGGTTTGGACTGGAGTGTACATTGGGGGTTACAGCACCCTTTAACGGTCAAGCCCGCCGGCCCTTTACTTATGACACAGGCGCACGCTTGGCACTACTTTGTTGATGCACGTGCGGCTTCTACGCACACAATTCACAAACACAGAAAATATTTCGTTATTTGGTTTGGAGTGTACTTTGGGGGTTACAGCACCCTTTAACGGTCAAGCCAGCCAGCCCTTTACTTATGACACAGGCGCACGCTTGGCACTACTTTGTTGATGCACGTGCGGCTACTGCGCACACAATTCACAAACACAGAAAAAATATTTTGTTATTTGGTTTGGAGTGTACTTTGGGGGTTACAGCACCCTTTAACGGTCAAGCCAGCCGGCCCTTTACTTATGACACAGGCGCATGCTTGGCACTACTTTGTTGATGCACGTGCGGCTACTGCGCACACAATTCACAAACACAGAAAATATTTTTTTGGGGGGTTTGGACTGGAGTGTACTTTGGGGGTTACAGCACCCTTTAACGGTCAAGCCAGCCGGCCCTTTACTTATGACACAGGCGCACGCTTGGCACTACTTTGTTGATGCACGTGCGGCTACTGCGCACACAATTCACAAACACAGAAAAAATATTTTGTTATTTGGTTTGGAGTGTACTTTGGGGGTTACAGCACCCTTTAACAGTCAAGCCAGCCGGCCCTTTACTTATGACACAGGCGCACGCTTGGCACTACTTTGTTGATGCACGTGCGGCTACTGTGCACACAATTCACAAACACAGAAAATATTTTTATGGGGGGTTTGGACTGGAGTGTACTTTGGGGGTTACAGCACCCTTTAACGGTCAAGCCAGCCGGCCCTTTACTTATGACACAGGCGCACGCTTGGCACTACTTTGTTGATGCACGTGCGGCTACTGCGCACACAATTCACAAACAGAAAAAATATTTTGGTTTTTGGTTTGGAGTGTACTTTGGGGGTTACAGCACCCTTTAACGGTCAAGCCAGCCGGCCCTTTACTTATGACACAGGCGCACGCTTGGCACTACTTTGTTGATGCACGTGCAGCTACTGCGCACACAATTCACAAACACAGAAAATATATTATTTTTTTAGCACTTGGGGGGAGCACCCTTGATGGACAGAGCACCCCCTGGACAACACTACAGCACCCCTTTTGGACTGGGACACTGCACAGGACTTTGGAGTGGACACAGCCCCTATGGAGAACTGACTGCACAACACAGTCCACCCAGCCCCTATGGACTTTGAAGTAGTGGACACAGCCCCTATTAACAACAGCAGCACAGCACAACACAGCCAGCCCCTATGGACTTTGAAGTAGTGGACAACAGCAGCACAGCACAGCACAACACAACACTGCTCGGCACTACACTACACTACACAGCCCAGCCAGCCCTAACTCCCACCCTCCCTCTTCACTGTCCACAGCCGAGTGAGAGAATGGCGCCAACGCGGGTACCTTATATAGGATCCAAAACCCGCGAGACCCGGAAGGCGGGATGATGACGTTTTGCCTCGATTTCAGATCCGAGTCAGGCGGGAAAAGTCGAGCCTGACTCGGATCGGCCTTGGATCAGGGGGGCTCGGGGGGGTTCGGATTTCAGAAATCCGAACCCGCTCACCCCTACTTTATACAAGTTATTTTTTTAAATAAATAATGGAAAAGAATGTCTGGATTTTCCCTGGACTAGAATTCTATTTATCTACATCAAACTCCAGAATGCATGTTTCAAAGAGGAGTTCATTTTCTGCTCCATTCAAAAGTTACTTGATACATCTTGCCTTACACTAGTACACTATCCTCTCACTTCTAATCTATATGGTCTATGCATGATTATTGATGAGGTTACACATGCAGAAATGTAAGCTTCCTCTAGAAAGGAAAGAAATGAGCCCAATCATTATTGGCATGTTTTTGATGATTTTCAAACTCACAGGGGGATATGTACTAAGCCTTGGAAAGAGATAAAGTGTAGAGAGATAAAGTACCAACCAATCAGCTAATATTTTGTCACATTACAGGCTCTGTTTGAAAAATGATAGTGTCAAGTTGCGGCCTAGGATCTGCTGTTACTCAACGACTTCCCCTGAGTTCTCAAGCGGTCAGACGTCTGGTATGGCGGTGAGTGATGTGCTGGAGATTATGCCTTGGGGTCACTTGGACTTCCACGTGCTGCCCAGTGACTTGGTTACTGTGGTTGCCGTCAATGGCGCAGCCATGACAGTCGTTATCACCTGACTAATCCTTTGCCCAATGACATCGTGCTTGCTGTCAGCTGACGCTGTCCTCCAATGGACTGCTACCTTAGGGTATTTAACTGGGCTCTGGACAGCAGGACGTTGCCTGTACAATGTCGTTACTACTGGTGTATGCTTGCTGTTACTTTGTTCAAGGTTCCTTGCTCCTTTCCTCTCACGAGTCATCTCTGGTGTACATCTCTACTCTTAAAGTGATTCTCCTGTGCCAGCGGTGCATCTGGGCTCTCAGTCCGTGTTCTCAGTACACCACCCAAGTACAACACAAGTGTCACTCTCCTGTGCCAGTGGTGCGTCTGGGTTCTCAACCCGTGTACTCAGTACAACTCCCGAGTAGAACACAAGTGTCACTCTTCTGTGCCAGCGTAAGTCTGGATTCTCAGCCCGTGTACTCAATACAACATCCCAGTACTGTTCAAGTGTCAATCTCCTGTGCCAGTGGTGCATTTAGGTCCGCAGTGGGCCTTATGCATTTCCCTCCAGTATACTATTCCGGGAAGTTACTCTATTGTGCCAATACAGTACCAGCAGGGTACAGGGTTCTCACTAGTGCTTCACACTGTAGTATATGCTCCTGGGCCTCCTCGGTGTTACATTCCTCCATTTCCCACTTGTATCGGATACCTGACCAAAGGGCCATGACCTGCTTGGAGGGGTCACTAGTGAACACCTCTCAGATAGTTAGAATCCGGTATTTTTGGATGAGGGGGACATACATCCAGACCCCTCACCTCCGATTCCTTCCTCAACCTGGGGCCTCAGCTTTCAGCTCCTCAGAAGGAGATCCTCCTGAGCAGACCGTGACAGATAGTAGCTGATTGGTTGGTACTTGATCTCTCTCCAAGGCTTAGTACATGTCCCCCTAAGTCTGTAAATAACATTTAGGAACTGATTGTTTTTATCTCTCTCAAAGGCTTAGTACATCTCCCCCCACATACTGGTATGTGTGGCAACGTGTACCTTGAACATTGAAAATATGCATGTTTTGAACTTTTGTGATAATTCGCACTCTATTATGCATGGTGACTTGCAAATCAGCGTAAATGTGCTAGAAAAGCATGGCATGCAAAATCTGAGGCTATCACCTTCACCCCTGAGGGCTGGATGTACTAAGCTCTGGAAAGTTATAAATTGGAAAATGATAAAGTATTGACCAATCAGCTCCTGTCAGTTTTCAGACACAGCCTGTAACATGACAGTTTATTCCTTTCCAATTTATCACATTTCAAAGCTTAGTACAAGGCCCGGATGGTTTTCCCCACTTTCAGACATGGTCCTCCTCTGCCCAGACGACTGTAGAAGAGGTGATGCGGGTGCCTCATCTGTGGCTTCTGTGAACCCTAACCTGTCATTTACTGGGACCGATAACTAGAGTGGCTTTAACCTCCCACTGCTTTATGGGCCTGCAAAGTCAACCATTCTCCAAAAGCCCTGGGTTTCTGGTTTAGACCTGGTCTGTATAACCATTGCAGACCCTCTTCTCAACAGTTAAGCAACCAACATGCAGAGTCTTTTCTAACCTATTATAAACTCCAATCAGACTCTTGCACTATCCAGGACTTTGCAGCATCCAGGACTTAGGGGTCTATTGACTCTGCATTGTAGAGAGATAAGTGGATGGAGATAAAGTACCAACCAATTAGCTCCTAACTATCATTTTTCAAACACAACTTTATCTTCCTCCACTTTATCTCTCTCCAAGGCTTAGTACATAGACCCCTAAGTAACATCCAGGACTCTGCACCCTCCAGACCTCTGCACTTCTGTTACTCCCAATTTGCCTATTATTTCATAGCTGCCTATTATCTCTGCTTCCCCTTTCCTTTAGAATATAAGTTATCTCCTCTTCCTTATGTCTCACGCTGTCCATTCTCTGTCTTCCTCACATGTCCTTCTCATGCGTATGCTGTTTTGCGTCTTTGTCAAGTTGCATCCTGTCATCATATTCTGAATAACTGTTATGGTGAAGTGTCTCATGTCTTCAAGTCTTTCATGCCTGTCTCATATTTATTATGCCAAATTCTTCTGCCTGCCATATGATTAGGGTGAAATCGCATCTATTCATTTTTATTCTGTCTATTTGTTTAAAGTTTAGTCTGTTTTTTAATGGTAATTTGATGGTTAATGGTGCATTTTGTTTGCTTGACAGTATTTTGCTTTAGTTTGTGGGGATCGTTTATAGTATACACAGCCTGAATCACACCTATTTACCACAATTATTTGGTAGATTTAAAAAGTTTGAATAAACTTCACACTTACCCTTTTACTATACAATATACCTAAGCAGGAGTCTTTATTCACACAATATTCACCCCACAGTACGCTACATTGTATTTCTTCTGAAATGAGTTTGGCAGTGAATGAATACCAGTAATTACTTAACACATGTTTATTACTTCAAGTTGTTCTTTTAATTTAACAAGTTGTTTTTTTCTGGAAGAAAGGAGCAGATTATCACCTGCTATCACACATTGCTGCTGTTTAAAGCTTGAAAAAAAGGAAAATCCAGAAACCACAGTTGTTACTATGTGGCAAAAACGCTGTGAGGAGGGCTTTTACATGGTAAGCCATAATGTAACGGTGTGTGAACGCGGTTACGCTCTCATATACACAGGGCCAGTGCAAGATTTCCGGGCGCCTTAGGCAAGATTTCACCAACCGCCCCTGCTCCCTCCAATACATAATATGCCACACATCAGTCTCTCCAGTTTATAATATGCAAAGCAGTGTCCCAAATTCATAATATACTATATAGAATAATACACACATCAGAGCACAAAATTCATAATGTACCTCATAGCACTGCCACAAATTCATAGTATGCCACACAGCTGTGCCACAAATTCATTACATGTGAGAAGGTAATGCCTGTTATTTTGACTAATGTAGTATTCTCAGATACAAATAAATCAGGTAACAATGTATTTAATGGTTAAAATCACTCTCAATAGGGGGAGACAGACAGACTGACTGACATAAACAGGTGGGAGGGGTGGGTGGGAATGGTGTGGGAAAGGTAATGGTCCTCAAAGGTACATTTAATCAAAATGATAACAATTCCATATAAGGTTACAAATGAAAATACATTAAAAATGGGTTTAAAATCCTAAACATAAAACAAAAATAAAAGAATAAATTGTATTCTATTCAGGGTTAAGAACAACTTGAAGGCAATAAATATAGATATAATCCTGGAAATGTAACAGTCCTTTACAGTCATTCCTTTACAGTCATTCCGTGAAGTTGATTTTGCCAGTGAACTTAATGTTAATAGATGTGTCCTTCTGACTGCCGGGATCCTGCAAGATCGTAGTACAGGGTAATCTGTAGCCCTGCAGTGGCTACTGAATACCCTCCCAGGTGAAGTGGAATGAATAAGGGCAACGCTGCTAGGCTGCCTGGCTGAGTCTCAATGCAACGGTCCCTAAAGATCACGTCTGTGCGGGGTTCCAGCTGTGTGTAAGGTAAGCCATGCGGGGCATACACAACGAGTCCGCCGTCATTTCATGTGTGCCGTCACGCACTCAACACTGGTCAAGACCCCACACTGCAGCGCACATCGGCAGCTTACAGTACCTTCTCCCATGGTGCTGATACCGCTGATAGTTAGTAACTCGCTCGTTCTTCCGTCTGGCCTGTGGCTAGGTGATCCCGGTGTCCTGGATGTGTTAGATAAATAGCAGTGTTCAACGCGCGCCCTCCACTGGCCGGCGCCATTGGGCGGCTGCCTAATGGTAGCACTGGCCCTGCAAATACGCACGCCATGGTGTGCGTTCAACCACCCAAGGAGTGGCTGTTTATTTGAATTATTTTTAATGAATAAACATTTAACTGGATAACAGTGTGTGAGTAGTAATTTTGGAATGAAAACATGTTGTAAAGTGAATTGTACTGGTAAGAAGTGCGTAATGCTTCTTCAGGGCCAAGGCTGGCATGTCTGTTCAAGTTCTCTGATGAGGACTAATGTCAGATCCATTGAGTCATGAAGTAATTTGGACATTTCTTGAAATTTTTCTGTCAAAAATCTGTGTGTCAGTGAGGCAGTGATGTGTGTGGCAGTGATGTGCTGCTTTTCTGCGAGCAGTGTGAGATGATATTGTTTACACTTGTGGAGTAATACAGCTGTGACTTTGTGATGAGGCTCAGATTACAGCTGGAAGTAGACCAAGCCTGAGGTGTGCGGTCATTGGGAAATAGTGTCCAATCAAGTTGTATCTTTCCCTCTCAGTATACCACACCATTTTGTGAATATATATATATATATATATTAGGGATGAGCGGGTTGTTCCGTTAAAAGGTGCTGTAACCCCCAAAGTGCACTCCAAAAAAAATAAAAACATTTTTTTTGTGTTTGTGAATTGTGTGCGCAGTAGCCGCACATGCATCAACAAAGTAACGCCAAGCATGCGCCTGTGTCATAAGTAAAGGGCCGGCTGGCTTGACCGTTAAAGGGTGCTGTAACCCCCAAAATGCACTCCAAACAAAATAAAAAATTATTTTCTGTGTTTGTGAATTGTGTGCATTGTGGCTGCACGTACATCAACAAAGGAGCAGCGCCAAGCATGCGCCTGTGTCCCATAAGTGAAGGGCCGGCTGGCTCATCTCTTAAAGGGTGGTGTAAGCCCCCAAAGTGCACTCCAACAAAAAAAAAAACATTTTCTTCTGTGTTTGCGAATTGTGTGCACTGTACGTGCATCCTCAAAGCAGCAGCGCCAAGTGTGCGTCTGTCTGTTAAAAGGTGGTGTAACCCCCAAAATGCACTCCAACAAAAATAAAATAATCTTCTTTTTTTCTGTGTTTGTGTGTGAAATGTATGTGCAGTAGCCGCACCTGCATCCTCAAAGCAGCAGCGACAAGCGTGCGTCTGTCTGTTAAAGGGTGGTGTAACCCCCAAAGTGCGCTTCAACAAAAATAAAATAATCTTCTTTTTTTCTGTGTTTGTGTGTGAAATGTATGCACAGTAGCCGCACCTGCATCCTCAAAGCAGCAGCGACAAGCATGCGTCTGTCTGTTAAAGGGTGGTGTAACCCCCAAAGTGCGCTCCACAAAAAAATAAAAAATTCTTCTTTTTTTTTCTGTCTTTGTGAATTGTGTGGGCTGTAGCCACAACTGCATCCTCAAAGCAGCAGGGACAAGTGTGCATCTGTCTGTTAAAGGGTGATGTAACCCACAAATTACACTCCAACAAAAATAAAACATTTTCTTCTGTTTGTGAATTGTGTGCACTGTACGTGCATCAACAAAGGAGCAGCGCCAAGTGTGTGCCTGTGTCCCGTAAGTCTGTTAAAGGGTGGTGTAACCCCCAAAGTACACTCCACAAAAAATAAACAATTCTTTTGTTGCTGTGTTTGTGTGCGAAATGTATGCGCAGTAGCCGCACGTGCATCAATACAGCAGCAGCGCCAAGTGTGCACCTGTGTCATAAGTCAATGGCCAGTTTGGACATCTGGTCCAGACTGAAGGACGTGCCAACAATTTCTGACATGTCTACTGTCACGGCATATGATACTGTCACCACCGACAGAATGGTGGAGGAATTATTTTCTGTGTTTGTGAATTGTGTGCACTGTTGCTGCACGTGCATTAACAAAGGAGCAGTGCCAAGCATGCGCCTGTGTCATAAGTCAAGGGCCAGCTGGCTTGTCCGTTAAAGGGTGCTGTAACCCCCAAAGTGCACTCCAAAAAAAATATATATATTTTTTTTTTGTTTGTGAATTGTGTGCACAGTAGCCGCATGTTCATCAACAGAGTAGTGTCAAGCATGCGTCTGTGTCATAAGTAAATGGCTGGCTAGCTTGACCATTAAAGGGTGGTGTAACCCCCAAAGTGCACTCCAACAAAAATAAAACATTTTCTTCTGTGTTTGTGTATTGTCTGCACTGTACGTGCATCCTCAAAGCGGCAGCGCCAAGTGTGCGTCTGTCTGTTAAAGGGTGGTGTAACCCCCAAAGTGCGCTCCACAAAAAATAAAAAATTCTTCTTTTTTTTCTGTCTTTGTGAATTGTGTGCACTGTAGCTGCACGTGCATCAACAAAGGAGCAGCACCAAGCATCTGTGTCCCATAAGTCTGTTAAAGGGTGGTGTAACCCCCAAAGTGCACTCCACAAAAAATAAACAATGCTTCTTTTTTTGCTGTGTTTGTGTGCGAAATGTATGCGCAGGAGCCGCACGTGCATCAATAAAGGAACGGCGCCAAGCGTGCGCCTGTGTCCCATAAGTCTGTTAAAAGGGTGGTGTGACCCCCAAAGTGTGCTCCACAAAAAAAAAATTCTTTTTTTTCTGTCTTTGTGTGCTGTATGCACTGTAGCTGCATGTGCATCAACACAGTAGCAGCACCAAGCGTGCTCCTGTGTCATAAGTCAAGGGCCGGTTTGGACATCTGGTCCGGACTGAAGGACGTGCCAACAATTTCTAACATGTCGACTGTCACTGCACATGATACTGTCACCTCTGACAGAATGGTGGAGGATTACATTGGTGACAGCATCCAAGTAGGGATGTCAGACAGTCCGTACCTGTACTGGCAGGAAAAAGAGACAATTTGGAGGCCCCTGTACAAACTGGCTCTATTTTACCTGAGTTGCCCCCCCTCCAGTCTGTACTCCGAAAGAGTGGTTAGTGCAGCCGGGTACCTTGTCAGCGAAAGGCGTAGGAGGTTGCTTCCACAAAATGTGGAGAAGATGATGTTCATAAAATTGAATTATCAAGTCTTCCAGGGAGACCAGCCTCCAGAACGTACAGAGGGACCTGTGGTGGTGGATTCCAGTGGGGACAAATTAATACTCTGTGAGGATGAGGATGTACACAACACTGAAGAGGGTGAAGAATCGGTGGATGAGGAGGATGAGGAAGACATCTTGCCTCCGTAGAGCCAGTTTGTGCAGGGACAGATTAATTGTCAGCTTGATTTGTGGGGGCCCAAACGAACCAATCATTTCAGCCACAGTCGTGTGGCAGACCCTGGCGCTGAAATGATTGGTTTGTTAAAGTGTGCATGTCCTGTTTATACAACATAAGGGTGGGTGGGAGGGCCCAAGGACAATTCCATCTTGCACCTCTTTTTTTTCTTTGCATTATGTACTGTTTGGGGCCTCGTTTTTCAAACTGCCATCCTGTCTGCCACTGCAGTGTCACTCCTAGATGGGTCATGTGTTTGTGCCGCCCACTCTTGCGCTTAGCATAGTCATCCAGCTACCGCGGTGCAACCTTTTGGACATAAAAACACTATTGTGAGGTGTGAGGTGTTCAGAATAGTCTGGAAATTAGTGGAAATTAATGTTATTGAGGTTAATAAAAGTATAGGAGCTGTAAAAAACCCACAAATTCTGTGATGTTAGCTGTTTTTATGCTGTTTTTAAAAGAAATGCAGATCCAAAACCCAGAACCCAAAACACGGAAGGGTGGTTTTGGCAAAACCAATCCAGATCCAAAATACGAAGAAAGATCCAGATCCAAAACCAAAACACAAAACACGAAAAGTGGCCGGTGCACATCCCTAATATATATATATATATATATATATATATATATATATATATATATATAGTTCGGGTTGGTCCACACTCACGTCCTCATAGTTAAATTGCTGGGGTAGCTTACCCAAAAGGAAGTCCAAAAACCACCCATAAAGAACAAAAATATGCAAAAAATGGGGTGCACTCACCAGTCTTCCAATAAAATCCTTTATTTAAATGTTACATAGCAGCAGGTATCATAGTATGTCGACGTTTCGGTCCCAAGTGTGGACCTTTGTCTTGACAAAGGTCCACACTTGGAAGACTGGTGAGTGCACCCCATTTTTTGCATATTTTTGTTATATATATATATAGATATATATATCTATATATATATATATATATAGATATATATATATATATATATACACAAATGTAAAATGCCAGCGATCTCTTAAGAGCCCAATAATTCAAAGACTGTCATGGCAGCACTAACAGGTCCTTTAAAAGAAATGGTCTGCAGACAACTGTGTCATTCCGTTCGATGTTTAGGTTTATTCAACCTTTATCAAGGACATGTTCTTGATAAAGACAGAATAAACCGAAACATATTTATGTATGCATGTATGCATAAATGTTTATATATATATATATTTATATTAGGGGTGAGCGGGTTCGGATTTCTGAAATCCGACCCCCCCCCGAGCCCTCCCGATCCGAGGCAGATCCGAGTCAGGCTCGACTTTTCCCGCCTGACTCGGATCTGAAATCGAGGCAAAACGTCATCATCCCGCCTTCCGGGTCTCGCGGGTTTTGGATCCTATATAAGGTACCCGTGTCGGCGCCATTTTCTCAATCGGCTGTGGACAGTGAAGAGGGAGGGTGGGAGTTAGGGCTGGCTGGGCTGTGTAGTGTAGTTCAGTGCAGTGTAGTGTTGTGCTGTGCTGTGCTGCACTGTGCTGCTGTTGTTAATAAGGGCTGTGTCCACTCCTCCAATGTCCATAGGGGCTGGCTGTCTTGTGCTGTGCTGCTGTTGTCCATAGGGGCTGTGTCCACTCCTCCAAAGTCCATAGGGGCTGGCTGTGTTGTGCTGTGCTGCTGTTGTCCATAGGGGCTGTGTCCACTCCTCCAAAGTCCATAGGGGCCGGCTGTGTTGTGCTGTGCTGCTGTTGTCCATAGGGGCTGTGTCCACTCCTCCAAAGTCCATAGGGGCTGGCTGGACTGTGTTGTGCAGTCAGTTGTCCATAGGGGCTGTGTCCACTCCAAAGTCCTGTGTAGAGTCCCAGTCGTGAAGGGGTGCTGTAGTGTTGTCCAGGGGGTGCTCTGTCCATCAGGGGTGCTCCCCCCAAGTGCAAAAAAAAATTAAATATTTTCTGTGTTTGTGAATTGTGTGCGCAGTAGCCGTACGTGCATCAACAAAGTAGTGCCAAGCGTGCGCCTGTGTCATAAGTAAAGGGCCGGCTGGCTTGACCATTAAAGGGTGCTGTAACCCCCAAAGTACACTCCAAACAAAATAAAAAAATATTTTCTGTGTTTGTGAATTGTGTGCGCAGTAGCCGCACGTGCATCAACAAAGCAGTGCCAAGCGTGCGCCTGTGTCATAAGTAAAGGGCCGGCTGGCTTGACCGTTAAAGGGTGCTGTAACCCCCAAAGTACACTCCAAACAAAAAAAAAATATTTTCTGTGTTTGTGAATTGTGTGCGCAATAGCCGCACGTGCATCAACAAAGTAGTGCCAAGTGTGTGCCTGTGTCATAAGTAAAGGGCCGGCTGGCTTGTCCATTAAAGGGTGCTGTAACCCCCAAAGTACACTCCAAACAAAATAAAAAATTTTTTTCTGTGTTTGTGAATTGTGTGCGCAGTAGCCGCACGTGCATCAACAAATTAGTGCCAAGCGTGCGGCTGTGTCATAAGTAAAGGGCCGGCTGGCTTGACCGTTAAAGGGTGCTGTAACCCCCAAAGTACACTCCAAACAAAATAAAAAAATATTTTTTGTGTTTGTGAATTATGTGCACTGTAGCCGCACGTGCATCAACAAAGTAGTGCCAAGCGTGCGCCTGTGTCCCATAAATAAAGGGCCGGCTGGATTGACCGCTAAAGGGTGCTGTAACCCCCAAAGGGCACTCCAAACAAAATAAAAAAAAATATTTTTTTGTGTTTGGGAATTGTGTGCGCAGTAGCCGCACGTGCATCAACAAAGTAGTGCCAAGCGTGCGCCTCTGTCCCATAAATAAAGGGTCAGCTGGATTGACCGCTAAAGGGTGCTGTAACCCCCAATGGGCACTCCAAACAAAATAAAAAAAATGTTTCTGTGTTTGTGAATTGTGTGCACTGTGGCTGCACGTGCACCAACTAAGGAGCAGCGCCAAGCGTGAGCCTGTGTCCCATAAGTAAAGGGCTGGCTGGCTTGTCCGTTAAAGGGTGCTGTAACAACCAAAGGGCACTCCAAACAAAATAAAAAAATATTTTCTGTGTTTGTGAATTGTGTGCACTGTGGCTGCACGTGCATCAATAAGGAAGCAGCGCAAGGCGTGCGCCTGTGTCCCATAAGTAAAGGGCCGGCTGGCTCATTTCTTAAAGGGTGGTGTAACCCACAAAGTCCACTAGTCTCCTACAAAAATAAAAAATTATTTTCTGTGTTTGTGTGCGCCTTAGCCGCACGTATTTATCAATATAACATAAATGGAGGACCAAACTTTCTCCGATAAAAATAAAATAGAGAAAGATCAAGAACCACTTCCTCCTAGTGCTGAAGCTGCTGCCACTAGTCATGACATAGACGATAACATGCCATCAACGTCGTCTGCCAAGGCCAATGCCCAATGTCATAGTAGAGGGCACATACAATCCCAAATGACAATGTTCAGGAAAATGACCTTGAAAAAAACATTTAAATCATCTGAAGAGAAACGTAAACTTGCCAATATGCCATTTACGACATGGAGTGGCAAGGAATGGTTAAGGTCTTTCCCTATGTTCATGACTAGTGGTTCAGCTTCACATGACGATGGAAGCCCTCCTCCCACTAAAAAAATCAAACAAGTTAAGCTGGCAAAAGCACAGCGAAGAACTGTGCATTCTAAGAAGATATCACAAATCCCCAAGGAGAGTCCAAGTGTGGTGGTGGTTGCGATGCCTGACCTTCCCAGCACTGGACGGGAAGAGGTGGCTCTTTCCACCATTTGCACGCCCCCTGAAAGTGCTGAAAGGAGCACCCACAGTCCACTTGCTGATATGCAAATTGAAGATGTCACTGTTGAAGTACAACAGGATGAGGATACTGGTGTAGCTGGCGCTGAGGAGGAAGTTGGCGAGGAGGATTCTGATGGTGATGTGGTTTGTTTAAATCAGGCTCCGGGGGAGACAGTTGTTGTCCGTGGGATGAAAAAGCCCATCACGGTCATGCCTGGGCAGAAGACCAAACATTCCACCTCTTTGGTCTGGCAATATTTCTATCCAAATCCGGACAACAACTGTCTTGCCATATGTACCTTATGTAAAGGTGGAATAAGTAGGGGTAGGGACGGTAACCACCTAGGAACATCCTCCCTTATACGTCACCTGCAGCGCGTTCATAAAAAGTTACTGTCAAGTTCAGAAACTTTGGCTAAGACCATAAGCAGTCCAGGGACACCTAAATCCCGTTGTCCTGTTGTATCCAAATGCCTGCAAACCACACCGTCAACTCCCTCCTCGTCAATTTCCTCCTTAGTCAGGATCGGAAGTAGTCCTGCAGGCCATGTCACTGGCATGACTGACTCTCCTATCCGGGATTCCTCCGGAGGATCCTGCATTGCTACGCCTCCTGCTGCCGCTACTGCTGTTGCTGCTGCTGGGAGTCGTTCATCATCCCAGAGAGGAAGTATGAACACCACTACTTTTACTAAACAATTGACCCTCCAACATTCCTTAGCGAGGAGGATGAAGTACGACAGCAGTCATCCTGAAGCAAAACGTATAACTGAGGCATTGACTGCTATGTTGGTGTTAGATGTGCGTCCGGTATCCACCATTAGTGCAGTGGGATTTAGACAATTGATGGAGGTAGTGTGTCCCCGGTTCCAAATCCCATCTAGATTCCACTTCACTAGGCAGGCGATACCGAGACTGCACAAAAACGTCAGAAAAAGTGTCCTCAGTGTCCTGAAAAATGTGGTTGTACCCAATGTCCACTTAATCATGGACATGTGGACAAGTGAAACAGGGCAGACTAAGGACTATATGACTGTGACAGCCCACTGGGTAGAAGTATCACCTTACGCAGTAACAGCAGCAGCGTCACCAGTAGCAGCATCTCAGAAACGCCAGCTCGTTCCAAGGCAGGCTACGCTGTGTATCACCGGTTTCAGTAAGAGGCACATCGCCGACAACCTCTTAGAGAAACTGAGGGAAATCATCGCCCAGTGGCTTACCCCACTTAGACTCTCCTGGGGATTTGTGATATCTGACAACGCCACCAATATTGTGCGGGCATTACATCTGGCCAAATTCCAGCATGTCCCATGTTTTGCTCACACAATAAACTTGGTGGTGCAGAATTTTCTGAAAAGCGACAGGGGCATGCAGGAGACGCTTTGGGTGGCCCGAAAAATTTCTGGCCACTTTCGCCATTCAGCGACTGCGTGCTGAAGACTGGAGCGCCAGCAAACACTCTTGAACCTGCCCCACCATTACCTGAAGCAAGAAGTTGTGACGCGGTCAAACTCAACCCTCTATATGCTTCAGAGGATGGAGGAGCAGCAAAAGGCCATTCAAGCCTATACATCCACGTATGACATAGGCAAAGGAGGGGATATGCACCTGACTCAAGTGCAGTGGAGAATGATTTCCGTGTTGTGCAAAGTTCTCCAGCCCTTCGAACTTGCCACACGTGAAGTCAGTTCAGACACTGCCAGCTTGAGTGAGGTCATTCCCCTCATCAGGCTTTTGCAGAAGCAGCTGGAGAAAGTGAAGGAGGAGCTAAGACGGAGAGATTCCGCTCAGCATGTGGGACTTGTGGATGAAGCCCTTCATTCGCTTAGCCAGGATTCCAGGGTGGTCAATCTGTTGAAATCAGACCACTACATTTTGGCCACCGTGCTCGATCCTAGGTTTAAAGCCTATGTGGTGTCTCTCTTTCCGGCCGACACAACCCTGCAGAGGTGCAAAGACCTGCTGGTTAAAACACTGTCAGCTGAAGCAGAACGTGACAGGTCAACAGGTCCTTCTTCATTTTCTCCTGCAACTGGGGCTGCCAGGAAAAAACTTAAGTATCCTAAGCAACCCGCTGGCAGTGATGCAGGGCAGGCAGGACCAATTTTGGACATCTGGTCCGGACTGAAGGACCTGGCAACAATTTCTGACATGTCTACTGTCACTACATATGATACTGTCACCATTGACAGAATGGTGGAGGATTACATCGGTGACAGCATCCAAGTAGACATGTCAGACAGTCCATACCTGTACTGGCAGGAAAAAGAGGCAATTTGGAGGCCCCTGTACAAACTGGCTCTATTTTACCTGAGTTGCCCCCCCTCCAGTGTGTACTCCGAAAGAGTGTTTAGTGCAGCCGGGAACCATGTCAGCGAAAGGCGAAGGAGGTTGCTTCCACAAAATGTGGAGAAGATGATGTTCATAAAAATTAATTATCAACTCTTCCAGGGAGACCAGCCTCCATAACGTACAGAGGGACCTGTGGTGGTGGATTCCAGTGGGGACGAGTTAATACTCTGTGAGGATGAGGATGTACACAACACTGAAGAGGGTGAGGAATCGGTGGATGAGGAGGATGAGGACGACATCTTGCCTCCGTAGAGCCAGTTTGTGCAGGGACAGATTAATTGCCAGCTTGTTTTGTGGGGGCCCAAACGAACCAATCATTTCAGCCACAGTTGTGTGGCAGACCCTGGCGCTGAAATGATTGGTTTGTTAAAGTGTGCATGTCCTGTTTATACAACATAAGGGTGGGTGGGAGGGCCCAAGGACAATTCCATCTTGCACCTCTTTTTTTTCTTTGCATTATGTACTGTTTGGGGCCTAGTTTTTCAAACTGCCATCCTGTCTGCCACTGCAGTATCACTCCTAGATGGGTCACGTGTTTGTGCCGCCCACTCGTGTCGCTTAGCATAGTCATCCAGCTACCTCGGTGCAACCTTTTGGACATAAAAACACTATTGTGAGGTGTGAGGTGTTCAGAATAGACTGGAAATTAGTGGAAATTAAGGTTATTGAGGTTAATAATAGCATAGGAGCAGAAAAACCCACACATTCTGTGATATTAGCTGTTTTTATGCTTTTTTAAAAAAAAATACAGATCCAAAACACAAAACCCAGAACCCAAAACACGGAAGGGTGGTTTTGGCAAAACCAATCTAGATCCAAAACACGAAGAAAGATCCAGATCCAAAACCAAAACACAAAACACGAAAAGTGGCCGGTGCACACCCCTAATTTATATATTTATATATACATATATATATATATATATATATAATATATATATGTATATGTTTAAATTAAATAAATGGTACAGTATTTATATGCAGGGTGTCTTTGCATGTATTGGTTTTGTAAATGAACTTGACAGAAAGCAGAAACATTTTTAAATGATTCTTTTTCTTAATATACAGGGTTGGAAGTTCACATCTGCAATTGACAGCTGTATGAAAAGTAATAAATAGAATTTACAGAAGGTATCAGTAATCGTTAAATCTATAAAACAACAATATGCAAGTGGCTTTGAGCACAAAATCCATCAAAATACATTTGACATATGATGATGATGATGGTGTCATAGTGGTTAGAAATGTTGGGGTTTGTGGTTCCATTCCCACCGAGGAATAAGGCACTATCCTTGTGTAATTTGTGTATTACCCCATGTTTTTGCATGTTATCAACATACAGCAAAGAACAGTGTCATATAAAAGGATAAAGTCAATACCCAAAGCTAAATCATACATGCCTGATAATATTCCAATATTAACTGCTGAAGTAAACACAGACAGATTTTTAAAGGTAGGGAAACCTTACTTGCTTAGCGGTCATTTGGCTCAGGGGTGGGCAGACCTTTGGTCTTCTGTAAAGGGCGATAATATTTAGCAATCTACCAAGAAGGTATATTTGCATGTTTTTCAGGTGTGTGGCCAAGAAAAGGGACCTGGGAACTGTCCCACCTAAGTATTTGAGAAAGTGGTGCAGCTTCGGGGTGCAGTAATATACCAGGGACTCACGTGTCTCCAGGGCTGCTAACAGAAATTGTGGGGCTTGGGACTGTCAAAATAGGCAGGACAGTAGGAGTGGGCCCCCCTGTCACTCACTTTTATTGTGCAGGGTAATAGTGGGCACTGTGCAGTAGAACCCCCCCTCTATCTAAATGTCCGGGCCCGGGACTCCAGTGCCGGCAGTCCCCCATTGATGGCGCTGCCTGTCACTGAGAAAGGGGTGCAGCTGGGGACAATTTCCTGGGACTGACCTGTTCTTTCCTGAAGTTGCCAATGTAGAAGGTCACCACCATCCAACTTAGCTTGAGCTTAGTCATGCCTGGCTGAGGTAAACAGTCACTTCCCCCAGTCTCTCATAGTGATCTCTTCCACGCCAGCCCACTGTGAGGAGTTCCCGCACTCTCTCCCCCACCCAGCAGCAGCTATTGGAGTGTGTCCTCTCAGCAGCAGGACTGTGCTTCCTTTCCCCAAAAAGCCACCCCTCCCCAGCCCTGGGATCAGTACTGCTGTAACACACTCTGTATTTCAGCAATCCAATAAGAATCAGCCTGATTTTTATTGGCTGCTGCTGTCACATATGACAGCCGACAAATACATGACAGCTATGGCTTCAACCTGGCACAACTAGCCTATAAGAATCAGCTTTATTCTTATTGGCTGGTGCTGGCTACTGCTGGATGTCACTGCGTTCTACTGCTTGAGTGTCTGCAATCAACCGTGATCAACTCTTTAGGCAGTGTATACAGATCGGCCGATTGATGCGTATAGCGCATGCATATCACCGCACCGCACATATGCAGCGATCGCACTGCGATTACAGACTCACTGTGAAATCCATCGCAGAGTGAGTGACAGGCCGTGAGGGTGGTGATTGGGAAGTGGTTGAAGAAATGCAGGCATGCCTTTTCGCTTGAAAGTCGTTGCATGGGCGTGCATAAATTAGCCACTGTGATTGCCTACGCAGCCTCAATATTCACTGCATGCGACAAGACTTGCAAAATCTGAGACAGAACAGAGCTGCTGTAATTGTGCATCAAGAACCAATGTACTCTAATGTTACCGATGTATATGCAGGACTGCGAGGTATAACGGATGTGAGAAGGAAGTAGTGGGCGTCTCTATGCTGGCTGAGTGGTGGCAGACATTAGCATATATTCACAGATTCATTGCATGCGATTACACAGTTGCGATCCGTGCTGAATCAGGCCCTTAGTCTATAACCCATGTTCCAGTCATTGAGCTCATATTGACTTTCTAAACTGTTAATGCATTGCACCATGTACAAAGTGTTACTTTATCAAAATGTTGTAAGTGATTAACTGCAGTATCTTGTATAGAACTTAACACATAACACATCCTTAGCATTCTCAGACATTCATGTAGTCATGTTATTCTGTACAGAGGGCCTAATTCAGAGGTTTCTGTATATATATTTACGTAGATCTCTGATGTTTGCAGATCTGCACAGGTAGTGTCAGACTGGGGCATGAAGGGCCCACCAGGGGAATTCAGTGGAAGGGGCCCATGCTTAAGGGGTGTGGTCAGCCACCAGAGGGGGTGTGGCCATCCACCACAGACACTTGGCCAACCAATGGGCAAATCTTGGTGTAGTTTCTACAAAAAGAAACCAAGCACCCATAATCAGTGGTACTACTCCACCAGGTAACTGACCATCTAACAGAGTAACAATATATGATTTGAGATCTAGTACCTGACACCTAGTGGGGGAGGGTGGGCCCTTAGGCAGTGGGGACCACCAGGGATTCCCCTGTGCCCCTGTGGGACAGTTAAACCCTGTGCACATGCACAGGAGCCAGTGGCGTAACTACAGCCCCGCAGACCGCGCGGTGGCTTGGGGGTGCAGAGGCTTGTGGGGCACGGTGGCTTGGGGGCTGCAGATTCCGCATTGCCGTCCGCATTGAATCTGCTGAAAACATCCCTCCAAAAATGGCCACCGCCTTGGAGGAGACAGATGCTAGAGGTCATCCGCCTCCGCATCAGACCACCCATTATGCACGCTCTCTGTGTGCCTTGCTGCCTGTGAGGAGAAGAAGTGCACAACCGAAAAGGAGCAGCATGCTTACACAGGAGCAGGCAGACGCCGCAGCCGAATCACCTGACTGAGGTACACAGGTGTGGGTGGGGGCTCAACTACAGGGGACATGGCATGTGGGCTCAGCTACAGGGGGCACGGCATATGGGCACAACTATAGGGGACACGGCATACGTGCTCAATTACAGGGGGCATGGCATATGGGCTCAACTACAGTGGACACGGCATGTGGGCTCAGCTACAGGGGGCATGGCATATGGGCACAACTACAGAGGACATGGCATATGGGCTCAGCTACAGGTGGCATGGCATATGGGCACAACTACAGGGGACATGGCATATGGGCTCAATTACAGGGGGCATGACATATGGGCTCAACGACAGGGGGCATGGCATATGGGCTCAACTACATTGGACACGGCATAAGGGCATAACTACAGTGGGCATTGCATAAGGGGCACTACTACAGGGGGCATTGCATAAGGGACACTGCTACAGGGGGCATTGCATAAGGGGAAATGCTACAGGGGGCCTGCTTAATGGGCACTGCTACAGGGGGCCCTGCATAATGGGTACTGCTACAGGGGGCCTGCATAATGGGCACTACTACAGGGGGCATTGTTTAAGGGTCACTACTACAGGGGGCATTGCATAAGGGGCACAACTACAGGGGGCACTGTATAAGGGGCACGGTGTGGCATAATTTGTTATAAGGACATTACTGTGTGTCATTATGTGTTATACGTGGCATTATTTTGTGGCATAATGTGTAAGGACATTACGGTGTGGCATAATGTGTTATAAGGGGCATTACTTATTGTGTCATAAGGGACATTACTGTATCATGGAACTACACACCGTAAACGTCATCTTTGGGTGTGTTTTTTTTATGACCTGGGGGGGGAGTGTGTCTGAAACTGTTTTGGCAGGGGGGGCGCATAATTTTTAGTTATGCCACTGCAAGGAGCTGTACTGTGCATATGCAGATTTGTTTATGCGACATTAGTCTCAGTGACTGACATGCTGCTGTAATTTGGGGGGGGGGGGGTGATAGGGAGTGTTCCAGAAAATATTTGTGTGTTGGTCCCATTCTCTGGGTGTGTCATATCCAGTGACTGCATCCTTTGATGCAGCTTCACCAGCCCTGGCAGCGTAGTTTTGCCTGACATCCTGAGAAACCTGAGGGTTACGCAGATGTCCGATATTCACACAGTTGATATGATGCTGCATGCATGAATGCAGTAGCAGATCAGAGAAGCCGGCAATATTGCAGGAGGCATTTTTTTTTTTACTTAAGATGCCTCCTGCAATATATGCATATTTTCGAACAGATGCTGCATAGAAAGACGCTGCGGCAGTGCTATAGCGCCATCTCAGAATCAGCCCAGAGCACGCTTTCTCTGCTAGAGTGGGCGCTGCCATTGCACAATTAACTGAGGTGAAAAAAACATTATCCATTAACATCAACAGAAATCAGTACTCAGGGCTCACAATATATATGAGATCATATTTTGCTATACCAAGCAGTATCATTTAAATGAATTGTCTCTCAGATATTCGATTTGCTTAAATAAACAAAAATCATTTTACAAAACATGATATATGTTTGAAATACTGTACTTACTATTCTAATATTATGTACCATATCAAAACATATTATTGTGCCAATCAAGAACATGTATATTCAAAATAATAGGCTATAAGTATACAATTGCTGGGCAGCAGGACCTTGTGTATTTATTTATATATATTCATATTCCCAATGAGCAAAGAATATTTAAATTTTTTCTAGAAAACAATAGTAATATAAAATTCCTGGCACAATAGCAAATAGTATTTTATGTTATAGTATCTGGGGAACTAATTAAGCGTTATACAGTGAATTGTGGTTGTTACTGTCAAATGATCACAAGAATAAGCTGCCAGCCTGATTCCTAAAAATCCCTGCTATGCGCCATTGAATCCCTTTCAAGCTGGGTTTGTCCGTGACATTGTCAAAGAGGTTAAGAGAAGTGTAAATGTAAATAACGATTCCTTATATATAATCCATGATATACGTCTCATCCTGACTAGCTACTCATGAATCGTTAAAATAGTAATCTTAAGTAAGAGGTTATATCCAATGCAGGTGGTCGCTCAACTCTTCAATACACCAAACAGGATTCTGCTGCACAGGTGTAAATTGAGAATCTGCCTGCCAGTACACATTGCTTTTTCCATGTAAGGCCAGGAAAATATTAAACTCTTTATCATCAGATTGTCATGGCCAGGGTTTCTCGGCATGGTAGTCACCGGGTATTACCTGTGAGGTCGTTATGGTGGGGGTCTCTGGCAGCGGTGCTGGTGTTTGGCAAGGGGCATTGGCTGCACGTGGTTCTGTGCTGGCACATTGTCACTAGGCCTGGTGAGGTCAGGCAGTGCTTCCATTCCGTTGGCATGGGCGCCACCATCTTGCCTGCGGCCATGTGATTCCAGCTGTCCAATCCTGGTAGGTCATGTGCTCATTCCAGCCAGTCACAGCATGGCACTGAGTATTTAGGAAGGTCCAGAGCCTTCCTTCCTTTGCCAGTGCAACGTGTTTCTCAGCTGCGGCTGAGAGTACCTGTGCCTTACCTGTCTCCTTGGAAGCGTCTAGCCTGAACCTCACCTGCTCTAACCTGCTGGACTTACCCTGCCCACTCCACCTACCTTTTTACCTGCCTGAGTACCTGAACCTGCTGTTTCCCTGCACCTTGCCTCCCTTCACTCCCAGCTGGACTTCATTACCTCTGCCTGCATTTGTTTCAGCTCACCATACCTGCATTCAGTTATAGCTCATCATACCTGCATTCGGTTACAGCTCACCATACTTATATACTGGACTGTTCCTGCCTGTCACTATCTGGACATTTTCCCATTAACCCCCACTACAGTTATCAAGTGCACTTTAGTGCTATACCTGGACTGTTTTCATTTGCCATTCCCATGTCTTCTAAGCCACTTATTAAAAACTCCACTTTTTCATTTGTCTGCTTCTGTGTCTGCTCCTATCACCACCCAGGGTCCACAACAAAATCAGAACCTCACACAGATGACAGAAGAAGTTGTAGCGTGACACAACTCCAACTACGTCCTTTGACACAAATCTTTACATCTTAGATGGATCACCAACATGAGAGAGGCAACAAACTCAAATACAGCCCTATGGAGCCTGGGCAACACAACATCCCATAAAATACCCATAAATCCAAACCATCAATGACAGCCTTCAAACTTCCTGGAAATAAAATCTGTATCAGATGCAAAATGGGAGCAAGCCGACCAAATCAGAATATATATTTGTTTGTTGCAACTGGATTCCATGCAAATCAATTATTGGTCAAAACATACTGTATACATTATCTAGTAGGCATTGGACTTGCATCTCCCAAAATCCTTGATCTCAGGGATAGAAAGACAAGCCAAAGCAGCAAAAGTCATGGTGTCCATTTACAAAAAATGGGTGCTGTACTCCAAGGGGGGAAAATGAGATACAGAATACAGCTATGGAAAAGCTAGTCCTTACGACCTCCCAAATCATCAACTGACTGTTGGCAGGCCTGGAGGCTGGACTAAACTCTGGACTAAACTCTGTTGTAATGTCAGCCTCAAAAGATGCTAGAAGTTGTTTCATGGAGCCCACAATGACAGTTGCTTCGTCACCTATAGCATCTCGATTTAACCTGGCATAGGTAGCAGATGCAGATTTTATATCAGGGGTAGAGGTAACTTTGGCACCTATACCCTGTGAGGAGGGCCATGCAGCTCCATGTGCCAGGAATTGTTGCTTGAAAAACTTTCTGGTGGCAATAAGGCAGACCCTTTCTGGCGTTTAAGGACCATCTGAAAGATTGGGAACCTTCAGAGTTGGAGACATAGGGCACTTGAGCAACCAAGTGGAATAGCGTCAAAACCACAGAATACTCAGGTGTTAACAAATGATCTGTTCTGTACTGTACAGTACTTCTGATTTGGACATGTACTGTATACATCTATTTTTTAACAATACAGTTGGTTTTTCATACTGTGTAGTGCATGCAGGGCCGCAACTAGGGGGGGGCTAGAGGTGCACGTGCACCGGGTGCCAGAATGCAGGGGGTGAAAAAGGGATGACTCACGGTGGCTAGGAGGCTGGAGAGTCAGAAAACGGCCATCCAAAAATGGCCGCCGCCAAGGAGGAGACAGATGCTAGAGGTCCTTACTCGACCTCTAGTGTCTGTTAGGCCAGCGCAAGTGCGGGGAAAAGATGCTGAAAGCTGCATCCTCTCCTGTGAAACCCCCTGGCAATGAGCATAAACCCCATGGCAACGAGCATGTAACCCCTGGCAATGAGCATAAACCCCATAGCAACGAGCATGAATCCTCCTGGCAACGAACATGAAACCCCCTGGCAATGAGCATAAAACCCCTGAAAACAAGCCTGTAATTTTAAAGTAATTAGAAACCTTACTGTGGGGCATAAAATGGTGTCGGGCAAATATGTAAGTGGCACTTTGGTAATAGGCATTACAGTGTGTGGCATAATGTGTAATGGGCATTATGGTGTGTGGAATAATGTATGTCACTATACCAGGGATGTCTGACTAGTGCACTTCCTTATGGAGGAGCAAGGACAAATCCAGGTACCGGAAGGGAGGGGGTGCAAAATTGCTGCCTTGCACCGGGTTACAGGTATCCTAGTTTCGGCCCTGGTGCATGTAACATTGATTGAAACTGTAGCCCATTAAAGGTCTAATGTGCAGTACTGTACATGCTTTTATGGAGACACTAAATTCCCACCCAAATAACCATATCAACTCTACAAATATTGTAAGGACTGTATACTCGGGATGTAGTTATGAGACTGGCAGCCACATGGCCGCTGGTCCCGACAGTGGAATCCCAGCAAGGGATTTAACATAGGCATCAAAATACTGATGCCTATGTTAATCCCGATGCCAGAACACCGAGGACGCCAGCCCGAATGAAGGTTAGTCCAGGGCACCCTTAGCGTTAGCCACAGGGGTAGGTTAGGATAAAGGAGTCTTGTGGGTTAGGTTTGGGAGGGGGGAGATTAGGTCTAGGCACCCCTACGGGAGAGGATAAGGGTTAGGCACCCCCTGGGAGGGTTAGGTTTAGGGAGCGGTAAGAGGGGTTTAGGGTTAGGCACCCCCAACGGGAGGTTAGGGTTAGGCACTGGGGGGGAGGTTAGGTTTAGGCACTACTAAGGGAGGGTTAGGGTACTTACCTGCCCCAGTCGGGATCTTCATCCGTCTGGCATCCGCTGTCGGGATTTGAAACAGCTGCCGGTATTTCAATCCCTTTCCATATACTCTATATCATTACATGTTTATTTACTGTACAGTACATCTATAGAACTGTAAATTGGTATGGATGCAGTTTTTTCTGTATTTAGTATGGATACTGTTTTTCAGGGTATATAGTACATAATTTTGTAAGGATCCTCTTTGTATAATATATCTGCACTCATACTGTACATTACTGACCTCACCTTCCTACTGTCTGTCCCCATCAGCATTTATAGTACCTTAATCTCTCACGAGCAAGAGCCCTCCTTCCTCATGATTCTTCCCAAGGAATACTTTTGCTTCCAGTGCTCCATGTCTATTGTCTCCAAGTTTCTCTCAGTTTCTTTGATGTTGTTTTTTTCCTGTACATCTAAAAGCTAATAAATAATAATAATAATAATAATAATAATAATACAGTAATGTGCCAATACTGTACCTTATTTTTACTTATCACAGTTCGGCCACATAAGGAGAGGTCTCAGAATGTGGTCCAGCAGGAGGAGGAAGATGATGATGATGATGGTAATGTTTAGTACTGTACCACATACTGTAAAACTGTATAGTAGTTGTGCTATAATTTTCATTTTAAATTAATGGCAGTTAGCCATTAAAGTTCTAATGTCATTTATATGCAATTACGGATACACTAAATTCCCACCAAAGTAGCCATATCAACACTACAGTACAGTATAACACTGTACTCTATAATGTATTTATTGTACATTTGTGTACACAAAATGGTTCTGGCTTTTTCTATTTATTTATGAATTTATTACAGCAAGTGCTGTTAAAGACACACTACTGTACAGTACTTTATTTACTTTACAACTGTGCAGTAGTACATATGGGGCCATATTCAATTTGGAGCAAAAAGATGTTATCGGCAATAATTTTTCACTTATCCCCATATTGTAAAAAAACAGGGATAAGTTTTCACCACTGAATAGGCGGCGAAAAAAAGTGCAGAATTGGGGTTTTGGGGTGCAGACTTTAAAAAAAAAGTAGCCTGCACCCCTTGGAATGTCCCCCAAAGGTATTCTGTGTCAAAACACTTTTTAAAATGTCCTCTGGACACCCCAAAAAGGTACTTTCTTTTTGGGGTGAAAAAAAATGGTGGACAGACTTTTTAAACTAGCAAAATTGATTCCGGAGGGGCTCCCAAGTATGCGGCAGGTGTTTTCTAGAATACGGGAGCTTGCGGTTGATGGATTTTTGAAGAATTTAAAATAATTTTAGGGACTTAAAAATATGCTTGTACCCACTTTCATGTACCCCAAATTTCATGGGACTAGTTATTTTTTCCCCCAAAAGAAAACTAAGTGCTATTCTTCACCACTTCTTCTAAACCTGCATTTATGTACCTGCTGCTGCTATTTAAAAAACCCTACTACCTTCAGCAGGCCCAATCGGGGGTACCCATAGTGATCCCACATGTCAGGACATCTTTTGGGTGGTGATAGCATGATTTCCCCAAAAACTGACAGGACTTTTTGCTACTTACCTTTCTGCCGGGTCCCGTTTTCGCCGGATCCTAACTGAATATGGGGATAAGCGGGCATGCGCCCGATACTTTATCCTAGAAAAAATGGCGATGATGGCGAAAATTCTGACCTCGGACTTTTCACCTCAAATTGAATATGCCCTCATCATCATTTTATAAATTGTTGCACATCGTATAAATTGTTGCACATCATTTTGTAAGTTTTTGCAGACCACTCATTCATTTCTATGAAGAATGTTTGTAGTGAACATGGCAGTGGTGGAGTGGTCTGGAGATGGTTGAAGGGGGCTTTACTTTTGACAGAGGGAGCGTGCTCAGTGACCACTGTGAGCTCCCTGTACTGTAGGTACCTTTCAGTAACTGTACTGTCAAGTTCACTGTGTGCCTTTAGTTACAGTACATTGCAGGAGATGTGCAAATGGAGGGGGTGTGCGTGCTCAGTGGCGGTCAGACACAATGACTGTATGTTACCACATGCGCATAGCCAAGCATTTTATTTACGCCCTGTAGTTGTTAAAGGCAGGCGTCGTGCACGATAGGCTCAATACATGTGTGCATATGCGTGCCAGCATGATGACAACATTTTACTCACTCATTTTATTCAAAAACTAATAATTGAGGAATTTTGAGATGAATTTTAGCCTTGCCTTTAGTCACATGCTTGATGTTAAGGATTTATGGTCAATATCAGGATTCACATTTGTAAAGCATGGATTTGTACCCAGTTATACACTTACTAATATATAATTTACTCTCAGATTTGTTCAATTGAACATTTTCAGCTTATGTTTCATTTTGAATATATGTATCAACGGGGCATATTATTATGACATTATTATCCCCATCATTATTATATGATATAATTCTAAACACATTCAGTGTGAAATATACAAGTATTTCATTCCAGAAAACACAAATGTTCAACTGTCAGTAAAGTGTTAGCTGTAACAAACACTAAAGGAACAATGCAGGAAAAATAAAACCCATTTGTGTTGATTGAGTGCTCAGCAATGACATTCACATTTTGTTGTATATGCAGACAGCTAGGAAAATAAAAGAAACATCTAGAAAATCACCAGGGTTCTCAGGTGAATGGGATATTTGCGGAATGGGTTATGCAGAATTTCATCTGTTCCAAAGCACTTATTTTTCCATAGCTATCAAGACATGATTCATTGTTGTCAGATATTGTAACAGCTCTGCACACATAGAGGAAATCTTACAGTTTTATGACAAGTATTATTGCAAGAAAGCATCTATTTGCTCCAACAGAGCTTTCCAATAAAAAAGAAAAAAAAATCCCAAGTGCCTAAACACATCGGCAATATTTACATGAATATACAGCAGTTACATGAGTCCACTTGGTAAATGTCAAGCTTGTATATAGATTTTGAGAGTAGCTGCAAATTGCTCTTCATTTGTAATATTTACGTTATATGAATTTCAATGCTGGACAAGTAGCCTTTAATCTTTTAATTCATTGCTGTTAGTTCACATAGGGCCTGATTCAGAGATCGGAGCAAATGCCATTGCAGATCAAATATGCTAATGACTCTCTCGTGGCCCACATCTGCCGCTCACCCTCATAAGTGGAAACATCTCAAACTTTGAACACAGGGCCTGATTCAGAGGCGCTCGCAAAAAGAACGGCCAAGTGATGGTCGCGATGGTCGTGGCGATCGCGACCATCAGGCTTGTGACGAGACCCTTGTGGTAGGGTCTCATTCCCGCAAGTCCCAGTGAGCTTCGGCACATGTGGCGCACTGCACACGCGGCGCGTGAGCAGAGCCCCACCATTGACCCGCTTGCGAGTGCATAGCACTTGTGAGCGGGTCTGAATCAGGCTCACAGATCAGACAGCCCCCAGCCTTTTGAGTAAATCGAAGCTGTTGCAGACCTAGCAAGTCTTCAGACACGAAGAGGGCTCTCCGGCTGGGAGCAAGTATGCAGTGGCAAATTTATGGATACTCAGAAATCAGTATTGAAACAGTCCAACATGCCTGCGTTTTTCTAACCCCCCCCCCCGTTAACTCCCTCATACACTGACTACCAGTCACTCACTTTGTGAGTTAATCCTCTATGAGGATAATCGCCATTCAGTCGCTGAAAAATGGCAAAAAAATCTCTCAATCTGCGTAAAGATCGCCATTCCGTCCATCTCAGAATCAGACCCATAGCCCATTCGATGATTGTCCCTCCTGTAACAGCTTCAGTTTCAGTATTATTTAACTTTCCGGAATTTGTCAGACTATTAATAATAATCTCCTCCTTTTCTTTTACTCTGTACATTAATGTAACATAATTGCAACCAAAGCTTTTTAAGGGCCACTATACAAAACACAAGTTGCATTTGATAAATCTGTTATCCACAGAAAACTCCATCTTGTAACAAGATGGATGATCTGAGCCTGTAAAGATATTCATAGCTTTAAATGTAATATTGCACAAAGAATGATTTTGCTAGTCTTTGAGTTTTAGAAGACCTTGGCATCAGCAGATGTGTCTTAGTAAGAGAAGCTTATGAATAAAGACTGTGTATTCCTAAGCCCCCCTAACACTCCCACATGTACATATAGTTCTAACAAAAACTGCTATAGTGAGATATAATATGTGAATATTCTGATATGTTGCAATTTAATGAATGCTGTGTTTTTAATTATTGCCTACACAAAATATAGCCAGAGAGAATCTTGAAGCCAAGTGTGGTGGTGGTGATTCTGTCTCCTGAGTCTCAGTAATAATTCAAGGGTCTGACATACACTATTGAACTTGGGCTGGTGATTGATCACAATAGATTAGTTCTGATCTATCACTTGGAGCTTCCCACCGAGATTCCTAACCCTGATCCATGGACGGACACGTTGGGAGTGACCAGGACAGTGTATTCTAGTTAAAACCCGTGATGAGTACTTTTGCTCAAACTGGACTGCACTTTTTTGGGAAACTCCCGTGTCTGTTTGGGGATTCAGGTAAGGAAATCTGTGTATCTCAGATTCTTGATTTTGTTTTTTTGTTTTGGGTTTTATTTTGTGAAATGACATGTCCAATGAATCTTTAATAATGTATACAGATAATAATCCTTATAGATTTACATATGAGAAATGTAAATGTGTTAATGTGTTTAACAGTCTGATAATTTGTTTCCCTGATTAGCATAAGTAGTGTCCTTTGATACATCTTGTGATCTTTACACTTCCAGAGTGAATAGACATAGAAGTACATTTTGTTGTTAGTTGGTTGTCATATTGATGGAGATTATCTCCAGACTAGGAGAAGTTTGGGATTGTTTATAACAACCTTGCCAATCAATCTATATCCCAAAGGTACGGTCATAGTGTGCCCAGGACTACTAAGGATACCCACTTAAGTAACAGAAGGGATACAAAAGAATTTGTGTCTGGCTTCTTCCTCTAAGTAGGAGCTGCCTAACAGAACAGGGTTTAGTAAGCCCACCGAATAAATCAGGGTTTAGTAAGCCCACCGAACAAAACAGAGTTTAGTAAACTCATCGTATAGGGTTTTTGTAGAACCCACCGATATGGGTATTGCGGACAGTAAGATGTTTACTGTACAACTGTCAGACCCCCATGGATATTATACGTGCAGTGTTAGGTTCTGGGGTGACAGAAGGAATGGAAATTGCACACTTGATCTGATTAAAATTACAACAGATATGTAAATCCCTGCATAAAGAATAACAAACTTGAAAGCAAACTTTTAAATTAGCTAAAAGTGTTAAACCAGATCTTGTTAAACAAAGATTCACATAAAAAGGGAATCAGAAATTATTTGTATGTACTTTAAGGATTATTTTGAAGTAACATCTGTAAGGACAGTAGGTCTAAATTGTTCAGTAAAGAATATTGCTAAAAGTAGCTATGCCCTGATATAGACTGTGAAGCATGTAATGATTTGGAATTGTGGTGTTGTAAATTGTAAAGGTTGTAAACTGAAGGTATCATATACTGATCCCAGAAAAGATACCAGAAATTAAAATTAGAATAAGAAAAATACATAGAAATGTGAACATCCTCGATTAAATTGGGGAGAGTGCTAAATTATTTAAAATTTTAAATGTAAAGAGAAGTGCATGTACAAATTGCAAAAGGTAGATTTCAGAAATGTGTTAAAATATTTCAGTTTAATCCTACGTGTTTGGGGAAGCCCTTACAATATAATGGTTAAGTTTTAAAAGAAATTTATTTTAAATCAGATGCTGAAGTTTTGCTTATTGTTTGTCTGGGAATTTCATTCTCTCCCTTTAAAATATTCTGAAGGGAGGGGGAGGGAGTGTGGGCTTGTAATGTACAAGGACCTTCAGAATAAAATATCTGATGATTTGCCGAAAAGTAAACAAAATGTTAAAATCCATAAATGAGAATTAATGAGCTTAAGAAGTAGTTAACGTAGAAGATACATTACTTTCATACGAGCCTTTGTTGTGTTGCAAAAAATGTTTTAATTTTGCTATAGACATTTGTTTTAGCGATACTACATAAATATGTATGAGTGTTGTATGGTTATGGTATTACGGGGACAGTGTAAGTAATGCTGTCCACGTCTTCCTTGATCCTACATAAGGATTTATTAAGCTATTGTTATTTACATATATGTTACCCACAGTGAATAAGTTGGATTGTAGCATTGAAGTGTTTACAACAAGTGTTGAAATGTAACAATTATTGAGACATAAGGATAATCTTCATCTCAATAAACCTATGTGTATGTGTATTAGAATAGAACACGCATAGCCAAACAATCATAGGAAGATACTGTAGCCCTCAGAATCATCTACCGCTCAATATGACATAGAGTCCTGCAATATATTGCATCTATCTGGGGCTGCTAAAAATGTTATTCATTTCAAAGTAATCTCACAAGAACATTTGACCTCCTCTATAGTCCCGACCACTGGCCTGGATGGTCAAATACAGTATTTACAAAAGACAAATCCATTGCAGATTATTGTAAATAATGGTGTAATAGAATCTGATGACTGCCCACTTAATCTGCTAGGGGCAGATCTATTGTCAGCATTAAAATGCCACAATAGAATATAAAGATGGGGAAGCGATTTTAGCTTCCAATCCAAGACTTTTTAGAAGAATAGCCTTTGTTACAAGTAACATGCATCAAGAGATCTCATTAATGTTGTCAACATTGAAAGTCTATACTGAAATGAGATGTTTGCTAAAGTCCCTGATATGTACGGGCACAGGGTAAAATAGATATAAGGCTACTGCCCATTTAAATTAAACTTAAAGCTAACTTGTATGGCCAAATAAACAATACCCTTTCAGATCAGATCAAGTAACCACATAGGTAGAAGGTTACATGAAAGTAGGGGTATTTAAGGAATGCCGTTCCAGTTGAAACTTGCCTTTGTTCCTTATTTAACGGAACACCCAAAATGCAGATGGATTGTTCTCCTTTAAGATTGGCTGTTTGTCAATGCAATCATAATCGCTATGCGATATGTGGATGATTTAGTGTTGTTTCAGAGCAAAATTGTTTGCATGAAATAATAGTATTACTGAGTATTCTGCACAAGCAAAACAAAATTCTAAAGTATTTAAAGATAAGTTGCAATCCATACAGGCAAAAAGTAGATTATTTAGGACATCATATATCAGTGTAATTCAGAAAGCAGGTGTCCTAAAGCCTTTTTGGGCTTATTTACATATTGTAAGGAATACTTAATGTGAATAAATTGTAACTTTGTTATAATGCAAACAAGGGATTGATACAACAGGATCCCCTTGCATTAACATATGAATTCATTGAAATTTATTTTACCTGATTATAGTAAGCCATTTGTACTGTTTAGTTATGAGTCTAGCTCACATGTTTAGGGGGTCATTGAACAATCACATGGAAACTCTTGGCACCTAGACATTGTTAAATGCTGACATAGTGTTAGGACACCCCTTAACTCTTATAGTATCACATGAAGCTATAAAATCTAAAGCTTAAAGAAAGCATTTATCTGTTGTTAAGCTTACAAAATACGAAGTAGCTTTGTTGTACAAGTAATATCACTCTTAAAGGTACAATGTTGAAACCCTGCGTCATCATTACTTTTGCAGGTTTCAAAAGATGGCAGAGTATAGTGATAATATACAAGTAAATAGTGACAGTGTCAAGGAGGACACTGAAAATATACAAACTTTTTATTTTTTGAACTAATGAAGCAGGAATCATTGTTCTTATTTAATTTTTCAAATGTTTCTTTTGAAGATGGAGTTCCATACACAAGATATGTTGGCTACGTCAGAGCACTGTCTACTGCATTCCAGTTATCCCAAAGGCTTGTGATAAAAATGAAGGTACACTTGAGAGACTACACCTGAAGCTGCAGACAATAGACTGGTAGACCAGGCCGCACGTGTTGCTGCCATAAGTCACTGCTCCCAAGGGCAATCCACTTATGTGGTAGATCCTGCCCCCAAGATTGACTTAAGTACCCTCACAAAGCTCCAGGTACAAGCTCCAGAGGCTGAGAAAAGCAAAGCTAGGAGCTAAGGATAAATGGTGAGTGGGGGGAAAGTCAACGTTTAGGTCTACCAAAAACACTTTATCCAGTTATGGCCCAGATAATACATGGTGAGGTGTACTTGGGGAAGGATACATTGGTGGCTATCACCAACCGTAATTGGATAGCTCCGGGTTTTGCACAGGCCTGTATAACAGGATGCCTAACATGTGCATTGAATAATCTGGGTAAGACTGTCCCAACCCTTTTGAAAAGTACTCCCCAGACTCAGTGTTCCTTACAAAGGATACAAATTGATTTTATAATACTGCCCAAATGTTCCGAATGTGATATCCTCTTGTATTAGCCTCATCAATCACTAGCCCGGAGGGTAGGTGTGTTGGAGGGCAGATGCAAAGACAATGGCCAAGGTAATTAAGAAAATTATTTTCTCCAGTGTATTAAGAAAATCATGATTAAGGTCAACTGCAGATATGGTGTACTATGTATCAATCTTACAGAAACAGTTAACTAAAATATATAGTCAGGTGTTTTCTTCTATTCCAGTCCTTTTATCTCGATACAGGAACCCCCTATTTACAACCAGGAAATTGGATAACAATTTGGAAATATACCTGGAAGGCTATTGAGCCCAGATTTGAAAGTTTATTTGTATTCCTAAGCCCCCCCTAATACTCCCATATGTACAGATAGTGCTAACAAAGACTGCTATAGTGTGAGATATAATATGTGAATATTCTGATATGTTGCAATTTAATGAATGCTGTGTTTTTAATTATTACCTACACAAAATATAGCCAGAGAGAATCTTGAAGCCAAGTGTGGTGGTGGTGATTCTGTCTCCTGAGTCTCAGTAATAATTCAAGGGTCTGACATACACTATTGAACTTGGGCTGGTGATTCATCACAATAGATTAGCTTTGATCTATCACATTATATAAAGGAGTTACTATTAATGTTCAAAGGTTACAGGAACTACAGTAATCTGAGTCGCACGCGGGTCCATAGTGGCCGCAATGAATGCGGATATTTCTCTCATGGAATATTAATGTGGATGTACACACATCTTAATGCATATGTGCCAAGCCACCCCAGTTTTACATTCACAAGCTAAGCCAACATCATTAGTAACAGCACTTACACCTACCCAACCCTGGGAGGAAGAGATCTGAAATAGTCGTCCCCTCAGCAAACACACTATTCAGAATAGGCAAGTCTGGCTGCATGCCCACGTCACTTCCATGGCACTTCCACAAAATGGCTCTTCTCAGTGCATTTGCCCAGCTTACACTTTGAAATGCTACTTTCAGGTATGGAAACAACAAAGATGCGTCTGTCTCATCCAGAGACATGCAAAGATGCATGATGTATATTTGCTAGGGCTCATGTCCAGTATTATAACATTTGCTAGATGCAGCTGCATACAGGCCTGGTGACAGGGGGGACAAAGGGGACACTCAAGCATTTCAGGAGCCCAGTTCATGTATCCCCCTTGCCTCTGCAGACTGCTACCTGCTGTGTAAGCAGGGCACCTGGCACAATGATTGCGGCTAGATCCTCCCGACTGTCCAGGCTGGAATGAGGAGACACCTCTGTGAGAGCCGCCAGAGAAGAGTGAAGACTGAAAAATACAGGCAAGTGCAGGAGATATGCATTGGTTGAAGCAACAAGAGTGTCATTGGTCAGGTAGTGAGGAGCCACTGATGAAGGGGGTGTCAGACACAAGGGCTGGGGGAGATGTGACACAGGGGCTGGGGAACAGGTGATGTGATGGGCTGGGAAAGAGGGGGAAAGGTGACAGACATGGGGCCTGGGGAAGAGGGGGAAATGTAATAGACATGGGAGCTGGGGAAGAGAGGTGAGTGACACAGGGTCTGGGAAAGAAGGGGGAGAAGTGATGGGCTGGGGAAGAGGGGTGTGTGACTGACACAGGGGCTGGGGAAAAGGGGTGTGTGAAATGGGGACTGGGAAAAAGAGGTGAGTGACACAGAGTCTGGGGAAGAGGGGGAGATGTGACAGACATGGGAGCTGGGGAAGAGGGGTGTGTGACACGGGCTGGAGAAAAGGAGCAGATGTGACAGGGGCTGGGGAAAAGGGGTGAGTGACACAGGGTCTGGGGAAGAAGGGGGAGATGTGACAGGCTGGGGAAGAGGGGTGAGTGACTGACACAGGGTCTGGGGAAGAGGGATGTGTGACAGAGGGGCTGGGAAAGAGGGGTGTGTGACCAAGGGGCTTGAGAAGAAGGAAGAGAAGTGATGGGCTTGGGAAGAGGGGTGTGTGACACAGGGTCTGGGGAAGAGGGGTAGATGTGACAGACATGGGGGCTGGGGAAGAGGGGTGTGTGACGGACTGGGGAAGAGTGGTGTGTGACTGACATAGGGGCTGGGAAAAAGGGGTGAGTGACACAGGGTCTGGGGAAGAAGGGGGAGATGTGATGGGCTGGGGAAGAGGGGCATGTGACACAGGGTCTGGGGAAGAAGGGGGAGATGTGACGGGCTGGGGAAGAGAGGTGTGTGACTGACACAGGGGCTGGGGAAGAGGGATGTGTGACACAGGGACTGGGGAAGAAGGGGGAGATATGATGGGCTGGGGAAGAGGGTGTGTGACACAGGGTCTGGGGAAGAAGGGGGAGATGTGACGGGCTGGGAAAGAGGGGTGTGTGACTGACACAGGAGCTTTGTAAGATGGGTGTGTGACACAGGGGCTGGGGAAGAGGGGGAAATGTAACAGACATGGGGGGTGGGGTGTGTGTCAGACTGGGGAAGAGGGTTAGTGACACAGGGGCTGGAGAAAAGAGGGAGATGAGACAGGGGCTGGGGAAGAGGGGTGTGTGACACAGGGTCTGGAGAAGAGGGGGAGATGTGACAGACATGGGGCCTGGGGAAGAGGGGTGTATGACACAGGGTCAGGAGAAAAGGGGGAGATGTGACAGGGGCTGGGGAAAAGGGGTGTGTGACACAGGGGCTGGGAAAGAGGGGTGAATGACACAGGGTCTGGGGAAGAAGGGGAGATGTGAAGGGCTGGGGAAGAGGGGTGTGTGACGGACTGGTGAAAAGGGGGGTGTGACACAGGGGCTGGAGAAAATGAGGAGATGTGACAGGCGCTGGGGAAAAGGGGTGTGTGACACAGGGGCTGGGAAAGAGGGTTGAATGACACAGGGTCTGGGGAAGAAGGGGGAGATGTGATGGGCTGGGGAAGAGGGGTGTGTGACTGACACAGGGTCTGGGGAAGAGGAATGTGTGACATAGGGGCTGGGAAAGAGCTGTGTGTGACACAGGTCTGGGGAAGAAGGGGGAGATGTGACAGGCTGGGGAAGAGGGGTGTGTGACTGACACAGGGGCTGGCTAAGATGGGTGTGTGACACAGGGGCTGGGGAATAGGGGGAAATGTAAAAGACTTGGGGGCTGGGGAAGAGGGGTGAGTGACACAGGGGCTGGAGAAAAGGGGGAGATGTGACAGGGGCTGGGGAAGAGAGGTGTGTGACACAGGGTCTGGGGAAGAAGGGTGTGTGACTGACACAGGGGCTGGGAAAAAGGGGTGAGTGGCACAGGGTCTGGGGAAGAAGGGGGAGATGTGACAGACATGGGAGCTGGGGAAGAGGGGTGTGTGACGGACTGGGGAAGAGGGGTGTGTGACACAGGGACTGGAGAAAAGGGGGAGATGTGACAGGGGCTGGGGAAAAGGGGTGTATGACACAGGGGCTGGGAAATAGGGGTGAGTGACACAGGGTCTGAGGAAGAAGGGGGAGATGTGACAGACATTGGAGTTGGGGAAGAGGGGTGTGTGATGGACTGGGGAAGAGGGGTGTGTGACACAGGGGCTGGAGAAAAGGGCGAGATGTGACAGGGGCTGGGGAAAAGGGGTGTGTGACACAGGGGCTGGGAAAGAGGGGTGAGTGACACAGGGTCTGTGGAAGAAGTGGGAGACGTGACGGGCTGGGGAAGAGGGGTGTGTGACTGACACAGGGTCTGGGGAAGAGGGATGTGTGACACAGTGGCTGGGAAATAGGGGTGTATGACAAAGGGGCTGGAGAAGAAGCGGGAGATGTGATGGGCTGGGGAAGAGGGGTGTATGACACGGGCTGGGAAAGAGCAGTGTGTGACACAGGATCTGGGGAAGAGGGGGAGATGTGACAGACATGGGGGCTGGGGAAGAGTGGTGTGTGACGGACTGGGGAAAAGGGGTGTGTGACACAGGGGCTGGGAAAGAGGGTTGAATGACACAGGGTCTGGGGAAGAAGGGGGAGATGTGATGGGCTGGGGAAGAGGGGTGTGTGACTGACACAGGGTCTGGGGAAGAGGAATGTGTGACATAGGGGCTGGGAAAGAGCTGTGTGTGACACAGGGTCTGGGGAAGAAGGGGGAGATGTGACAGGCTGGGGAAGAGGGGTGTGTGACTGACACAGGGGCTGGCTAAGATGGGTGTGTGACACAGGGGCTGGGGAAAAGGGGGAAATGTAAAAGACTTGGGGGCTGGGGAAGAGGGGTGAGTGACACAGGGGCTGGAGAAAAGGGGGAGATGTGACAGGGGCTGGGGAAGAGAGGTGTGTGACACAGGGTCTGGGGAAGAAGGGTGTGTGACTGACACAGGGGCTGGGAAAAAGGGTTGAATGACACAGGGTCTGGGGAAGAAGGGGGAGATGTGATGGGCTGGGGAAGAGGGGTGTGTGACTGACACAGGGTCTGGGGAAGAGGAATGTGTGACATAGGGGCTGGGAAAGAGCTGTGTGTGACACAGGTCTGGGGAAGAAGGGGGAGATGTGACAGGCTGGGGAAGAGGGGTGTGTGACTGACACAGGGGCTGGCTAAGATGGGTGTGTGACACAGGGGCTGGGGAATAGGGGGAAATGTAAAAGACTTGGGGGCTGGGGAAGAGGGGTGAGTGACACAGGGGCTGGAGAAAAGGGGGAGATGTGACAGGGGCTGGGGAAGAGAGGTGTGTGACACAGGGTCTGGGGAAGAAGGGTGTGTGACTGACACAGGGGCTGGGAAAAAGGGGTGAGTGGCACAGGGTCTGGGGAAGAAGGGGGAGATGTGACAGACATGGGAGCTGGGGAAGAGGGGTGTGTGACGGACTGGGGAAGAGGGGTGTGTGACACAGGGACTGGAGAAAAGGGGGAGATGTGACAGGGGCTGGGGAAAAGGGGTGTATGACACAGGGGCTGGGAAATAGGGGTGAGTGACACAGGGTCTGAGGAAGAAGGGGGAGATGTGACAGACATTGGAGTTGGGGAAGAGGGGTGTGTGATGGACTGGGGAAGAGGGGTGTGTGACACAGGGGCTGGAGAAAAGGGCGAGATGTGACAGGGGCTGGGGAAAAGGGGTGTGTGACACAGGGGCTGGGAAAGAGGGGTGAGTGACACAGGGTCTGTGGAAGAAGTGGGAGACGTGACGGGCTGGGGAAGAGGGGTGTGTGACTGACACAGGGTCTGGGGAAGAGGGATGTGTGACACAGTGGCTGGGAAATAGGGGTGTATGACAAAGGGGCTGGAGAAGAAGCGGGAGATGTGATGGGCTGGGGAAGAGGGGTGTATGACACGGGCTGGGAAAGAGCAGTGTGTGACACAGGATCTGGGGAAGAGGGGGAGATGTGACAGACATGGGGGCTGGGGAAGAGTGGTGTGTGACGGACTGGGGAAAAGGGGTGTGTGACACAGGGGCTGGGAAAGAGGGTTGAATGACACAGGGTCTGGGGAAGAAGGGGGAGATGTGATGGGCTGGGGAAGAGGGGTGTGTGACTGACACAGGGTCTGGGGAAGAGGAATGTGTGACATAGGGGCTGGGAAAGAGCTGTGTGTGACACAGGGTCTGGGGAAGAAGGGGGAGATGTGACAGGCTGGGGAAGAGGGGTGTGTGACTGACACAGGGGCTGGCTAAGATGGGTGTGTGACACAGGGGCTGGGGAAAAGGGGGAAATGTAAAAGACTTGGGGGCTGGGGAAGAGGGGTGAGTGACACAGGGGCTGGAGAAAAGGGGGAGATGTGACAGGGGCTGGGGAAGAGAGGTGTGTGACACAGGGTCTGGGGAAGAAGGGTGTGTGACTGACACAGGGGCTGGGAAAAAGGGGTGAGTGGCACAGGGTCTGGGGAAGAAGGGGGAGATGTGACAGACATGGGAGCTGGGGAAGAGGGGTGTGTGACGGACTGGGGAAGAGAGGTGTGTGACACAGGGACTGGAGAAAAGGGGGAGATGTGACAGGGGCTGGGGAAAAGGGGTGTATGACATAGGGGCTGGGAAATAGGGGTGAGTGACACAGGGTCTGAGGAAGAAGGGGGAGATGTGACAGACATTGGAGCTGGGGAAGAGGGGTGTGTGACACAGGGGCTGGAGAAAAGGGCGAGATGTGACAGGGGCTGGGGAAAAGGGGTGTGTGACACAGGGGCTGGGAAAGAGGGGTGAGTGACACAGGGTCTGTGGAAGAAGTGGGAGACGTGACGGGCTGGGGAATAGGGGTGTGTGACTGACACAGGGTCTGGGGAAGATGGATGTGTGACACAGTGGCTGGGAAATAGGGGTGTATGACAAAGGGGCTGGAGAAGAAGGGGGAGATGTGATGGGCTGAGGAAGAGGAGTTTTTGACACGGGCTGGGAAAGAGCGGTGTGTGACACAGGATCTGGGGAAGAGGGGGAGATGTGACAGACATGGGGGCTGGGGAAGAGGGGTGTGTGACGGACTGGGGAAGAGGGGTGTGTGACACAGGGGCTGGAGAAAAGGGGGAGATGTGACAGGGGCTGGGGAAGAGGGGTGTGTGACTGACACAGAGTCTGGGGAAGAGGGGGAGATGTGACAGACATGGGAGCTGGGGAAGAGGGGTGTGTGACGGACTGGGGAAGAGGGGTGTGTGACACAGGGGCTGGAGAAAAGGGGGAGATGTGACAGGGTCTCTGGAAAAGGGGTGTGTGACAGTGGCTGGGAAAGAGGGGCGAGTGACACAGGGTCTGGGGATGAAGGGGGAGATGTGACGGCCTGGGGAAGAGGGTTGTGTGACTGACACAGGGTCTGGGGAAGAGGGATGTGTGACACAGGGGCTGGGAAAGAGGGGTGTATCACAAAAGGGCTGGAGAAGAGGGGGAAATGTGATGGGCTGGGGAAGAGGGGTGTGTGACTGAGACAGGAGCCGGGGAAGATGGGTGTGTGACACAAGGTCTGGGGAAGAATGGGAGATGTGACAGACATGGCGGCTGGGAAGATGGGTGTGTGACATACTGGGGAATAGGAGTGTGTGACACAGGGTCTGGGGAAAAAAGGGGGAGATGTGACAGGGACTGGGAAAAGGGGTGTGTGATACAGGGCTGGGAAAGAGGGGTGAGTGACACAGGGTCTGGGGAAAAAGGGGGAGATGTGACAGGCTGGGGAAGAGGGGTGTGTGACTGACACAGGGGCTGGGGAAGAGGGGTGTTTGACACAGGGACTGGAGAAGAGGGGGAGATGCGACTGGCTGGGGAAGAGGGTGTGTGACTGAGACGTGCTGGGGAAGATAGGTGTGTGACACAGGGGCTGTAGAAAAGTTGTAGATGTGACAGGGGCTGGGGAAGAGGGGTGTGTGACTTACACGGGCTAGGGACAATTCCTCTGTAGATGGCGTTGCTTAATAGAAGCCTATGGGCTCCAATAGGATCCTTTCTTAAGTCTCCCGTGGCTCTTGAAGAGCTGTCCTTTGTGGGTTTTACATACAGTAGTGTACTTATTATACATATTTTCTACATATAGATACCTTATAGAAGGAATAGAGACAAATAGATCATACATTACCCAAAGGCATTACTATATTTTGTTCCTCTCAACTTTTCATACATATCATGTGTGTCTCAATCGCTACTCGATGCTTGCACAGTGTAACTTAGATGCATTCGCAGAAGAAAAAAATGCTCCACTGCACTCGACATCAGCAATGTGCCCAACTCAGAATCCGGTACTATGGTTTAATGAGCGTCTTGGTTTTAATATCCCACAGCCTGTAGCCTTTGCTTTCACTGTAGTATCCCAACTTTATGCATGGAATTGTGGGCCTGATTTAAAGTACAGTATGCCGATGTTTTCGAAGTTGAGCTATTATAAGCTATCTGTGCATGTATCTGAGTCGCACTGTGCATGCATCAAAGCACATTATTATAATCGCTTGTATTTAGTGTGTGAATGATAGACAGGGAGTGTTTGGGGGTGGTAACGGGGAGTCTCAGTAAAAGATACATGCGTGCCGTGACCTTTTCCGGGGCGTGTCTCTTCCTGCTTCTGCAATTCCCTATGCAAGAAATATGACTCTGTCATCAGTTCCTGCTGCAATTGCTGTTGTAATTGGACTCACATTCTCGACTTTTATTTTGCTTGCACTCAAATTAATATCTTTTCATGCCCATATACAGTATGGTATGTTCATGCTTACTGTATCTTCTATTTAACTTAACTTTATAATTGTAACTGTTTCTCTGTGTCACCCCTTAGAGGTACCCATATGAACAAAAATAGTTTTGTTTTTATAATTCCAGTTATTCTATTTCAAAATAAAATGGAATATGGTATGTAATAAATGTTATTTATTGAATTTTGTCTATCCTTTATATAGGCGATATTATTAAAACAATTTTAATTTACACACCATTGTCCTCATGATCTTTATTTGTCCCGATTTCAACTCTACTCATTGTAATTTAGGTAACCAGATGGTATTATTTATGCCCATGCAGCTAACCAGGTATCCCTGTCTTTAAGACCGTTACTGCTGACATTTACCTAATGCAATCTAGATATGCAAATACCTATCAGCTGCAGTTAATAGAATCTGCATCATTTATAAATGTCAACTGGACACTGACCAATCATCATCCTCCCTTTTGCTCTCCCTATTTTTGATAGGCCAATGCATCTGCCTGTCTAAAAGAGAAACTTCCTGATTTGTCGCACTAACGAATATAGACTGAGCAAAGCAGGAAGTCTCCTTAACTAATCCCAGTGAACAAGCCAACGAGGTGAAATGCGCGTCGCATCCCCCTGGTGCCTCGTGACTGCGCAGTACGGGACACCTCAACACCAGGTCTTACACTTGTTACACACTGTGCCACTGCCATTATTTAAATGGAGAGACATTTACAATGCTGTTCACTCGTGGCCGCTGACACTAGGAATCAGGTTGGACCCTCCCTCAGTATAGGCATATTTGTAACATTACCTGTGGCAGACTATTGAAATGCACTGTAGACACCTTATAATTTAATTAGCACTTAGCTATAATTGACAAACCTTAAAGCACATGCACTTTTTCGCGGATGAAGAGATTTGGCATTTTTGAGTGGGACTATTAGTGCAATATAAGATAGGTGACTGCACCACAGATAAACTTCTGCAATATTTCATGTGCCTTTGTTTTTGGTTACATAGCACTTACACTTTACATAGGTCAACACTGACCCTGCGGTCAAAGTGACCCATCTAATTGATGTTCCACTAACCTATGTTACTAACTATATCAATGTGTTATGAAAATATAACTATATGAATTCTGGTATATGCTTTATTACTTGTGACCATAAGTCTGTGCACCTGTATTACTAACTATAGACCACAGATGCCTTTACTGTCATATGAAATGTACCTATGATGTGATTTAATTAAAACACAGGTTGCACTATACTAGGATTGTATTAATCTCATTGTTACTAGTCTATACCCTCCCTATGGTTATCATACCAGCCTATTCTCTCATTAATTGGTCCAATAACCGGAGGCAGGACATTTAAAAGTAGAAATTAGGGCTTATGAAGGGAACTACAGTTGACTGTTGTTTCAAGGGGTGACTGCAATAATGGATCTCTCAATCTTTCTCCTCTACAAATGGTAAGAGAATGAGCAGCAGAGTCTGTATCCGTTATCCCCAACTTTTTCCTTTCTCTTCACCTTTTCATTGATTACAGTGCTTTGAATCAGAAATAATTATTGTCATAAGATGTGCTATTCACTCTATCTTGCATCATAGTAGACTCTGATGTTTTTTTTATTCTACATTTTTTTTGTTGTATTGTGTGATATGTGTTTGTCTTTATATTTCGCCATTAAGTAATCTGGGTTATTGCAGTCTTGATTCCTTATATAAATATATATATGTAGTATGACATTACCCTTTGTCGTATGTCTGCGGTTTGCTTTGTATTAAAAGTTACAGTATGTTTTAACTAGGGGTGAGCGGGTTCGGATTTCTGAAATCCGAACCCCCCCGAGCCCCCCCGATCCGAGGCCGATCCGAGTCAGGCTCGACTTTTCCCGCCTGACTCGGATCTGAAATCGAGGCAAAACGTCATCATCCCGCCTTCCGGGTCTCGCAGGTTTTGGATCCTATATAAGGTACCCGCGTCGATGCCATTTTCTCACTCGGCTGTGGACAGTGAAGAGGGAGGGTGGGAGTTAGGGCTGGCTGGGCTGTGTAGTGTAGTGCAGTGTAGTGTTGTGCTGTGCTGCGCTGTGCTGCTGTTGTCCATAGTGTCCACTCCTCCAAAGTCCATAGGGGCTGGCTGGACTGTGTTGTGCAGTCAGTTGTCCATAGGGGCTCCAACGTCCTGTGCAGTGTCCCAGTCCTAAAGGGGTGCTGTAGTGTTGTCCAGGGGGTGCTCTGTCCATCAGGGTTGCTCCCCCCAAGTGTAAAAAAAAATAATATTTTTTCTGTGTTTGTGAATTGTGTGCACAGTAGCCGCACGTGCATCAACAAAGTAGTGCCAAGCCTGCGCCTGTGTCATAAGTAAAGTGCCGACTGGCTTGACCGTTAAAGGGTGCTGTAACCCCCAAAGTGCACTCCAAACAAATAAAAAATATTTTCTGTGTTTGTGAATTGTGTGCACTGTGGCTGCACGTGCATCAACAAAGGAGCAGCGCCAAGCGTGCGCCTGTGTCCCATAAGTAAAGGGCCGGCTAGCTTGTCCATTAAAGGGTGCTGTAACCCCCAAAGTACACTCCAAACAAAAAAAAAATATTTTCTGTGTTTGGGAATTGTGTGCACTGTAGCCGCACGTGCATCAACAAAGTAGTGCCAAGCGTGCACCTGTGTCATAAGTAAAGGGCCATCTGGCTTGACCGTTAAAGGGTCCTGTAACCCCCAAAGGGCACTCCAAACAAAATAAAAAAATATTTTCTGTGTTTGTGAATTGTGTGCACTGTGGCTGCACGTGCATCAACAAAGGAGCAGCGCCAAGCGTGCGCCTGTGTCCCATAAGTAAAGGGCTGGCTGGCTCATTTCTTAAAGGGTGGTGTAACCCACAAAGTGCACTAGTCTTCAACAAAAATAAAAAATAATTTTCTGTGTTTGTGTGTGCCTTAGCCGCACGTATATATCAATATAACATAAAAGGAGGACCAAACTTTCTCCGATAAAAATATAATAGGGAAAGATCAAGAACCACTTCCTCCTAGTGCTGTTGCTGCTGCTGGGATTTGTTCATCATCCCAGAGAGGAAGTAGGAACACCACTACTTTTACTAAACAATTGACCCTCCAACAGTCCTTAGCGAGGAGGATGAAGTACGACAGCAGTCATCCTGAAGCAAAACGTATAACTGAGGCCTTAACTGTTATGTTGGTGTTAGACCTGCATCCGGTATCCGCCATTAGTGCAGTGGGATTTAGAAAATTGATGGATGTAGTGTGTCCCCGGTTCCAAATCCCGTCTAGATTCCACCTGCATCCTCAAAGCAGCAGCGACAAGCGTGCATCTGTCTGTTAAAGGGTGGTGTAACCCTCAAAGTGCGCTCCACAAACAATAAAAAAATTCTTCTTCTTTTCTGTCTTTCTGAATTGTGTGGGCTGTAGCCGCACCTGCATCCTCAAAGCAGAAGCGACTAGCATGCGTCTGTCTGTTAAAGGGTGGTGTAACCCCCAAAGTGCGCACCACAAACAATAAAAAATGTTTCTTTTTTTTCTGTCTTTGTGAATTGTGTGGGGTGTAGCCGCACCTGCATCCTCAAAGCAGCAGCGACAAGCGTGCGTCTGTCTGTTAAAGGATTACATCGGTGACAGCATCCAAGTAGGCATATCAGACAGTCCGTACATGTACTGGCAGGAAAAAGAGACAATTTGGAGGCCCCTGTACAAACTGGCTCTATTTTACCTGAGTTGCCCCCCCTCCAGTCTGTACTCCGAAAGAGTGTTTAGTGCAACCACCTAACCATGTCAGCGAAAGGCGTAGGAGGTTGCTTCCACAAAATGTGGAGAAGATGATGTTCATAAAAATGAATTATCAACTCTTCCAGTGAGACCAGCCTCCATAACGTACAGAGGGACCTGTGGTGGTGGATTCCAGCGGGGACGAATTAATACTCTGTGAGGATGAGGATGTACACAACACTGAAGAGGGTGAGGAATCGGTGAATGAGGAGGATGAGGACGACATCTTGCCTCTGTAGAGCCAGTTTGTGCAGGGCCAGATTAATTGCCAGCTTGTTTTGTGGGGGCCCAAACGAACCAATCATTTCAGCCACAGTCGTGTGGCAGACCCTGGCGCTGAAATGATTGGGTTCTTAAAGTGTGCATGTCCTGTTTATACAACATAATGGTGAGTGGGAGGGCCCAAGGACAATTCCATCTTGCACCTCTTTTTTTCTTTGCATTATGTACTGTTTGGGGCCTAGTTCTTCAAACTGCCACCCTGTCTGCCACTGCAGTGTCACTCCTAGATGGGCCTCGTGTTTGTGCCGCCCACTCATGTCGCTTAACATAGTCATCCAGCTACCTCGGTGCAACCTTTTGGACATAAAAACACTATTGTGAGGTGTGAGGTGTTCAGAATAGACTGGAAATGAGTGAAAATTAAGGTTATTGAGGTTAATAATAGCATAGGAGCAGAAAAACCCACAAATTCTGTGATTTTAGCTGTTTTTATGCTTTTTTTCAAAAAAATACAGATCCAAAACACAAAACCCAGAACCCAAAACACGGAAGGGTGGTTTTGGCAAAACCAATCCAGATCCAAAACACGAAGAAAGATCCAGATCCAAAACCAAAACACGAAAAGTGGCCGGTGCACACCCCTAGTTTTAACTTACATTTTTTTTTTAACTGAACCTAAAGAGTACACCCTTCAAGAGTTCTTGTGTTTGGTGCCTCTTTTAACCAACACCCCCTTTTTTCCTCGACAGAAAAATAATTGTCTGAGACTTGTGAGGATAAAAACTAACTGTATTCCTCTCCAATTTATATCTTCTTGTGAGATGGTGGATATATAAAGTTGACCATTTGTAGTGTAAAACATCTGAGCTATACCTGCATGGTTAGTAGGAAAGTATTTTGGCCACATGTGTATTGCTGTGTGGCTTGCATATGTTGCTGATATATTTAAGATTTAAGATCAGTTAAAATGCAATATTAAGAATGGGGTCTCATAACTTATAAGCTACTCCATATAGTTGTAATTGCACAGCTAATTGTATATTTCTCTACACAATTCATCCAATTTACTCATATGAAGATAATGTATTATGGTCATTGATGTAAAGAGCTGGTGTAATATCCTAATGTTCATTCTAGCACCCTGCACTTGTCACAACCTGTGCAGTTCCTCTTTCCGGCCTGGGGGGGTCTCTCTCTGCTGTGGTGCTTCTAGTACACTCTGGTCTGTATCTCAGCAGTTTGTTGCATCAGCTGAGTATGTTAGTAGCACCAGAGCAGAGAGCGACACCCCAGGCAGGAAAGAGGAACTGCACAGGCTGTGACAGGTGCAGGGTGCTAGAATGAACACTAATATCCTGTAATATTTTCTGTATGTAAATTCATCTTATTGTATGTAACAGTTTGCTGGTATTTCAAGTTATGGGATGTAACTGTATGTTAAGCTCCGTCTCTTCAACCAATAATATAAACAAGTTTTAATATTGCAACAAATTGTGTGGTTACTTATTTGAATGAAACTGGGAAAATTAATATTATGTCCAATGTTCCAATGTACTAGTAATTGCTTTTATATGCACCATTAGGGTTATGGATATATAATATGTTGGAAAATACTATGGCAGTTATACATACAATAACATTGAAGTTGGTTTCCCAAGTAGGCCCATACTGACTACCAATACTTGGGTGGAGGAACTGATATTAGGGTACACCACTTAACAGGCCATTAAGGGTGGATACATCCTAGACAAAAAGAGAGTTGGTAAGCTAGGGTCCCTTTATGGAGTAAAGGGGAGGGTTACATGTACAATATTTTTGTAGCTGGCCACATGACGAGCCCTCAGAATATTATGGGCTGAGGCTGTTTTGGAAAAGACTAACCCTATTTTGTAAATGTTCTTTCAATTGACTGAGTGAAGGCTTTATTTCCTTTATTGTGTATAATTGTTCTAGATAATTACAAACAGTTACAATGTTGTATTTCTGCCAAAAAAAAACATTGCAATGGACTTACAATTAGAGAAGCTGAAGCTATAAGACCCAGTTTATTCAAATTGTACCGAATTGTCCTAGTTCAACAAACTCAAACTTTTGGTTGAACCACGCTTGAAAGTATTGAAATCTGTTTTTAGTTCAACCACAATGGTAAGGATGTTCCAACTGAAAAGATCAGACAGGAAATTAGTGTTTGAACTCACAGTCTACTAAGGCTCCGGTGGCTGGCTAGCCACATCAGTCGGCTGCCGGCCACCAGGGAGAGAGGAGGTGGCCCCGCACGGGGAGTGCACACGGGCCCCCTCCTCTTTTAAGATGCCACTGCCCCCAGTGTCTGTCAGGAAGGCAATGAATGGTAGGGGAAGGGGAGAATAAAGGAAAGTGGAATAGACAAACAAAATAGTAACTGCTCCTGCAGAGCATGCAAGTGAAAAGCATCTTTATGTCTATAAAGTAACATATGTACAATACTAGGGGTCTGTGGCAGTGGCAACAGATGGATTTTGAGAACAGCAGGTAAATTACTTTAGTGTGTTAAGTGTAGATAAAATGATTATCATATAGCTATGATTTGCATATTGCATACACAGCGCTATGCAACTCTGAACAAACATTATAATAAGACAAGACTGGATGTTACCAAACAGACACATACACAAGAATGCTCTACTTCCAGTCTTGATATAATAGAATAGTTTATTTTAAAGATGCAGCTCTATTTCTATTTAGTAATCTAGAGATGCAACTACAGATAAAAGATCCTATCTATGAAGGAGAAATGCTGTATGTGTTTGATCTGAGCAAGCAGAGAAATCATAGGAAGTGCATTCCTATTATATGATTTACTTGTCATTCTTCTGAGCAATCCTATTAAAGGGCCCACACTGGGAGACCAGCCTGGAATATTTATATATGCACTGACCTAAGTGAAAGAGGGCAATCCCATTTTTTCATTGTTTGTTAGAGAATAAGCAAGTGCCAGATCTAATTTCCTTACTGCAATTGGGTTATAACCTTGAAATGATAAAGCTGGGTACTCCAGAGGAAAGCTGTAGAAATGAAAAAAGCTGTATCTCTGTTATCTCAAGCCACTTACTTTAGCTATGTTGGATCTAAATGTCAAGTAATAGAGCAGTCACACCGAGCTGCACCTTCTATGATAAATTAACAGTGCAAATCTGTATTTGCAGGGAACAGCCTGACTCTACTTAAGGAGCAAGCTTGTAACAGCTCTCTTAAAAGATGTTCACAAATTAAAATGTTTATCATGAAAAAAAGGACTTCTTCATTATTCCGAAGCTTAATTGTGAAAATTTGTTAATTTCTAAGAAAAGGTCAAGAAATCTTTTTGGCTATGGAAAAAAAATAACAGTTGAAATGCTGCATGGTCCAATTATAAATATATAGATGTCACAAACTATGAAGCAGTCTAGCTGAAAACATGTACTGTAGGTAATTTGTGAAATGCAAAATGCACTCATAACCACAGTGAGCCTAAATTAGCCTAAATTTTCCCCAGGGCACACAGGTTTGCAGAGCAAAATGACATTAATTTCATTGGTTCATCAGATTGTACATGCAGGGTGAAGTCATTCTTAGTGAAGTACAGATTGGGAGCACCAGAGCACTGTAGAAAATCGAACTATAGAACAAGAATGTGGAAATTAGATAATGGGAGCAAAGGACACATTTTCAGAATGATTCAAACTGCTGAAAAGGACTTAAATTTAGCCCCAGCTCAGAGCTACATTAGCATTATTTATACCTATGTTCCCTAGGACTGCTGCGCATTAGACACAATAGTAAAAACACACACATACAATTTTTAAATACATATTAATTGTATAGATATACTGTAGTTACAGTGTTGGCAGTGGCATACCAATAGTGGGTGTAGGGTGCGCCCATTAGGTTTACTTACCTTGTGGCCGATGCATATACAGAACAGTGAAGAAACCAATGAGAGAATAGCATTGGCAGGATTTTACCGGAGATATGCGCATGACTCTTCAGCACATGTGACATTCCATAGGGCACAGGTTCTCAAACTAGGTCCTTAGGACCCCAAACGGTGCAGGTTTTCCAGGTCTCCTTACAGAATCACAATAAAAATAATTAGCTCCACCTGTGGAACTTTTAAAATGTGTCTGTGAGTAATAATACACCTGTGCACCTGCTGGGTGACCTGTGTGGGGTCCTGAGGACCAAGTTTGAGAAACACTGTCATAGGGAATGCACCCTGTCCTGAGTGTTGGACTCACCCTCTGGGATAAAGGGGAAATCCCAGGTAAGCCCTACTGACTGTGAAACCCCTACTTTTACACTTTGAGGAAAGAGCCCAGGTTGTGCACTGCTCTCCACACCCTTAAACTTTACAACAGAGATATGATGTTGTGTTATTATATATTATTGTGTGACTTTGTCAGAGAGGTGCAAAGAAGATAAGCTGTCAGGTAAGTGAGGACTGGTGAGTAAGGGGGTAGAGTTAAGTGGTGAGAATTGTGGATGAGTCGGGGTGGGGTGAGTGGTGTGAACCAAGGAGAGGAAGGGGGTGCAGAGTAGTATGAACATGGGTGGATTTGAGGTATAAAAAAGTGGGAACCACAATCTCTGTATCTAATACCTATAATTTCCACTGCCATCCCCATACAAATGTTTAAAATCTTGGGAATGGGTATGATATCCTGGTTATTGGGATGCCGCTGGTCACAATACTGACAGCAGCATCCCAAAAGCCAGCATCCCAACACCCATAGCAAGTGATGGTGAGTATTTTCCCTACCTCCTACCCTAATCCCTACCCTAACCCTCCCTCCCTGGTGCCTAAACCTAACCTCCCCTTCATTGTGCCTAAACCTAACCTCCCCCTCCCTGCACCCTAAGCTTAAGACCCACTCTCAAGTGCCTAAACCTAACCTCTCCCTCCCCGCATCTTAATCCTAACCCTCCCTCCCGAAGCCTAACCCTCCCTTTAATGCCTAAACCTAACCCCACTACCTAACGCTACCCTCCTCCTGTACCCAGATACTTACCCTTTTGGATGTCGATGGCCGGGCTACTGTTGCTGGGATCCCGACCTGTCGGGATTTAGGCGCCTCTCGGGAATGTAACAAAAAAATAAAATAAAAGCATTTCTAGAAGCACTTTGGATTTTATCACTGTTTCACATATATATGGACAGATAATATTAAAATCAAGATGAGTCTGATTTTCATTTTTCTTAAATTATAACATTTAAAACTCAGATTTCCATGATGATAAGACATGTTAATTGGTTTATCAACTAGAAGTTCCATATTTTGTGTCCTAATGACCATGTTTGTTGATGGTTGATAGCATTTTCTATTTTAGTTTTTTTCTAGCAAGATCAAGAAAGAGGGGGAGAGAGAAGCTGTGAGAACCAGGGAGGAGTATGGGAAGAGTAGTTTGGTCAGAATCAACTTAAGAGGAGCAGGGACTGGCAAATGAGAATCAGGGAAGAGGAATGAGGGGCAGAGCAGTGAGAACCAGGGAGGAGGAAGGAGGGGCAGAACCGTGAGAACCAAGGGAGGTGGAAGGAGTAATGGAATAGTGAGAACCAGGGTGGAGAATGGAGGGACAGAGAAACGGGAACCAGGAAGAGGAAGGAGGAATGGAGCAGTGAGAACCAGGGAGGAGGAAGGTGCGGAAGAACAGTGAGAACCAAGGAGGAGGAAGGAGTAATGGAATAGTGAGAACCAGGGAGCAGAATGGAGGGACAGAGAAATGGGAACCAGGAAGAGGAAGGAGGAATGGAGCAGTGAGAACCAGGGAGGAGGAAGGAGGGGCAGAACAGTGAGAACAAGGGAGGTGGAAGGAGTAATGGAATAGTGAGAACCAGAGTGGAGAATGGAGGGGCAGTGAAGTGGGAATCAGGAAGGAGGAAGGAGGGGCAGAGCAGTGAGAATGAGGGAGGAGGAAGGAGGGGCAAAGCAGTGGAAACCAGGGAAGAGGAAGGAGGGATGGAGCAGTGAGAACCATGGAGGAGGAAGGAGGGCCAGAGAAATGTTAACCAGGGAGGAGGGAGAGATGAAGCATTGAGAACCAGGGAGGAGGAAAAAGGGCCAGAGAAATGTTAACCATGGAGTAGGATGGAGGGATGAAACAGTGAGAACCAGGAAAGGAGGAAGGAGTGTTGAAGTAGTGAGATCCAGGGAGGAGAAAGGAGGATAAGAGCAGTGAGAACCAAGGAGGAAGGAGGGCCAGAGAAATGTTAATCAGGGAGGAGGATGTCGGGATGCCGCTGGTCACAATACTGAAAGCAGCATCCCAAAAGCCAGCATCCCAACACCCATAGCAAGTGATGGTGAGTATTTTCCCTACCCCCTACCCTAATCCCTACCTTAACCTCCCTCCCTGATGCCTAAAACTAACCTCCCCTTCCTTGTGCCTAAACCTAACCGCCCCCTCCCTGCACCCTAAACCTAACCTCCCCTCTAGGGCCTAAACCTAACCTCCCCCTCTCCACACTTTTTAATTCTAACCCTCCCTCCCGGAGCCTAACCCTAACCCTCCCCCTAATGCCTAAACCTAACCCCACTACCTAACACTACCCTCACCATTTGGGATGCCGATGGTCGGGATACTGGTGCTGGGATCCTGACCTGTCAGTATTTAGGCGCCGGTATTTAGACTGTCAGCATCCCGCACGTCGGGATGCCAAAAACACCCCCTCTTGGGAATGTGACAAAAAAATAAAATAAAAGCATTTCTAGAAGCACTCTGGATTTTTCACTGTTTCTCGTATATATGGACAGATAATATTAAGATGTAGATGAGTCTGATTTTAATTTTTCTTAATTTTTATAGCATTTAAAACTCAGATTTCTTTGAAGATAAGACATGTTAATTGGTTTATCAACTAGAAGTTCTGTATTTTGTGTCCTAATGACCATGCTTGTTGATGGTTGATAGCATTTTCTATTTTAGTTTTTTTTTAGCAAGATCAAGGAACAGGGGGAGAGAGAAGCTGTGAGAACCAGGGAGGAGTGGGGGAAGAGTAGTTTGGTCAGAATCAACTTAAGATGAGCAGGGACTGGCAAATGAGAATCAGGGAAGAGGAATGAGGGGCAGAGCAGTGAGAACCAGGGAGGAGGAAGGAGGGGCAGAGCAGTGAGAATGAGGGAGGAGGAAGGAGGGGCAGAGCAGTGAGAATGAGGGAGGAGGAAGGAGGGCAGAGCAGTGAAAACCAAGGAGGAGGAAGGAGGGGCAGAGCAGTGAGAACCATGGAGGAGGAAGGAGGGCCACAGAAATGTTAACCATGGAGTAGGATGGATGGATGAAACAGTGAGAACCAGGAAAGGAGGAAGGAGTGTTGAAGTAGTGAGAACCAGGGAGATGAAAAGATGATCAGAGTAGTGAGAACCAAGGAGGAGGGAGGAGAGCCAGAGAAATGTTAACCAGGGAGGAGGATGTCGGGAGGCCGCTGGTCACAATACTGACAGCAGCATCGTAAAAGCCAGCATCCCAACACCCATAGCAAGTGATGGTGAGTATTTTCCATACCCCCTACCCTTATCCCTACCCTAACCCTCCCTCTGTTGTGCCTAAACCTAACCTCCCCCTTCCTGCACCCTAAACGTAAGACCCCCTCCCCGGTGCCTAAACCTAACCTCCCCTCTAGGGCCTAAACCTAACCTCCCCCTCCCCGCACCTTAATCCTAACCCTCCCTCCCGAGGCCTAACCCTTCCCTTAATGCCTAAACCTAACCTCACTACCTAATGCTACCCTCCCTCTGTACTCCGATTCTTACCCTTTGGGATGCCAATGGTCGGAATACTGGTGCTGGGATCCCGACCTTTTGGGATTTAGGCACAGGTATTTAGACCGTCGGCATCCTGCATGCCGGGATGCCGACTACACCCCCTCTCGGGAATGTAACAAAAAATAAAATAAAGGCATTTCTAGAAGCACTCTGGATTTTATCACTGTTTCTCATATATATGGACAGATAATATTAAAATCAAGATGAGTCTGATCTTCATCTTTCTTAATTTTTATAGCATTTAAAACTCAGATTTCTATGATGATAAGACATGTTAATTGGTTTATCAACTGGAAGTTCTGTAATTTGTGTGGTCTAATGACCATGCTTGTTGATGGTTGATAGCATTTTCTATTTTAGTTGTTTTCTAGCAAGATCAAGGAAGATGGGGAGAGAGAAGCTGTGAGAACCAGGGAGGAGTGGGGGAAGAGTAGTTTGGTCAGAATCAACTTAAGATGAGCAGGGACTGGCAAATGAGAATCAGGGAAGAGGAATGAGGGGCAGAGCAGTGAGAACCAGGGAGGAGGAAGGTGTGGAAGAACAGTGAGAACCAAGGAGGAGGAAGGAGCAATGGATTAGTGATAACCAGGGAGCAGAATGGAGGGGCAGAGAAATGGGAACCAGGAAGGAGGAAGGAGGAATGGAGCAGTGAGAACCAGGGAGGAGGAAGGAGGGGCAGAGCAGTGAGAACCAGGGAGGAGGAAGGGGTAATGGAATAGTGAGAACCAGGGAGGAAAATGGAGGGGCAGAGAAGTGGGAACCAGGAAGGAGGAATGGAGCAGTGAGAACCAGGGAGGAGGAAGGAGTAATAGAATAATGAGAACCAGGGAACAGAATGGAGGAGCAGAGAACTATGACCAACTATGCAGTGGGGAATTACAGTAGCATTAAACTGACAGTTCCACTGATTGGACTATTTGCCTTCTGTACAACTCACACTGTTTTATCAAATTAAACCAGATACACAGGCAGAGTTTCTGCAAGTGCCCTTTCTAACATGGCCCATGCTCATTCTACAGTCAACAGGTGTATACTAGAAAGAGAAGTCAGATTGAAATTGCAACAATGATAATAATACAGAAAGCTGCAAGTAAGATTATTTGCAAAGGTCAACTTACAGAAAATAAGAATAAAGTCTACCTTGTACTTTCATCTTTACTACTATAAGGCAAATGGAACAAGTCTGACAGTGCAATTTTATTTTCCGTTATGCTCTTAAAAAACAGGAGACAGCTAAGGATCAAGATTATATAGTATACTAATATTTACAGTACAGGTTGAGTCTCTGATATCCACAATGCTTGGGACCAAGGGTATTTTGGATAACGGAAAATTCTGTATTTTGGAATATTTGCAAATCATAATGAAATATCTTGGGAATGGGACCTACATATACACACACAATGCATTTATGTGTTATATACACCTTATACACACAGCCTGCAGGTCATTTTATACAATATTTTCAATAATTTTGTGGCTCAAACAAAGTTTGTGTACATGCATGAAATTCAGTTATATTTCATATACACCCTATACACAAATCCTGAAGGTAATTTTATACAATATTTTTAATAATTTGTTCCTTAGACAAAGTTTGTGTACATTGAACCATCAAAAATCAAAGGTTTCATTATCTCAGTCAAGCCAAAAAAAATCCGTATTTCGGAATATTCTGTATTTCAGAATATTTGAATATGGGAGACTCAACCTGTACTTCTATAGCACCAGCATATTCGGTTGCACTTTTGAATAGACATTATATAGTATGTAACCCAGGGCACAATGCAGAAGGCAAGTTTCTGATGTCCCAGAGACCTAATGCAGCATTCTTCTAATGTGATTAATTGCATTAAAATCATACAGTGATTATTCTTATGAGTCTAATGCAACTAATAATTGTCCATGTGGCCCTAGCCTAAATGTGATTTTACCAGATTTATTACATAAGATTAATTGTCCACTCCCCAAAAAATTCCTAAATTTTCTATAGTATATGAACATCTCCTGTACTGTTATCACTAATAGCAGCAGTGAGGTCGGCAGGTTGGAGCAAACCACCAAAACACAATGTATTAGATCACAATTTATCCTGTTGTTTATTTAAACAGTGGCATAAAGTCACCAGAATTAATGATCCTTATACCTCCAGTATTTGTTGTTAGTTCCAGTCAGTTTCTGTTTAGAGCATGGCTTGAGCAAAGCACTCCTCTGAATGAGGTATACACTGCATGAGCCAGAGCTAATTTTAGGATGAGTCACAGTCTTCATTAACCAAGGGGTAAATTTACTAGAAGTAAAAAAAAAATGTTTGATCGTTTTTCCTACGGTTGTGTTGTTTACTAAAGCTAAAACAGATTAAAAAAGGATCAAATTACTATCTTTAGAACACTTTAGAACATCGGACCAACTATTGATTATTTACATAGGCAAATATACAAGCCATAGATTTACTAAGCATGGTTTTGCAAACCAACCATAAAACGAAGACCAACCTACCTTACCAATAGAGCTGCCTGTGGCTGGCAAGTTTGGATGAAGCCCTTCAAAGATCACTATGATCTGAGCAGGCTTTGTTTGCTAGACATGTATGGGGACAAGCTGATTTGTCAGGTTGTGGCAATTCCCAGGGCTGGTTGTCCTTGTGAAGCAGGATCCCATTTTTTGGGGGGTCCCCACATCCCTAGGGAATCCAGTTTGGTGCTGGTTGACATGCGACCCCCCAAGCTGCATGTCCCCCTGCAATTGCATCAACCCCCAGGCTGGTTCAGCCTAGGGCTGGTTGTTGGAAAATAGGGGGAACCCCATGTTGTTTTTTCCCCCTGTTTTCCAATACCAGCCTAGGCTCAGAGGACCGGGGCTGGTTATATATTTAAGTATTGAATTTTAACTGACAGCCAAAATCAATGCTTAGTAAATGCTGTATATTTCATGTCCAAAACCGCCAGCTATGCGCATCAGTTTCTATTTCAAACCCTAAACCGATGCTTAGTAAATTTGCCCCTGGTCTAATAAAGAGATTTTGCTAGAATCAGACATAACAGTCCAAGCCTAATAGATTGCTAATTTCTGTAGTTATGTTGATATACTGTCACGAGTTCTAAATGTTATATTTTGTTTTTCTTGACATTACTGAGAATTACAGTTGAAAAATAAAGTTAATAAGATATGTTTGTTTTATTTCAATTAGCTTGGATCTAAGAAAACAAATGATTCAGGCTTGTTATAAACAGAAGCACAATTATACATACACCAATACCTCCAGGTACCAGGTGCTTAGCAAAAATGTCGACTTGTTATCTTTGTACAAAACAAAATTAAATATCATGTGCACAATTAAAGTTGTTGCCTGAAATTTTGTCTTAGCATTCATGTTGACCAATGTCCGAATCTAATTCAGGACAGTTTTTTACAATTTGATATAAGTGGAAACATAAAAAACATAATACTATCACGCTTTTAAAACATTAAGATGACAAGTTAGTGTTAGTTCATATAAACATTCTTGCAACATTTTACTACAGTTGCCAAAACACCTCTGTCAATCAAATAAGAGTAGTAATAATTACAGGTCAGACGCTGGAAAATCTTTGGTCTGAACTACGGATTTACTGCTCGTGTAGCTACTACAAGCCCTGTACTTTTACTTATTTGGGTACTATTTGGTGTTTGTTTCATACAGTAATCACTTTTTTAAATTTATTTTTTCATAAATGACACTGGGTAACTTTTCTTGTTTTTTTCTCATTAATTTTTGTCTTGCACAACAAGAGAAAATCATTGAACCATATTCATTACAACCACCATATGTCTCTGCTCTACAACAGCCTTTTAATGGGTTTAGTATTAACATAATTCCTAGAGTTTTCATTATAAGCACTTCAAACCCATATGGCTTGGTATTAAACTGGGACAGCAACCCTATAACATCATTATAGCAGTGGGATAATTTGGGAGCTTCAAGTTATCCATAGATAGCTCAATGTATAATTTATTCACCATAGGGCCTTAGGGCTTCTATCCACTTTCCCTTATAAGTGCATTTGAGCTTTGATACACTTGCAAGTATTTACCAGTAGTAAACCTACATTGGGAACAGAGATTGCTGTTGTGTTCATTATCGTACAGTTTATTGTCACCAGTGATGAAAAAAGATCAAGGTGGAAGAAGCTTTTGTAATTTCTTTGCACATAAAAATTTCCTTTGTATACAAACACACACATAACAGAAATGTACTAATTTATTTGGGATTTTGTAATTTTACATGACGCCGGCTCGTACAATCTTTTAATTCACTTTATATCTAAAAATAATATATTTTATGTGGTGTTTATTGGCATGGAAAAATGTTTTCTATTCATTGCTTGGAATATAAATATACATTTTTGGAATATTTCTTAACCAAGATGAAATACAAATATGTCCGCATACACCTATCCTCAAATCGTACCAAATAGCCCCATTTGGCAAGCCATGAAAAATACAACTAAGCCATGACATGCATCTTTTTCGCTCAATAATTTACTCAATTTGCATTTTTTTTGCACTGCTAATGCAATAAAAGCACAATGTATGCATAACCTGTGCACCACTAATGGATCTGTGTGCTATAGATGCTAATCTGAGAAAATAGGCAAGAGACCGGGAAATGGGGACTGACCCAAGCCATGCATACTGCCACGAGCATTGTGGGAATTTACACTGCCACAATTTAGAGAACAGTGCAACTCTTAAATCCCCAGTACACTACAAGTCTGTTAATGTGTTGCTAAAATGGGGTTATGTAGTACAGAAAAGATGCAAAAGTCCAAAACTAAATATAGATGGTGCAGTATCAAAAATTATAGGTGAATGAGGACAAATTACATTGGCTTTTCATTTAATGCAACAGCCATATTTTGTAATATACTGTACTTTCATTTTTGTTTCTTCCTTTCTATTTACCTAGAGGCATTTTGTTAAGGAAGTGTGAAGCATGATGTCACCAATCAGACAGAATTTTGAGCAAATATATAAATCTTTATTGACCCAACAATGTTGGGTCCTGATAAAGAAAAGCATAGTTGCAATAAGGTAACAGATTTACAGGAACTAAGAATTGTACACAGGTAGTGAAATCACAGAAATAAAAGATTGCGCACTAGAAGTATAATATTGAACACTAATAACAGTCATAAATAATATCTGGGGATTACAGGCTCATAGTGAAAGCACAGCAGTTGATGATTACACTAAGATAGCAAAGTCACAGTAGCTGAACATTGCACACTGGTAGCAAAGTCACAGTAGCTGAAGATTGCACCTTGACGGCAAATTCACAGTAACTGAACAGTGCACACTTGGGGAAAAGTCACAGTAGCTGAAGATTACTCACTGGAGCAAAAGTAAGTAGCTGAATACTACTTACTGGTGGAAAAGTCACAGTACAGTAGCTGAAGGTTCCACACAGGTAGCAGAGTAAAAAAAAACAATCAGCAGCATATAAAGGCATAAATAAGCAGAAAAGACTGTACCTATGATATTAGAATTTGCATAGTGATGTGAGTGAAAAAAACAAGGTCACAGAAAAGCCAAGGGATAATGGTTTTGCCAAAATTACCCTCAAAGGTTTTGGTTTTGGATCTGCTAAAATCAGCTAGACTCATGTATTGTTGGCCTATTTTTGTTCCTACAGTATTATTGACCTTAATAACATTATTTCCAGTCATTTCCAGTACATTTTGACCCCCCTCACAGCTTGCAATCTTGTTTTCACCCATATTGGCCAAAGGCTGCAGTGAGCTGGCTGACTAAACTAAGGGGCAGAGCAGTGGCACAAACACATGGCAGTTTAAAAAAAATATTCTGTAGCACATCTAGGAAACATAGTGGCATTACAGTGGCAGGCAGGATAACAGTTTAATATAAACTATATGATGCTATTGAATGTTTTCATTAATCAAAACTAGATCAGTGACTCTAGGTCAGCACAGGTAAATGGAGGTAAAGCATTGATTGATTGATTGATTGATTGCTTTACTATCTGTGAAAGCATTTGAGCACTGAAAACTTGCCATTTGCATGCATTTTGTTTTATGGAGAATGTTTTCAAAATTAATCTTAACTGGACCCTCTTAAGTGACTACCTTTATTAGATGTTGAAGTACTATGACTGGCACCAGTTGCTGCTCCTTCTCTTCTAGTGACTAATCCATGATTGGTTTTATTTTTGACACCAGGACAGGAGTAAAGCTACTGTTGTTCAACTTAACAGCTACCACACCAAGTGATTGTACACCAAACAATGTGATAGAGAAAGGATCATTTTTTTTTAAACCAGCTAAGAAATTATTTTTTTACACATGAGAATTGTTTTGCAGTGCAGATGATATGGGTAGGGTGGGTTGAGGTAGGGCTGGAAACCGCCACACACCATTGCTTACACTGGAAGGAAAACAGACTCTTCAAATATTTTTTTGCAGTAATTCTTTTTTTTACACAAACACTGGCAATTGTTTTCATGCACTAGGATGAACAGGTATTCTTTGTGAGAGCTGTTTTGTGGTGCAGATGAAGGGGGAATACCACTGCAGAACAGTGATGTACACTACGTCACTTGTCTGAACACACACTTTTTGAAATACACAAATCTAGGACTTAGTCACTTTTACCCTGTCCGGTGATGCTTTACCAAGGTGGACTATCCGTCTCCAAGAGCGCTATCAAAACATTTCCTGAGGTTCATGGGTGCAGCCACATTGTCTCTGATCAGGTGAGTACCAGTATACAGTCTCTATCTGTCTCCTGGTTTCACATGACCACTTCAGCCTATCTCTGACAAGAGTGCCCTATTTAAGTCTGCACCTGACACAAGCACCTTGTCGGAACAATGTGGTTCTTTTCCTCCCAGAGATCTCACTTACCAGTAAGTGCTACCTTTGATCCACTGCCTGAACCTGTGCTGATGGACTCCTGCAAGCTGCTGTCTGTGAGCTACTACATTACCTTTGCAGTCCTGACCTGTATGCTACTTCCAAGCCTGCACCTACCAGCCTGTGTTTAAGTACTGCTTCCAGTCCAGATCTACTACTGATACTCTCACTGGTCTAACTTTGGTCCAAGACTGCGGTCTCACTCCAGCTAACTGTTGCTATTTCTGGTCCCACTCCGGTTCAAGCCTGCAGTTCCACTCTGGCACACAGCTACTCTCTCTGGTCCCACTCTGGTTCAAGCCCTGCTGACTGTTGCTCTTTCTCTTCGGGTACACTCCAGTTACTCTGCTGCTCTACATCTAGTCTCAATTCTGTTCAAGCTCCGTTTCCATACCAGGTACTCTGTGTCATGCTCCGGACTATTAAAACCACTTTCTTATCACACCGGTGCCTGTCCAGGATAGCACAGAGGTCCACTCACACTGCACATAGCTCCCGGCTGGTGCTGAGGTCTGTCTGTGCTGCTCCTGCCCGGCCACTCAGTGTCCTGTTACTGAGCATGGAGATGGCTCTCCACAGCCTCTTGCTCACAGTGTGTCTTCCAAAAATGATGGCACACAGACTGAATGCCAGAGTTCCCTCCTAAACAACAGTATGGATGCAGCCATGTTGGACTCTGTCACCTAATGCTCTTCCTCCACTCAGAGCGCTGCTCCCAGACCAGCTGATCACAGCATTCAATCCCTGTGGATCTCCCCAATAAATTCCATTTCCAGACTGGCCTTTTTTGTCAGTACAATGTCGCTTCTTGCTGGAGTTACAGCTTAGTGCTGAGCTCCCAGGTACTTTGCATCTTAATGGTCCCTGTCCATTATATCCAGTTCCTCTATCTGGTAAACGAGTCTCCTATACCATCTAATCACCTTTGAGCTATACCTGTACCACAAGGACCGGAAAGGTGTGTGAACAGACAATAAATCAATTTTATCCCATACTCTCCATCAGGGGTGTATCTAGGGATCCAAGAGCCCCTGGCAATGTAATGTACTGGCGCCCCCCTACCCCCCTTATGCCGTGTCCCCAGTAGTAATCCCCCAGTAGTGATCCCCCTATGCTGCATTGCCCCCAGTAGTAGCCCCCCTATACAGTGCCCGCAGTAGTAATCCCCCCTATGCTGCATTGCCCCCAGTAGTAGTCCTCCCTATACAGTGCCCCCAGTAGTAATCCCCCCTATGCTGCATTGCCCAAAGTAGTAGTCCCCCCTATACAGTGCCCCCAGTAATAGTACTCAGTAGTAGTCTCCCCTATACAGTGCCCCCAGTAATAGTACCCAGTAGTAGTCCCCCCTATAAAGTGCCCCCAGTAGTAGTCCCCACCTATACATTGCTGCCAGTAGTAGCCCCCCTATACATAGCCGCCAGTAGTAGCCCCCCTATACAGTGCCCCCAGTAGTAGTCCCCTATACAGTGCCCCCAGTTGTAGACCCCCCTTTACAGTGCCCCCAGTAGTTGCCACCCCCCCTAAATTTCCTCCAGTAGTGGCCACCCCTACACAGTGCTCCCAGTAGTGGCCACCCCCATAAATTGCCCCCAGTAGTGGCCACCACAATACAGTAGAGGGCACCCCCCCATAAAGTGCCCCAAGTAGCGGACACCCCTATTTCAGTGCCCCCTCGTGCCAGGCTTACACACACACACATAGAAAAGGGGGCCCTAGACTGCACACCCTGAATATATATATAATGGGAGGTGCTACCTGTGGAGACTATTGTTGCAAACACAAGAAAAGAAAGTACAAGTGCACAACTCCAACATTACTTGGACTCATATCAATTAAGTACTTCAATTCATCAACATCGGTCTCAACCGATCAAGTTCATCAATTCATTAATATCTCACTCATATCAATTAGTTTTTCTATTCTTTAACATCGGTCTCAAACTGATCAAGTTCATCAATTCTTCAACATCGGATTCAAATCCATCAAGTTCTTCAAATCATCATCAGTCTCAAACCGATCCAGCTATCAATCCAGCGTCATCGGTCCCAATCCAATTCTGCTCATTCATCCAGTATTATCATTTCCAGTTCTCATTCCAACCTACTGTTTAATAAAGACATTCCATTTTTGTTCTCACCTTTGGACCCATCATCCTCTGTAGCTTCTTTACCTCCTCATAGCAATACATGAGGAAGTCCTAGTTCAAGCCACCCAGATTTACTCACACCTTCGAAGTCTCCTCTTAAGCCTCCCATGGCTGTTCCAGCCCAAACTAACCCTCAGACGTGACACTCTGCAGTTACCTCCTACTGGTTCAAGCCCATGGATCCATGTCTGCAACATCTGGTCCTTATCCTATTCATCTATTGTCAAAGTCTTCAAGCTTTTCTGCAATTCTAGCCTGCTTATATTCTGAAGTCTCCTGGGCATCTCAAAGACTCTGCTAGTGTTTCTAGTGCCAAGTCTTCTGCCACAGTGACCTCATCTATTTGCAAGTCCCCTGAGTATATCTCTCCTGCTCACTGCAGGTTCAAGTGGACTTTAACCTCACTATACTTCAGTTTACTCCTGTCCTGCATCATATTGCTTTTACTCAGCTTTGCTGCTCCTGATCTACTCTGGGACTCAATACCATCGGTACCTGTATCGACAACAACCAAATTTATGGATTCCGAGTACTGGTTTGATTCTGCAGTCAGTTCGGAATTCAGATTTAAAAACTGAACTCGGGTTTTGGATTGCATGTAAGTTGTAAACATGTGCAAACATGTCCAAATTGCTTGTTTTTAGCTGTTTTTTTATTATTATTTTAATAAATGCAGATCCAAAACCAAAACACGTGAGGGTGGTTTTACAAAACCAAAACACCAAGATAAATCCGGATCCAAAACAAAAACAAGGGGGTCCACACACATCTTTTACTACAAACAATAGGGAGCTTGAGAAAGCTTTTTTAGCATGCAGTCATATCTCATATCATTTTTTTTTCAATATCTGTTTATTAAGTTTTTGAAGTATACAAAAACAAATGGTTGACAGCCAACTGTAAACACAGTCCAGAATCACAGTACTGCACATAACAGAAGAGGAGTTTATGACCTCCAACTTACACAAAAAACATTCAAGAGACCATGTCAAAATTGTAAAAATAGGCTGGAGCATGGAAATCACTTTTGTTAAGTATTTGTCCTTTTTGGCTGATATGTGCTTCACATTTCATATACGTATGCCATTACTACTTATGTTTAACATTTGAATTTTGCTTCTCTAGTTTTCATTAAACCTTTTAGATTGTTTGATAGAAACAGCTCTCACATTTTTTTTACTCTCAGGATAACATAAAATGAGGAATTTAGTTTGAATTCACTACTGGGGAGATAAGTGTAAACTCAATGGGGTAAATTTACTAAGAATCGAGATAGGTCGAGATGACCATCTCGGGTGACTTATTCATTTTTTTCCTGCTTGCAAATTTACTGAAGGTAAAGCCGGGTGAGTTAGAGAGAGATTTCTCTCATCTCACTCGTAAAACTCGGGTGAGATAGCAATCTCGAATCAAATCACCATTGAGCCAAATCGGAAGTACTTTTCACCTAAAACATACATCTCTCAAATTTACCAAGAATTGGGATGACAAGCTCGGGTGAGATAGGAGCAAACTCTCTGTTAAAATCATTTTTCAAACTCTCAACCCCCTGAGCTGCGAGATGGTCAGAAACATGCACAAATCATTGTGATTTGTGTATGTTTCTTTCTGTAACTGGTTAAAATAGGGTTAATTTGAAAAAAAAACAGCCCCGGACTTGGCAACTAGTTCTGGTTCTTAACATTACAGGGAACAAAATGTGTAGAGTTCCACTGTAATTTAAGAACCAGCACCAGGCACCAGGGACAGAGCTGGTTTTAATTATACGGAGAAACAAATTGACGTGACGTACCCCGTATATTTAAAACCAGCCCTGGACCCTTTCTAATGGGGGACTGATGCCACAGCCAGGGGTGCCCTTTCACCGGGCACCCCCGGCTGCAGCATCAGCCCTGACCGTTAGTCAACCCAGGCCAGGGATCCCTGGGGAGTTGAGTACCCCTCCAATCAGGGCCGGATTAAGGCTTGTAGGGGCCCCAGGGCAACTAAGTTGCGGGGAGGCCCGTTCAAGCCACACAGAGTTGAGCCCAGCCCAGCCGTGGCCACAGTAGCAGTCTGCCCCAGCAGTGCCCCCAGTAGCAGTCCCCCCTCAACAGTAGTCCCCCCAGGAGTAACCCTTGTAGTAATCCCCCTCTATGCTGTGTCCCCCAGTAGTGATCCCACCAGTGTGCAGTGCCCCCAGTAGTACCCCCAGCAGTGCCCCTAGTAGTCCCCCCAGTAATCCCCCCAGCAGTGCCCCTTGTAGTACCCCCTGCAGGGCCCCTAGGTAGTAGTACCCCCCAGCAGTGCCCCTAGTAGTAGTACTCCCCCAGCAGTGCCCCTTGTACTACCCCCTGCAGTGCCCCTAGTACCCCCCCAGACACACACACAAAAAATAAACAACTTCCACTGACTTTAATCCCCGCTACGCCGTCCGGCGTCCTCCTGGGCCGGCTCGCTCTGCATGATGAGAGAGACATCATGGCATCTCTCCCATCAGCCACTACGGGAGCTGGAAGACAGAGGCTTCGGCAGTGGGAGCAGCAGCCGATGAGAGTCTGACTAACTCTCATTGGCTGCTAAAACAAACACACAGCTGCCGGCACCGGCGGCTGTGTGTTTGTGCTGTGTAGTGCGGATGGCACTTATGTGCCGTCCACACTACTGCCCTGCTGCTGCATGCAGTAGAATGGCCGCAGCTGCAGAGCGTCCTCCTCCCGGGAACAGGTGCCGATGGCACCTGTTCTCGGAAGGGTCACACCGACTCTGTGTGGGGGCCCTCTGTGTGTGGGGGCCCAGGGACGATCATCCCTGTCGCCCCCCCTTAATCCTGCCCTGCTTCCAATAAAGGGGTACCCCTCTCCAGGACACCTCTAGCCTAGGCTGATAGCCCGGGGCTATCCCTGTCACCCCTGGGCGGTGGGTGGCAGGTTCATAGTGTAGGTGTAGTGTAAAATTAGAATTAACAACATTGTCTTTACAGTGGAACTACAGGTCCCTGCAAGCCTCCCCCACATGCTGGTACTTGGAGAACCACAAGTACCAGCATGCGGGGCATTAAGGGCCTACTGGTATGTGTAGTTCACCTGTGAAGAAATGTTTGAAAAAACACAACACACACCATGAGAATAAAGTTTTATTACATACATACACACACATACTTACCTGCTGCCAGATGAGATACTAAGGAAACCAAACACTTGTGGCTTTAAGACACATACCAATTAGAGATGAGTGGCTTGGTTTTGGCTTGGGCCTTCCCGTCAAGTTCAGATCTCATAATGAGGCAAAGTTGTCCCTGAAAATCATCTCTTCAGACAAGCTTATCATATTTCAGAACCACCCACATAATCTTCATAGCTTCCATATCTAATTACATCCACTTTCACAGTCCACACATAGGGGGAGATGTATGAAGCGCCAAAGTGGCATAAGCGCACGTAATGTGCGCTGATAACGCTTCTCCACCATGTATGATTGAGGGCCTGGGCGGTAAATGACAGGGGTGCTATGCGCTCCTGTCATTATCAGTGCTGCTATCTACAAGATAGCAGCGCCGTTAGCCCGGGCTATGTGTGAACGGTCAGTTCGTCTGACTGTTCCGCCCGCTACCGACAGCTGCAGCCAGGAGATGCCCTATCCCCACAGAAGGGACAGCGCTATCCCTGTTGCAGGGGCTGCCAGCTCCAGGGCTGCACGCGGGATCTCACAATACTTGCGAGATCCCGCGCATACTCAGTGGATCTGGCCGGGACTGTGACACAGCACATCAGCTCTAGGCTTTGGGCTCTAGTGGGGATCGCCGGAGGGGGAAGTTGTCACTCCCCCGCTGCGGCTGATGAGATGTTAATACATCTCATAGTTAATACTTCCTGCCAAACATTAAGTGCCGCTATAATACATCTCCCCCTATAACCTCACACATTGTCTTTCTTTCACATCCTCCTTACCTTTAGCCCACATTCCTGTGTGACTGGATCATACAGCCCACCAAGAAACTCTGCAATCTGGCTGGACAAAAATGTAATATGTAGCACCTCTCCTTGTGTATCAATGCCTATTTCCCTATAGATTATAAGTCTGCAAGCAGGGCCTTCTTACCTCTATGTCTGTCTGTTATTATCCAGTTTTGTTCTATTAATGTTTCCAATTGTGAAGCGCAAACGAATATGTTGCGCAATATAAGAACCTGTTAATAAATAAAAATAAATAATCTTTCATGGACATCTCAGCACAGATGTCCATGAAAGATTATGTTTTGCCTCGTTCTCAGCTTTAAACTCGGCACGAAGATCCAAGCCTAAACCAAACCACTCATCTCCATACATATATTTACACACATGGAACAAATAATTATTAAATGTTACACCTATAAAAAATGTAATCACACTTTCTAACAATTGTGGGAGCCCAATTTCTTTGAAAGATAGCAGTGTATGGGATGAGGTGGAGATGATGATATCTGAATGGCTGGCCTACACTTAGGAGAGATACAGGAGTCTCAGTTATATCAGATCCAGGACCTGCGCTGGCCCCGCACTGACACAGATCTCGTGTGGCCCTGAACGCTCTTTCAGATCAGGAGTTAGTAAAAAATGTTTTGTTTGAATCATGCCAACCTCTTGGAACTCTAGGAGCATGTAAGAGATGATTTAGATCTCATGTCTGGGAAAAATTAGGTGGTGTCTCTGCTACAGAAATTACTGTGTGCACTTTTGCTTTATGGGCGCAGGTTCTTTTCAATCTATGAGCTCAGAAGTGTTAGGGATTACACAAGTAACATTTTCTAGTCATGAATGACAGTAGCAAGACCTAATGGTAGCCTGTTATAGGATCTCTGGAATGCCAAACATATTGGGCACCATATACTGCAGATGTGTTCTTTCTAAACGTTCCTAAAATTGTGCAAAATATTATTTTATCTCAGTGCCACAGTACTGGATATGTTTGTTTTTTTCATTGAGACAATGCATGATATTGGTGTAATTTTTTGGTTATAGATATACAGACCCCTGCACACAGGGGCATTTTATGAGAGGGAAGGGAGCCCTTGTGCAGACTAAGTGTGGGCACCCCCTACTCTTGCGTGGTGCAGCGGCGGCTGATGGGTGCAGTACATTCTGGCTTAGTGTCAGAATCCACTGTGCATGTGTGGGTCTCTGGGAAAATGGAGCCGGCGTCATTTTTCCAGGTACAGCAGTACTGCGCATGCACAAAACACTGGGAAAATGGTCGCCAACATTTTCCCAGTATTTTCTGCTGACTTGGCGCTGCAGAGCAGCAGTCTGCAGACAACGATCAGGTAAGTATAAACACTAAATGGGTGCACAGTGTTCGGTGTGAACCCCCTGGACTCAGGGGCCCATGTGCACGGGCAAACCCTGCACCCATTATAGACATGCCCCTGCCTGCACATCACAAATATAACTAGGAGAGTGATAGACCGCACCTTTGGACATTTGATGGGTAATTCTGGTGTCTTGTCAAATACAGTGGGTTCTCCTCTAATCAACTGAAAAGGTTGGAAATATTGTGGTGATTTGCTGTATGGTAGATTATATATCCCTAATGAAAGATAGGCTTGACCAATGTGCAATAACAGTGTACAGTAGTGATACTTGGGTCATTATTCTATCATCTTATGGTATGTGGTGAATAACAGGGGGTGGGGAGGGGACCAAACAGACAAACATTCATCAAAGATATTTTACATACACAAGTCTTTAACCCTCTTTCTTTAAGTAAAAACAAAATAAGCCAATGTTTATGACCATCATTTTTTTTAGAATGCCATGAGATCTTCAGGACACTTTGGTGGAGTTTGTGGACAAAACTTTTTACCCATTGGTAAAGGGGCCTATCCATTTGCCAACTTTCTGCACGATGTGACCAAGACCAGGATGTTTTGATCGGATCATGCAGAAAGTCTTCAAGTGGATAGCCGGCAAGGACCAGCGATGTGCGTGCATGCTGGATCCTTGCCGACCCAGACTATCTATCGAACATGCCGGTCAACCTGACAACGATCGTCAGGTTCCACATGTTATTAGATAGGGAGGTTGGACTCCTGCACTGAAGACATTCAGTGAACGTCTTTCAGTGCGATGCCCGCACCTCAGCGACATGAAAGTCTGAACGCTGGACGTTCAGACTTTCATGTCATTAAATGGATAGGCCTCTTTAGTGTTGTTTTTTAACATACACACTTCTTTCCACTGTGTTCCAAAAACAGCACATGAGTGTAACTATAATATATATGTAGCATTTAAATTTTTTAATTATTTGTGTTATAGAAATTTTGAAAGTATTTTGTAATGCTATATCTTCAGGAAAAAAGAGTGCACATTTATCTTATAATTTTTCAGACAAGAAAATGAGATGTTTGTGAACAAACAAATGTTTAGTTAGCAGCATTTGAAAGCACATTACATGATTTGAAGCTAAATGCATTATTTTTTCCCTTTTTTCCAAGTCTCCCCTCCCGCTTGCCCTCTCTGGTAATTCCTCTTTTGTGCCCTTCTTTTGCCTACACATTCTACATGGGTGGTGTGCTTGCTGTGGGTGCTGTTGGAGTTCCAAATTTACCAGTGGATACTGAACTATTAGTTGCAGCAGGTACATTTTTTTTTTTTTAATAAAAATATAAACATACTTTTAAAAACTTAGCATATGGACCAATTTGAATTTTCTCCAAAAAGTGTAAAAAAATTTAATGAGGTTAGTACTTGTTTGGCAAAACAGTAATGATTTAAAATTAAAATAATATTATATAATGGGAAGAATATATGAAAACATAGTAAAGTATTCTGCTTACTCACATTCTGTTGACTTGCAGCATGCCTTATTTATTTAAGTGTGTTATTTGTTGGCCATTATTATTTTTTTTTGCTAATGTCATTTTTTTATTTTTACTTCTTTGTTTACCCAAAAATACTCACTAGCTATGTCTTCATCTGGCTCCTGATATTGGACTCTTGTGGAAGCAGATTTATGTGTTTTTTTTTATGGACCTACAGTAAATTGAAAAAGACAGATTAAGAAGCAGAATTGAAGTGGACATCAAGTCTGTAAGTAACAACAGCAAAATAGCATTTTCATAATGTAATACCTTGAATGCTGCACTCTAATGGCCGATCGTACGTTCGGCGTACGTGCCGAAATATGTAAATTTAAGCGCTCGCATGTAATTTCGCACGCACCCAAAAATCCACCCCAAAGACTACTGACCCCTCCTCTACCTAACGAGCGAGCCAAATAGCGAGCGTACATCCCCAATGTGGCCTGCAGGGAACGCACACACAAGTACAAACCGGAAGTGGGCCTGTCAGATTCCGATTACCTGCTCGTTTATTCTGCCTACCTCCCTCAATCGTATCATGGCAATCAATATATCAATGAGCTTAATTGCTCTTCACATGGTTTTTTTTTTTTATTTTGACATGCAATAAACTTGACTCTTGTCCGTGTTTGTGTTTACCCGCAGAATACGTACGGCTTAAACATTCGCTTTTATTTGTCAAAATACATGTTTGGGCCAATTATCCATTTGTTTTCTGTGTTTTTACCCACGCATATTTTACTGGGTTAATTTCTTTATTTAAATTAGCTTACGCATGTCACTGCATCAAGCCTATCATAACTCTCAATAGATATTTGGCCCTGTCGAACACATGACTCATACACTAACCAATAGAATTGGTCCTGTTAATTAACCAAATACATTAGCCAATCAAAATTATTTTCTGGTCTTTATTAAAACTGTTTTATTAAAAATACACCATTGCCATCATGAGAGCCTCTGCATTCACCAAGCGCGAGCTCCTGGTATTAACAGAGGTGATGGACAGGCGGATCACCAGCCAGCCTCCCCCCATCACCAATCGAGAAAAGCGTTCCGCATATGCGGAGGTACGTGGACGCCTGCGTTCCTTCGGCTCACGCCACCAGATCGGCCAGCTGGAGCGCAGGTGGTCCGACCTTCAACGGCGGACGCCCCGCTTGCTGGCATGCTTTCGCATGCAGATAGGGGAAAGTAAGTTTATTTGACTTTGTTTTTCATGTTTATCTTTGTGGCCCTAACTGCGTGTGCATGTTTTCTTGTATGGCCTGTTTATTTTTTGTACTCATATCTGCATGTGCATGTTTTCATGTATGGCCTGTTTATTCTTTGTACTCATATCTGCATGTGCATGTTTTCATGTATGGCCTGTTTATTCTTTGTACTCATATCTGCATGTGCATGTTTTCATGTATGGCCTGTTTATTCTTTGTATTCATATCTGCATGTGCATGTTTTCATGTATGGCCTGTTTATTCTTTGTACTCATATCTGCATGTGCATGTTTTCATTTTTTGGGGTTCAACAATTAGCGTTTAACAAGGTGATGTTCTAAACTAACCTCAATTTGTTTTCCATCATTTAGGGGCAGAGCGAAGACTACGGCGTCATCACCGTAAAAGACGGCGCTCTCGTCCCCTCTCCACAACCCCCAGCCAAACATCCTCTCCCCAAAATACCCAAAATTCCCCCTCCTCCCCAGCCTGCCTAGACCCTGTCGCCCATCCCTCTTTGCAACTTCCCCTCCATCCCAATTCCCCCTCCCCTCAAACCACCCCTCTCTTGACCACCCCATCGCCGGAATCGGTCATCACCCCTCCCACCTTGGGAAATTTGGCCACCTCCGAGGAGGACGAGGGAGTTGTTTTGGGGCCAGCCGTCATTCAGAACGGTATGTTTCCCTTTTATCCTTTTTTGTTGTTTAAAATGTGTTGATCTAATCCTGTGTCTGTGCCTTTTCCTTTTTTTGGTTTGCCAAAAGTTTTGTTATATATCTGTTTGTATTTACATTGTATTGCTGATTTCCCCATACACATATCCCACATGGCAAAACAGTCAAACTTGTCTGTCTGGTTTTTTTTTTTTGTTTTTGTTTTTTGTGTGTCCATTTTTTGGGCCTTCTGGGTTTTGTTAAAAATGTGCTTTTGGTCACACTATTGTCATTTTTTGATAACTCTCTTTTGTTTGTGTTTTTTGGGAGATTCTTAAATTATGTAGTAAGCCCCACAATTTTCTAACCCACAGAGGACCAGAGGCGTTTGGTGGACCTAGCCGGGTGCGTACAAGTGGTGCGGGGCCACGTGATCGGCCTGCTGGTGGTCCTGGATCGTATGGCAGGGATCCTGCGTCCATAATTTATTTATATTCTAGGCAAATTAGTTTTCATAATTAAAAAGTTAAATTTTGAGTTCAGTCTCATTCCTTGTCTCCAAATCTTAGATTGTTTACACTTACATAAGTAGACTCTTGCAGCAAGTATTTGCAACTAATGTTACTAAGATTGTGTGTTGTTGATTTTTAGAAAACAGGCACATGAAACAGCTAACACTAACAATCGGTTTGTACATTTTATATGTTCCAATTTTGGGGTAAACCTGCTTAGACCGAGATTCCAAAGCATACTGATTCTACATAATACCTTTTGGTGTTGGTTTGGACCCAGAAAGCATAGTTAAATATTGTGCAAATTGCGACATTACAGGATTAACCCTTAAGCAAATTTAACGTGGGTGAACCTGGTTACACTTGCTTGTAATGTTCAAGAAAATTTTGGGAATTACAAAATCAAAAAATTTATTCACCACATAAATAAAAAACCAAAGTGTTGGCTCACAAACAATACACACAATGATAACAAAATGTAAAAACCATCAAACACCATAAGAAAAAATTAAAGATAAATCAAGAACTGGTTAACGAATGAGCATGCCAACATGATTCCACAAATGTGGCGTTGCAATATTGGGTCCAGAATATATATCCAATGTGTCCCCATGAAGGTTTGTTTTGGGTAGCAGGAAGTAGTCATCATTTCAGTCCAAAAGATTATGAAATCAAACAGAAGATGGGAAATAATAAACAAATTAATTAGATGGTCTCCAAAAATCCTTACCACATTGTGTCAAAGAACTTCTTTTGTGCCAATAATTACCTAAAATATCGGGCCACCACATCATCGCTTATGGCCCCCCCACATACTGACCTCCGACCAACCTCGGGGGGGCCATCCTCAGGCAAGGCATCCTCTGGCTGCATTGGGACACCACTCCTTATGGCGATGTTGTGAAATATCCCACACAGGACCACAATTTTCGAAATCATATCCGGCAAATACATGAGCTCGCCACCAGAGCAGTGGAGGCATTTGAATCAGCCTTTTAAAAGGCCGATACAGCGCTCCACCACTTGCCTGGTGGCTGTAAGTGTGGCATTAAAATTACTTTGTGGCCCTGGTGTGGGAGCCAAATAAGGAGTGAGCAGCCAGGGCATGCAAGGGTAGCCACTGTCTCCTGTGAAAAAGAAGTGACAACATCAGGATCACTGTGTATCAAGCTTAACATTGTTATGTACTAAAGGTCTCCTCTTACCCAGAAGCCACGCACCACCAGCTTGTAGGTTGTCTAATTTTTTGCCATATCCCTGATTACCGGATGACGAATGAGTCATGTGCACTCCCGGGTAATTTTGCATTCAGGGACAGGATCTGGAGGGAGGCATCACATTCCACCATTATATTCAGGGAGTGATAGTGTTTGCGGTTCCTAAAAATGGCCTCCAGCCGTGCTGGAGGCTGAAGTGGTATGTGAGTACCATCCACAACCCCTATGATGTGTGGGAAGCCAGCTATTTGGTAAAAATTGGCCTTGGCCACACTAAGGGCACCCATATCCAAAGGCATTTTAATAAAATGATGGAGGTGCTTGAAAAGGGCCTCCATCACTGCCCTCAGGATCCTGGAAAAGGAGGATTGGGATATTCCCGCAACTATTCCCACCATGGTTTGAAACGATCCTGAGGCACAGAAATGTAACACCGCCATAAATTGTGTAAGTGGTGGTATTGCTGTAGGACTGTCAATTTGCCGCTCAAGATCACTCTCTATTAATGAGAGAGTGTCTATGATGATTTGGGGCGGAAGACGGTAGCGTCTTAACACCTCATCATCGGGCATTGGAAAAAAAGGGTGACATATGTTCGATATATCAGGGGCCTTGCACACCTACGATGCCTACGCCTGGGACGAGATTGAGGTTGGTCGGCTTCCGGGAGCATGGCCACAACAATCCGCCCCAGATCAACCTGAAATGGCAAGATTTGAATGTAAGGCTTTGGCCCCACCCCAAAAGAAAATTAAAACAACTTAGCTTTATGATACCATCCATTGCTGCTTACATGCCTGGGTATTGTCATGATTTACCAAGCCTAAAAAAATAAAAAAACGAACAATGGAAAAATTTTGGGTGGCCATTTAGGATTCAAAATTGGGTAAAATACAAAACATAAAAGGGGATAAACACACATTTCTCCAAAGAGCAAAACGACAGTGCGCAGACTACCACAATTTGGGACCCCCAAAAAAAAACAAGATTGCTAACGGTAAATCTCAACCAATTTAACTACAGAAAAGAAGTAGACAAAAATGCGCTAATTAGTTTGCAATTACAATACAGAAAAGAAGCGGACAAAAATGCGCTAATTAGTTCGCAATTACAAAACAGAAAAGAAGTAGACAAAAATGCGCTAATTAGTTCGCAATTACAATACAGAAAAGAAGCAGACAAAAATGCGCTAATTAGTTCGCAATTACAAAACAGAAAAGAAGTAGGCAAAAATGCGCTAATTAGTTCGCAATTACAAAACAGAAAAGAAGCAGACAAAAATGCGCTAATTAGTTCGCAATTACAATACAGAAAAGAAGTAGACAAAAATGCGCTAATTAGTTCAGACATTTAGGAAACACAAAACCAAAGGTAAAAACTGTAAGGTGAACAAAAGTTGCGAAAAAAATTACATGAACATTTAATAAACAAGTGAAAATCCAATACAGGATATATAAGTCACCAGAGAAAAAGGTCATTGGGGCAGAGCCAAAAGAAACCTACCAAAGGATAATTGTTAAAAAATTAGAGAACAAAATTTTAAAAAAAGGATTGCCAAATTGAACAAAAGGAAGACGGCCAAAAACTTACCAAAAAAAGACACGACAAATAAAAGAACCACACCAAAAAAAGCGAACGGAAAGATAAACTCCACAAAAACGCACAGAAAAAAACGCCAAACACCGCCAAATACAATTCCCGCCAACAATCCACTCCGACCAACGTAACTTCCAACAACCAACACCCGCCACTTAGACTCGAGACGGCCAAAGCCATAAATAGTGTTTATTTTCCCGCTCAAATTAAGGAGGGATCATAGGAACGCACAATCAATGATGCAGCCGAAAAATAAGGACGCATGTATAAATACGTCACGACCCAAAAAAAACGGTCTGGTGTATTTCTTGTTTTGCTATAAGAAATGGCTACAGACCAGCCAAACAATGGCCAAGAGGCGGCCGGTAAGTTTTTCAGGCATTTCCAAACAAGGATTATTTTGAAACATAATATAGTGAAAGTTTGCACGCTACAATTTCTCAATTTTTATAAAAAATAGGTGTGGAGGATGACATGGAAGAGGCTTCCGGGCAAAAGCAGGGAAAAAGAAAAGGCAGCCACAATTCACAAGAAAGGAGATGGAGGTTTTGGTTCAGAAGTGTGTGGACATCCTGCCACAGGCAGACAGGAATATGGGTGCAAGCCAGAAGTTTAGAATGTGGGAGGAGATAGCCAGTGCTGTCAATAGGGTGGGTGATTATGTCCGTCTAGCCCGGGATGTCAAACGGCGGTAAGTAAAAATTTGACCCCCCTAAAACCAAAAAAATTAAAAATGCAGGAATAATGGCTACTTTTTCACCCACAGATGGCAAGACTTCAAATATCGCCTGAAACAAAAAATGGCGGACAGGGCTAGGCATGCAAGGGGGACTGGTGGGGGTCCCACCCCTGTGTCATTGGAGTTTAATGATTTGGAAGAGCTGGCACAGGGGTGTGTGCAGGATGTGGAGGTGTTTGGCGTGTCCAACATGGATACGTACATGCCAGACTTTGCGGCTCCTCATGTTGTCCCAGGTAAATGTTGTGATGTAACCAACTCTGAAATGTTATTGTGACAATATGTAGATTGTAATTTTCCTCTTTTCTCTTTTTTCTCACAGAGACACAGGCGGATGAGTCTGCTCCAGAGGGGAGCCTTGGCTGCCGAATTTCTGCTGGCTCTGCAGGGGAGGAACCAGTACATCCGGCTGAGGACCCTGCAGAAGCCAGTCCTGGGCAATCCCCCTCACAGGCAGTGGCACTCCTCACAGAACTCAATTTTAAATCGGATTCCCATAAGGAGATTCTGCAGAGGATGGACGCCAGTCTGCTACGGGTGGCTGAGGCCCTGGAGCAAAATGTGGCGGCCAACGTGACCATTGGTCAGGCCCTGGCTGAAAATACCAGGGCCAACATCCGAATCGCCAATGCCCTGGAGCAGCTCGTTCGTCAGCACATGGTGGAGCCGACCTCATTTCCTGCCGGAACATCAGGATCCTCCACCTCTGGCACAACAACAGCCATTCCTACAAATGTGCCTAGTCCAGAGGCCACAACATCTGCCTCTGGACAGGCCAGCCAGAGGACATCCCGGAGCCGGTCTGCAGCCCACCCTACCCCAGCCAAACGGGGAAAGAAACGATGACAGCACTGGCTACTTTGCCCACACACCTTCTGTGCTTTCCCCATATTCCTTTCTGGCCAAAACTTCCCTCTCCTTTCTTGTGAATTGTTTTTAATTGTTTTTTCGTTTGTGTGCAAAAAATATCATTTAATCCAAAAATATGTGTCAAATATTAGTGGGTAACAAGGACCCCAAAAATGTACATAACAATGCACATGATTTGTTTAAAAATGTGTTTGGCAAATAAAACCTACAAATTGTTCTCAACTGTATTGTGACATTAATTGACAATTGTTTTATAGTTAATTCTGGCCCACAAGGGAAAAACGAAATCGGAGTTTGGGACTTTCAAAAAATCAAGGGTTAAAACAAAATGTTACTTTAAAAAACACTTTGGAATAAATGTTAAAAAAAAAAAAAAAACAATGCAAAAGGTTACAATACACACAAAGATGAATACAATATTGTTACAAAATGCAAAAATACTAACCAAATTGTAAAAATACATTACTACCAAAAAACGCTAATTGATTGTGTAATCCTGAAATTAGCAGCCGAGATTTTCAGCTGCGTACGGTTTTGTGCTATTACAAAGTGAAAAAAAAAAAAACAAGCTGGTTTTCAATCCAAAGTTGATTGTTTATCTGACAAGCCGTGATAAATCGATGAAACATCGTGGAGGCCCGGCAAAAGGACAAGGCCATCGCCATTGTGGTCGAGTAATCCAGACCCTAAGCTGTGCGAGCAGTTTGAACGGAAAGTGGATCAGCCAGTGACGTATGAGTTGGTACGAACACATTGGACGTTCGCATGAGCTAATTTATGTACGCCCCAAAAACACCTCACCACGCCTGCGTTTTTCCATCTCCACCCCCGTCACCGCCCAAAAACGGCCTGTTCTGTCAATCACATTTGACATGTCACTTCCTGTTCGCAATTTGCCGAACTCGTGAAAAAAAACTCGCAATCTGCCGTACGCACATGTGCAGTGTTACACCGGCGCATGCACGGTGTCACAACATCGGAACGCAACGAGCGTACTGCTGTTAACGAGCAGCTCTGAATGAGGGCCTAATTGCCTATTTGGAACACCAACACTGTTTTTAGAAAAATTTAATTGGTTCAAGAAGTATGGACAATTCGGTTGTTATCTACTTTTACTTCTATTTTATTATAAATAATACATCAGAAGTATGGCATTTGATATGCATTTTTCAGTTCACTCCAGCATGTTTGTAACATCAAAATTGTTATATAATTTGTCAATCTTAATTAAATAAAAAAAGAAAAAACATTGTTATGAAACTTCAATTAAATAACATATTTTGTTTATCACACATAGGGGCATGTTTATTAAAGTGAAATTGCAGGAATTCTCCCCAAATCATCCAAAGCAAAATCTAAGTACAGGTTGAGTCTCCCACATCCAAAATGCTTGGGTCCAAGGGTATTTTGGATATCGGAATATTCCGTATTTTGGAATAATTGCATACCATATTGAAATGTCTTAGGAATAGGGCCCAAATCTAAACACAGAATGCATTTATGAATCATATACACCTTATACACACAGCCTGAAGGTAATTTTATACAATATTTTCAATAATTTTGTGGCTCAAACCAAGTTTGTGTACATACATGAAATTCATTTATGTTTCATATACTCCTTATACACACAGCCTATAGGTCATTTTATACTTTATTTTTAAGAATTGCGTGCCTTAATAAAGTTTGTGTACATTGAACCATAAAAAGCAAAAGTTTCACTATCTCAGTCATGCTAAAAATATTCCGTATTTCGGAATATTCCGTATTTCGGAATATTTGGATATGGGAGACTCAACCTGTATTGTATCAATGTAAACTCTAAGTATCCCCTGCATTCAGAACAGTGGTGCCCCCCGATTTCAATGTGCCTGAGCTGGTATATACAGTAGAATAAAGATCAATGATTTGGACGCCCACCCTCACAGCCTGGTTAGTATACACTATTAATATTATTTTATGTTTTTCATGTCTCTATGCATGCATTGAACATAGATGTTAATATAAAAGCACCTCAAACTACATTTCACTTGTCTATGTAACCCCCCTTTTATCACTAAAGGGTCACCAGGTTACTACCACCTTTGTTACTCCTAATGTACCCACCCTTAGCATTCCTCTAAGCGGCGTACATCCCCATTGTCAATGCCTCCACCCAGGTTAATTATTTTAAATGTCAAAAGGGCTTACCTGGGAAAACCCAGTGGTAGAATATATAGTGTCAGTATAAGTTTTCTTTGACTACCATGTATGCTGCGTGTCATATATATATATATATATATATATATATATATATATATATATATAATGTATATACAAATATTCGACCACCTGTTATTTCTTTTTTTTTAGGTCTCTCAATTCTCCACTGGTGACGCTGTTCCAGTTCCTAAAAGGTAAGTACTATGCACCACTCTTGAATAGGTTAACACTTTGTATTATGTAATTCATGAAGCAAAATAACTCATATCATGACATGTTGCATAACAAACACAATATACTTTGTTTCCATATGCAAATATATATATTCAATTACAATATAATCACTTAACTCTGAATAATATGCCCAATACTTAGCCTTTGCCTACGAGTCTGTTAGCATAGAGAATACTGAGTGCTTAAAGGTCCAGAACCCTAGAGCATAAGTCCTGTTGTACTTAACAATGTAAAAGGAAGTTCATATCTTTATTCCAGTTCAAGGCTGTATTCTCTAAGTGCTGGGGTGAATAAGTATTGTATATTGACACTGACAAGTATTATAACAACTTACATGTGAGTCTTAAAAAATGGAACCAGTGCCTAATCCATACAGCTAGAATATGCTGTTTTCAGATAGTTGTAGTAAGAATATATATCCAATATCTATATCCTATACTGTAATCCTCAGGTATAAGCTAAATTGCAGTATTATGTATTTAATTGTATCCTTCCCTCTCTTCTTTCCCTTATGCTGAAAGCTATCTCCTTTGGATATAATAAAATGTCTCATTAAGACACCATGAATTCCTCTCTTTTTCCTTTTCTGTTCTTCCCCGAATGTAATCTAAAGATTACTGTAATGTTCCCTGAATGGCATATACTACTTATTACCACTGCCACTGTTTACAGCATCATCCACACAGCTGACATGCGCTGAAACTCTCTCCATATGAATGTCAGTACCACAACCAAGTATGTACTCCTTGTGGACAGAGTATATGGGATATTACTGCTCTTCTGTCCTCAACAGCGGTCTCTATATATGGGCTATATGTAGCTGTGTAGGTGCCAAGTACTATTTACTCATAGTCCCCTCAACGTTGCTGCTTGTATAAGCGCTGCTCCTGCTTTCTCCTTGTCACCGCTGGTACCTCAGCACTGAGCCCCCTGTCAGTGCTGCTGCTGCCGTCCTTTACACTGAAACGGCCCCGCCTCCTGGCTCTCTCTCTCTCCCACTGGCTGCCGGCCAAGCTCCCATGAGCCAAAGGAGGAGGCTTGTAGCTGACAGCCTCCCTGTAACTACGGAGGTGCTGCCCTCCCTGTAACTACGGAGGTGCTGCCCAGCACAGCGGGGACTCACCAGGCACTCTCACCCACACTGGCCACGCCCCGATCAGCGCGGGTCCCTCCGCTCCTCTCTGCCACCGGGACCACCTCCCGCAATGCCGCCTCTCCTACAAGACAGGGTGAGTACCCCTGTCTCACCTTCTTCCCCAGCTCCAGCTGGGCTCCCTCTCCGACTCTGACCCCCCGCGCCCGGCAGCATATCGCTGCTCACTGGCTGTCCGGGTCACAGGAGGGCAGGCACTGGAGGGAAGGACCTGTAGACTGCCTCCCAGCTGCTGCTAATAGCTGTTATATATCCTCCCTCTCACCGGATCCTCTTTTTCTGACAGGAACCAATTCACTCCCATCTATATTACTCCGCCCCCTTCTGCAACTATCACCAATGTCTGTGAAATGTATATTTGCAGCATGAAGCACTAAAGTCCACTGACATCATAGATATCTAACATGCACAGGGTACATACATTTCTACATATTTACTTATATTTACATCACATCACATATATTCCTACAGTATATTTAACATTTACCTCATAAATGGCATTTTGCTGTAAATAGATGAATGAAAATATATACCTGTTTCAATTGTATATATGAATTATATTTATATGTAATATATCTCCGTAACCCTAACCAGGGTTACATCTAGATTAGTCACTCTGAGAAAGTTAGGCAAACAGGTATTTATTGTTTAAAAAATGGTTTTAATGGTTTTGTGCTGTTTTTTTACAGCACGTCCCAACAAAAAGCCTCAATCCAGGGCAAGACAAAGTACAGATTAGGAGGTACCAGGTAAATACATACAGTATGTAAACTTAAAATGTTTTTGCAGACTTTGGGGGTGATTCAGCAGTGGACGGAATTACAAAGCTGCACGCAGGCAGCTTTGCAATTCTGTCCTTGCAATATGCAAATGCAGCAGGAGGTGTATGACACCCTCTGCTGCATTTGTGATCCCAGAGGAGGTCGCAGGCTGGGATAACTATTGGCTGGCTTGTACGTCGACTCAGTCCCTGGCCTTGCCACTCCCAGATAATGGGGCGGATGGCCACCTTTTCCAGGAATGCCGACCATCCCCGCACCGCCAATTAAATGCCTCTGCCTGTCACTCGCAGAATGGGTCCTGCGCACCTGCGTGCAATGCTGAATCAGCCCTTTTGTCTATTACAATACAAAATGTTTTTCTTTTTTCCTGCAGGACGATAGGCAGTTGCAGGGCCATCATCAAAGCCTGAACAGCATGTGAAGGGGCCTGGTCTGTCGCTCTGGACTCTAGTGCAGCTCTTTAGGAACCAGATTATGAGTGCATCCTATTTTTAAAAAATTACAAAGGAAATGCAGGACTTTTTTTAAAAGGACTCATTGTATGAATCCCACTTTAACAGTCAGCATAATTTCCTAATAAAATGATGCTTCTATGACTCATACTTTTCTGAATAAGTAACCTTTCTTAATGTGTATTTGGGAGTTGTTTTATATAATACCTTTGTATTACATTATATATATACAGATTAAACAGTATAACATTTGGTTATTAAAAGGCAATATATTGTTTTGGTTTCTTTATAGAAACTTTGCAATTTTTGGGGCATTTTTATTAAAACAAATAAAAAAAATTTTAGTAAAGAGAAAAGAAACAAAAAATTGCTTGCAACATATGTATCCTTTTTTTTCCAGTAAAATGTCTTGTTATCCTGGCAAACGATCCAACTTCCATATTCAAGTCCTGGAAAAAGACAAAAGGAAGACCTAATATGTATTCACTTATGCTCAATGAGCCCAACTGCACCAGATTTACAAGAAGACCCTACTGTTCCCTCCCATGCTTCAGCCCTTCAAGAGATCCAACAATGGACATGAGCAAGACCGTTGCTGATTTTTAATGGACTCAGGTAGACTTTATGCCACACAAAACCGCCAAAATGACCACATTATTAGACAGATGGGGATAAGACAACACATGCTTTCTAATATCAATGATAGCATTAACAGGTTGGCCACGGCTATAGAGGCCCAAATGTCATCTTATTTTAGAATGTAAAAATCCCAAATAAACACTATTAGAGAGTTAAACAGTAATTTTATTTTAGTTACTGGTCAAATCACGCAACAACAACCGCATGCAGCAGCCACCAACAAGTTCTGCCAAACCAAATCCATCCAGTCTTAACCTCTGCATAAGAGGTGGTTATTCACTTAATCCACCTGAAGAACCCTTCTATGCCTCACATCCTAAAAGGAGAAAATAAATATTTTATATCTAAGACAATAGATGGAAAATATAATAGCACACTACCAGACTTATCAAGGCACCTACCCCTAGTTTTAAATAATCCAAAGTGTGCTCTATCACAGATCTAGTGGATTTGTTAGCCTCATTATGCTTATTCTCAGCAATAGTCTGTAGTAGTGACAATGGAGTCAGCATCCAGGAGTAACAACCATATGAATAGCATCAGTATGATTGACATTTTTAGTGACCAAAAATGGGGAAAAAACCTGCACACAAGCCACCCCTCTGGCATTAATCCCACCTCAATTCCTCATGTAGGGTATGACTGTCTAAGCCTCATGACATGAGCTAGCCTTCAACAAAACGAATAATTTTAATGATCAAAACTTAAACCATCTAAACATTTATAGTATAAAATGCGTTTTGACACATAATCTGGGTAATATCTAGAGTATTCATAGTGATACTGTACTTTCTACTTTTGCACAGTCAGTAATGAATATATGCACGGTTCTATTTATATTTAGTGCAATATAGTTGAATCAGAGTAACTACTACTGACCATAATACTGCTGGTGTTCTGTCATTTTCATTCCAGCTGAGATTTAGTGAACAACAGCTTTGTATCTTATTTAGTAAGTTCATGAAATGTTCACTGGCAGATATGGTTTAAAAGTAATTCACTTGAAAGTCATGCAATACTTTGTACTCACACCATGTGACAGAGTTTATTTCTCAGGCAGCTGGGCTGCTGGACAGCTCCGTCTGTGACAGTCAGTTTTGTTCAACAGTGCAGCCTCTGTTTATCCACTAGCTGGTTCTATTACATCCACTTAAAAGACAGGACTGAGGTAGGGGTGTGGCTTCATCAAACCAGGGTCTCCCACTATTGGAGGGCTTAATACTCTTGGAACCTGGAGTTGGCAATACGATTCTTACAGTGACAAGGGGCAGTATTTGTACCCTCCCTCACAGGGTATCTATAAGACATCTCTGGGCAGGTATTTTTCCAAGCCAGCTTGTCCCACTATAGCAGGGCTTGTTAACTGTGGCAGGGATGAGCTTTCACTTAAGGTGCGTATCCACTTGCAGATCTTGGAATGACAGTACGATTACAACATTGTAATCGTACAGTCGTTCCTCTTCCCCTGTAGTGCCTACATTGAATGATATGTTTTACAGTGCAGCCACCCTCCCTCGTGCCCGAACATGCCTAATCTGTTGTTATCAGCAGATTGACCGGCATGTTCAGACGATGATTGATATAGAAAATGACCAGCGGGAACGCGCATCACTGGTCTTTATTGGCATTTTCATGCCCGATTTGTGCACGATTAATGAGTAATTGAACGATAACGATGTTGTTATCATTCAATCACTCTGTTTAATCGGCAAGTGGATACACGGCTTTACACAATAGCAGTGATTGGACATGCATGAGGAGGGTGGGCTACCTTCTCCCCTGACAAGGCAGCTCTTGGGGATCTCTGGGATGGCACACAGTGGCAGCAGCACCCTTCAACCCACAGGTAAGACACAGGATTCTCCCTCCTCATGCACTGCACGATAGGTGCATGCTGTACAGATCTCCTCAGAATCACAATTATAATAATTAGAACCACCTGTCAATCTTTTAAAATGTATCAGACAGTAATGAATACACCTTTGCATTAACTAGGATATATGAAAAAACACACACTGTTGGGGGTCCCTGAGGACTGAGTTTGGGTATTACTATATACCATCTAGAATGTTAATTATTGATAATGCATTACATATCCTATCCAGTGTTTAAGGAGGCCAAATGTGTACATCCAGGACCAGTGCTAGGTTTTTCTGCTGTACCACCAGACTTCCTGACTTCCGCCATTGAGCCACAGAACAGTGGATTTAAATTGTGGAATGGTGCTCACATCTGAACAAACAAAAAAAATTCAGCTCAGATGCAATAGTCCTACTGCCGCATCTAATGGCTTACGATTTGCCTTTGAAATGATTGATTCTTTAAATCTGCAGGCTAACTTGCCAGAATCACACCTGTGCCTGCAACTCACAGGCTATTACATAAGGGCCTATAGCTTGCTATAAGTTAATGATGGACTGTTCATGAAAGGGTCACAATTACTCTAAAATACAGAAATTGGAACTCCACCCTCTAGAAATCCTATGGGCTACACATGCATATTGAATTTGAAAGTGTTGCTTCATATGGTGATGATCCCCATTTTAAACTTGAGCAATCTCAATTTGTTCTGAACTTGACATGCATGTAACAGACCCTCCAACATGACCCCTTCCATAAGGTACAAAATGCTCTGCCCCTGGTCTTCCCTTTTAATGTATGATTGCAGCCACCTGTGTTGAAACATCTTTCTCATCATTTAACTAGTTAAACACTGGTGACTACAATCATAAATTAGGAGGGAAGTCCAGGTGCAGAGCATTTTGTACCTGATGGAAGAGGTCAAGTTGGAGGGTCTGATGGTAACATGTTCTGAACTGGGTATAATCAATTAAAGTGAGGGAAGATTTGGTAAAATGCTTTACAAATCAGAGGAATTATATTATGTATGAATGGGTAAGGATGTCTATCTGCCTTGGGGATAATAACTGGGGAGAAAATTTCAAACTAACCTGATCCATTATTGTTCTCAAATATGTTTTTTTTTAATTACAGAATATTTTGTGTTTCACAATGGTAAGAATTCTTCAATAAATAATATAACAAAAAAGTTAGAAAGGGTTTGAAAAGATGTGAATACTATTTTTTATAGCCGCTGTACACAAACAATAATATTATCTTTACTTTAAGCATATAATACATCCTTGCTAATGATATTTCAGGAGCGCACTGCTGATAAAGCATATTGTGTATTGATTTTAGTGAAAAAAATGTAATCCAGAGAATTCCATTGGTATTTCTGATTCAATCTGTTCACAACAACCTCACAAGGTAACCCATATTTTAGCATTTGCCGATGAACAGTGAATTTTAATTGGTAATACTTGTCTTACCTTGTGGAATACATTCTTGATTTTGCTTTCTTTTTGTTTGTTTTTTTATTTTAGACAATTCAACAGCAGCAATATTATTATCATTATCACATCATGCAACACCGTATTGGAGGTAAGGATGCAGAAGTACTGTATGCTGTTTACAGGGGAGAGTCAGCCTTGGGTATAACAACTGTGTAGAAAATTTACACTGAATTATCTCTTATTATCATCACCACCCTCAAATTTAAAACCTACATTTTTATATGTATCCAAACATAAGTAAATTTAATCTTCTACTTGCTCTGTGTCCTTTTCAACATAATTATTATTTCTTCTTTTCTTTTCAATATTAATTTTTATTTAATTTTTGAAAAGCAAATACAATACAAAAAGGGGTCCAAAATCTCAGAGGAAGTAAAATACAATCAACAACATAAAAGGGGGAAAGAAAAAAGAGGGAAAAGGGTGAGGAAAGGGAGGGAAAAGTCCCACATGGAGGCATAACATAAATACATTAGAAAAATAAAGAGAGGTAAATCAGCACATGGTTCACCTCTTAGTGAGCGCTTAAATGTAGACTTCAAGATACAATAAATATAATATCACAATTTAATATGAACTCTATTATGAACTCTCTTTATTTAATCCTATCAGCTTAATTAGAGGCTGAAAATTGGGTAGCAGCTCTGATATATATATTTCATACAGTTAAATTGATATTTATTTATTTTTATTTAGCGCCCGGTTGTGTTATTTTGTTGATTTTAAATACATTAGAATACTCATAGCATGGTAATAAACACATATCACAGATGTGAAAGAATAAATATCAAATACAATCATAAAAATACTGTAAAACTCCAGGAAATGTAGGTCCAATAGTGTGAGGAGCAATACACTCTGCATAATGCTCTATATAGAATTCCTTCCAACTCAAGTATATAATAAATGGAAAAAAATGGGGAAGGAATATGGACAATGTACCGTTTCCATAAAATAATAATTAAACTATGTTGTATCTTGCCCTTGACCATAGATAGGGGAGGAACAGCCATATTCTTCCAGAGTTGAGCAATGGAAGCTTTGGCAGTTAAAAGCTTATGGCTGAAAGCAGGAGGTAGTTGAAATGGAAGCTGTCGGGATACCGGCACTCAGAATGCCGGTGCAGAAATCTCGACACCAGTCTGAATCCCGGCGCCGGCATCCCGACCGCCAGCATCCTGATGGTAAGTAGTGGGGCTAGGGGAAGAGTTATGGGTATGGTAGGGGTTAGGGTTAGGCACTGGGTGGGGTTAGGGTTAGGCACTAGGGGGTTAGGGTTAGGGTTAGGCACAAGGAGGAGAGGGTTAGGTTTAGGAGCAAAGGGTGAGGTTAGGTTTAGGGTGAAGGGAAGGAGGGTTGAATTTAGGGGTAGGGGTTAGGTTAGGGTACTTACTGGCCATTGCCTGCTTTTTAACCCTGTCGGGATGCCAGGTCAGGATTCTAATTGCCAGGATCCTGAGCACCAACATCCCATACCAAAAACATTGAAAACATAGTTATGATGTGTCAGAACACCAGGTGGGTAACAATGTAGGAGGGCTATTGAAGGGGTCAATGTCAAGGAAATGGACAAAACATGCTAAATAAGATATTCCAAAAAGAGAGAAGAAAGGGCTAATGCCAAAATATATTTAAAATTCTCCTTTCTAGCCCACATTATCTCCAGCTATGCCTCGACTGAGCAGGGTAGATTTTATGCATTTTGTAGGGAGTTAAGTAAAGTGTATTCCAGCATTTTAGGGTACAGTACATTGCTACATGTTTAGTACATTTGGATATTCTAAAGCCTCAAGTAAACAATTTCCACCAGTTTTGAACACTGAATAAAATCTATTGAACCATGCCACAGTAAGAAGGTTTGTGACAGAAGGAAACAAATACAGTAATTTAGGGCAGGACATTATTTTCTGCCCATCCACAAGATTTCATAATCCATCTAATCCTTTGTGAAAACCTTTAATTTACATAATAACAGGGCATAGTTAGCGGAGACCAGGACTTCTTCAGGTCCTGTTAATGCCTAAGTAAATGAGGACTTCTGCCAAGCATAGCGATGTGAAACGTGCAAAGCCAACAAAGAGGAAGGTGAATATTAATAGGGAGATCCTCAGTTTTGGAAGTATTTAGCTTATAATAAAAGGCTTCCGAGTAAACATCAGATATAGGCCCTGATTCAGAGCCGGACGCTCTGACTAGAGCGCTCGCTCTGAATCAGGGCCCTCCTCCATAAATATGGAGCGTCCTCCTGGACGCTCGTATAGCTGTGGGTCACCACCCACAGCCTATACGAGCGTGAAGGATGATGGTCGCGATGGTCTTGACCATCGCGACCATTGCCAGTGCGAGCAGAAGCCTGCGGTTGAGTTTCTCAACCGCAAGGCCAGGAGTGATTTTGGCTCTATCGGAGCCAAAATCACTCCCACTGACATCACTAGTGATGTCAGTGGGGCCGGCTTCTGACGGTAGGCGTTCCCTTGGGAACGCCTCCGTCTGGCAGGCACGCCCCTGGCACGCCCACCAAAGGGGGCGTGCTGTCAATCAACATCGACAGCACGCCCCCTTTGATTGGACACAACAAGCAAAGGAAAGTCCTTTGCTCGTCGCGTCTCGCGCATGCGCACGACGGAGCTCCCTCCGTCGTGCGCATGCGCAGTGCACACCATCGACCCACTTGCGAGCGGACAGCCGAATCAGGCTCATAGAGTGAATGCGGGAATGGAGGATTTGGGACGAACAGTAAAAAATAACAAATCAGCTGGAAATAAAACAAATTTTGTCTTGGGAGATGCAGATGATTGCTCCAGTGACAGAGTCGGAGAAATATTTTTTTTCCTGTTAAACATTTATTTTCCACACAAGCACTACAAAACCAATCACAGAAAAAGACAAATCAGTTACCCCCATGAGGTACAGTACATCTGTGTGTTTGTGTGCTGCAAGAGAAACCAAGAGGAAGTTTAACCCTGGCTACAGCCTGCTCCTGTAGACTCCTTGGGTCTTTACCTATTCCTCCATATAAGAGGTATGGCAAATAAGCCTCTTTGTCACATACCCCTCAACTTAGCATCACCAACCTAGGTGATGCGGACACTGCGAAGTGCACATCTCAGCGACAAAGGGCATCTTCATATTTTTATGCAGACTCTCTGGTCTGTGGTCCACTGAAAAATTGTAGGGATGGAGCTGTCTCACAATGCTATGCCTACTGTAGTTCTAGGAATGCGATATGCTTACTCTCACCACTACCCCTGTAGGTGTAATTATAGCATGTTCTACAAGGGTGGTAAGTCCAGGTATCTTAGAAAACACATCAAGGTTCCCCCAAACCATTTCCACAGCCTGTCATCTCTGCTCTGGTGTCAGAATGTCCTTTATGGGAACTTTGGTTTCTTGCACCATGGAAATGGGAACTAGTGGTGGTAGTCCACATTTGGACATGCTGTCTGACGTACCGGACGTGTCAGGCAAAACTTCTTTATCACCTTGAACACCCCTGGCCAATAAACCCTGAGTAATATACATTCTTAGGTTTTGTTTTCTCTCAACTGTTCCCAACACAGATATTTGTGTGAAGCTTTAAGTACATATGGTGCATGAATTTCTGGCACTAACAATTGTTCTACAAATTTATCTTGAACTTTTAATTATTCTATACAGCAAATAATGTTCCATGGTATAATAGGTAATACGTTCTGCATGCCTGTCGGCCTTTTCTACCCCATTTACAGTATCTCAATAACTTTTTGATAGATATTCACTAATGTAGCATCTCCAAACTGGTCTCAGGCAAAGTATTTCAGTGGAAATTAGTTGGATAACCCTGACCAATCTGAGTCACCATTGGGAGCCATGGCTCTTTCACCCAGTTTTGTGACAGAGCATGGCACTTTTTTGTAGACGCTGTTTTCCTCAAGCGTCTACATCAAGGCTGGACCTCTGGCCTGTGATTCCTTTGCCGGACTGTCAAGTTAGACTCGCTTCTGGAAGATCTGTTTAAACAGGGTGAAATCTCTGCAAAGTATTACATGGTAAAGGAGATTTGGGGCAACTGCCACTATTACAGCAGCTGTTTGTCCACTTACGGTAACAGGCAAAAGAGTCATATTCCTTGGCAGACTCGTGGACACAGAGAACTTTTTTTTAACGTCAATAATTTTTATTGAAAAAAAAATAGTTTTTGGAGGAAGAGGGGTACAGAAATAAAAAAGGGGGGAAGGGTGAATAACAAATAACAATGAAAAAAAGATTTACATTGTTGATCAAGCCAATATTGAGTTACTATAAAAATATTAGGAAGACTCAGCCAGTATGTAGACCGTTGGCATCCCGTATGCTGGGATGCCGACTACATCACATCCTTTCCATATACCAGGTTTTGACCAAGAAACAAACTTTGATGAAGACAACAGAAGTTTGGGCATAACCTGGAAGGCACTGTATCTCTCTACTACATTGGTCAATTCTTTATACATCTGAGGGCCAGCATAGGCAAACGCAGGGGGGGTTCCATCTGTCTGGAAACCCCCCTCCCCAGCCCACACCATGACCACAATAGAAATAGTAATATAATAGATTGTTACTAGTGCTGCATGTTCTTCTCAGTATCACAAATTAAATAATTAGCACCACCTGTGGATCTTTTAACATGTATCAGCCAGTAATAAAGTTACCTGTGCACCAACTAGGAGATCTGGAAAACATGCACTGTTAGAGATGCACTGCTATAGGGCCCAATATGTACATATACTGTATGTCCAGGGCAGTGCTAGGTTCTTCTGCTGCTCCTCCAGGCTCCCGGACTTGCTCCAATAGTCTGGAATGGTGCCCACATCTGAAATAAAAACATCCAGCTCAAGCAGGATGGCCTACTGCCGAATCTAATGGCTTACTGTGATCTCTGGTCCTGTATATGCTGGAATTATTACACACTGCACTTTGTATGACATTTATTAAAGCTGGTTAAGTACTAATTATGCCCTCTTCATTGACTGGCCACACTCGCTCTAAAATTAAGCATTTGGAAACCCTCCTCTGGAAATCCTGCGTTTGCCACTGGCCAGTCTATAGTGCCCACTTTGGAGACCATCAGTCCATACCTTTGATACAATAATCAATAGTCAGAATTTCGATAATTCTAACTGCAGTGTTCTTTTCTGTCCATAAACAATTTTTAAGTGTTTAAGTTCAGCAAGCTCAGCATAAACTGGCACATTGTCATCTCCAGCAGAGGCATAACTAGGGTTGATGGTGCCCAGGGCAAATACAATAAAAATGATTTGAATGTATTGAAAACTGTTCTTTAAAACTCTTAAATTTTTATTTATATAAAAACACACTGAAAACACAAATTAGGACTTAAGGACTAAGCAAAACATCAATATGACAGTAATGAACACCACATTCACCATCACACTGTTTGAATTTTTAAATAAATGGAAAGGGCTGTTTGGGCCACTTAGGCCCTGCAAAACTGTAGGGATTTTGATAGTGTAATATATATTTTAGTTGCTTGTTTAACATTACTGCCACCAGCTGAGACTCAAATGTTAGGCCACTTAAAAAGAAAAATAACTTTCTGCTCTTATTAATCTATCACCCTCTTCAGATGGTAAATTGTACTGAAAGATGTAAAGAGGGTAGGAGTGGAATACGTGGGGGAAAAGGTGTGTGGGAAGGGGACAGTGTGCTGTGGGAGCAGATGGGATGGGGGACTATGGGAGACATACACACAATGGGGGGCACAAAAACATGTACCCATACAGAACAGGTACACATAACATACAGGTAGTTGTCAGAAAGACACAATGATGGTGAAAGGCACAAGGGAGAGCAGAGACACAGACAGGATGGGATGATGTATATTTATTAATCTAGCTATAACCATTTGAAATGCAAATGAGATGTATAAACTGTTATTCTAAAATAAAACCTGGCAGTTCAGCTCAGCAGAAACATCTAGACGATTGCAGCAATGTGAACATGGAAATTGCTTTTGTAGTATAACATGTAAAAAGTTAAATTATGTTATATAAAACATGGGCAGGATGGGGGTGGGGCGTCTCATATCGCATCATCGTGGCCCCTCACCTTGACATTTCATATGCAGTGTGGCCGTCCACAGTGGTGGATCCGGAAAATAATACAGGTGGGTACCATAATTGGGAAAGGGAGGGGTTGGTGTTGGTGTGGCCAAATGTGTGAGGGAATATGTGCTGCAATATAGGATTTGCTGGTCTTGGCTTTGCCGTCAAATTGCACCAGCACACCTTTAGTGGGATGCAAATGAGATGAATGAAAATTGGAGCAAAGGAAAAGGCATGCCATGTGTCCCTCACACAACTACCAAACACTATTCACAGGAAAAGTGGTCTGTCTTGTTCTTTAGGTATTAGATATTCTACCTGTTATTCTGGCAATACTATTATACTGTTTTCGTGTAAACAATTAAAACCATTGCATTGGAAAGCACAAGTTATGCATCTGAGTGATCACAATATAATACAGAGAGCATCTCAGTAACTACCATATAATACATAAATAAACCCAGGGACCGCCATATTATACAGATAGCATCTCAGTGACTGTCATATAATATAGAGAGCATACTAATGACCGCCATATAATAGAGATCAATCTAGCAACCACCATATAATACAAAGAGCATTCTAGTAAATGCCATATAATACAAAAGGATATACTGTAGATGCGTATGACTGGCATCAAGTTCTCTATAAGATCTAGTGATAGATCTAGATTTGCAGCCAGGAAGAGCAGGAGCCTTTCAGTAGGGCCCCTCAGGAGAAATCTTTGGAATCGGAAGGTGGTTACGGCGCTTTCTTTGATCTATTCATAATCAAACTGTCCTTTTAATATTCTCAAATATTTGTAGACATGTGAAAAAAGGAACAAAATATAGTGTAGAAACGTAAAAATTTATTATTTTTCAATATGAAACGAATGTGCAGTCACCCTTCAGAAGTGAATAGTAAACGCTGGACACAATTTTCATCATGATCCTACGGTGGTTGCGGAATGCAACATAGATCTTGTCAATGCTGTGGTTAATCCATTCCAGATCATCACATATTCAGAGGGGGACACAAATATAACAAGCCCCCATGGTGCAGATCAGTGTACCCAATACAAGGTCCTACAAAATTATGTAGTGTACTCATCTTGAATGGGATGTAATAAAATCCTTGGACATATATATATATTCCCTGTAGTAATGTGTGGTGTTATACAGTATCTAGTTAATTGACTTGTGATTTCTGCACAGCTTAACTGCAGTTGTATATATATTGTTGCGAATTGCAGTACATTATGCACAGTCTGAGACTGAGCCTAACAAGCACATTGCAAAGGGACTGAGCAAATATGCCACTTTATGTAAATGTAAAAGTTTTCTCAGTGATCAATAGGTCTTTTAGCCTCTACTGTCCAGTTGGCCAAATAAATAACCGGTATTTATTGTTCTGGCTACCCAAATCAAGAAAGATCAATTTTGTGAATTTTAATATATTAAACTCTTGCAATGTTTGTAGTGCTAGTCCTACCCCAACTCCTGTCACAGCCATATTGACTGTTGTGGTTCAAGCTCTTTATATAAACTATAAAGGCAGTTAGGAGCTGACTGGCTGGCAGCTTATCTCTGTTCACTTTCGGGTCTATTTACTAAGCAGTGTTAGGAGACAGAGTGAAAAGTGATAAGTCAGTGATAAGGTGCCAGCCAATCAGCTTCCAACTGTCATCTCACAGGCTGTGTTTGAAAAATGACAGTTGGGAGCTGATTGGCTGGCACCTTATCTCTTTCTTATCACTTTTCACTCTGTCTCCTAACACTGCTTAGTAAATAGACCCCTTTATCTCCATCCAATGCATAGTAAATATACCCCAAATATTCTTATTTGATGGCTGCAACAACCAATATGCTGATACACAATTTAGGTTTAAACCTAAGCACTTATACCTGAGACAAAGATTACTGTTACTCATGAGTTATAACAGAACTTCTCATAATAATTCCAAAAGGCAAAAGCATGTGAGAATCTCTTATCATACATGTGAATACAAAGCAGCGCTATGAGAGCTAGAAGCCTGTGTGCCTAGTTTCTATTGCAGGTCTGGGTTGTAGGAAAGATGGATACAGCAACTTCCTTTAAAGTTATACTTACCACTAAAAGGTGGCGGCTTGATCTGACTCTCACTGCTTTTGTTAAGTTTACCCAGTGTCACAGTCGCAGGTGCTTGTCCTATGCTGCTGGAGAAGGGCTGATCCCTGCTCCAAAAGACTGCACTCAGGACCTGACTTAGACCCGCTCGTTAGGATGTGTTCGCTCGTAGCTGCCGATGGTTCACATTGTGTGCATGCACACGCATCACGCTGCACTTGCGCGAGCAAGTCTGAGCGATCGGGAAGCGTACGTTCATTGCGCATAGACTGCTCAGCCGAGTGAGTGACAGGAGAAGCCGTTAGTGGGTGGTGACAGGGATTGGGCTATGAAAACGGGGGAGTGGAGGAGCGAACGCAGGCGTGCCTGAGCATCTCAACGCCGTTTCAGAGGCGTGCATAATTAATACACAGCATCATAGTACACGTCACCTGGCTGGATTTCACACTGAAGTGCTCACAGTGCTTGTGGTAGGGTATGGTCAACCACAAGCGCTGCGTTCGCTTCCAATGGTATACGATGGTACTGATGGTTGCATACACATCCTGGAGATGATGTGCGCAAGTGGGCATCTTAAGACAGGCTGGTGGGCGTCTGCATACACAGAGCGATTGCATGCCAAGACATAGTGGGCATGCTTATACCTTGCTGTGCGATCGCCTGCCTTGCCGTTAGTTAGCCGGATTTGCATACGCATCGGGCGAACGTACTCATCTAGTGAGAGGGGCTGAATCAAGCCCTTAGTTCATAGTGACCATTTTCATGTCAACCTTGTGACCCAGTCGATCATCTGTATCTGTCGAGCTTCTTCCAGTTGACATGAGTGTGTCGACCTTTTGTCCCTGTCCACCTTTTGTCCCTGTCCACCTATTGCCTGTCTAACATCTGGTGTCTTTCTAGAAATTGTCAACCTTTTACCTGTCTATCTTTTATATCACACTCAAGTGTAGCACGGTATAAATCCTTCTTCCTCCCTTTAATATTCATAACAATAGTGTTGCTTCTTTATGGATTTTTCAAAGTAACCACCTGGGCTGTATCCTCTGGGCAGTCAATAGGTGTTGTCAGGTCAAGTACAGGACACGGGGCTCCCTGGGTTAGTATAACTAAGCTGCCTTAGAATATCAGTAAACTTGTTCAGAATATTAAGCAAACTAATGTAACACTTAAACTGCTAGTTCTTACTAATGTAACACTTTTTAACACTTCAACTGCTACTTCTTACTAATGTAATGCTTTAGTAAACTGTTATTTAATAATGGAACACTTTTTTGTATCTTCTCATTCCTTCCTAATTCAGACCCTCCAACATGACCCCTTCCATCAGATACAAAATTCTCTGGTCCTGGGCTTTTGTCTTAGTTTATAATTGCCGTCACCTGTATCACAACTATCTGACTGCAATCATAAATTAGTGGGAAGTCCAGGGCTAGAGTATTTTGTACCTGATGGAAGGGGTCATGTTGCAAGGTCTGCTAATTTGACACTTATCAGTGTTCTCAGCGTCTGGAGGATAGAAGGTACTTCCATGATGCCTGCACATTCGTTCCTTGACTGAATGAACTGAGAGACCTCCTCCAAGTGTTTTCCCATTTTTTACACAGTAGCTGCTGTTGTGCCATTGTGACAGCTGCTGAGCCGAATGGAGCCTCCACACAGTACTCACCACTGCCACTGGAGAGGAGACATTTCTGCAGAGAACGCGGACCGCAGATATGCTCCCATGGTGTTGCTAACAACCAGAAATGTGCCGCCGCCTACCACACAGTTCCCACTGCTGCCGCTGGAGAGTACTGTGTGGGAGGCAGTGGTGCAGCTGGCTTTTAGAATTACCATGAGAGCATGTCTGAGGTCTGGGTCCTCTGAAGACATGTCTGCTCTCCAACGGCAGTAGGGACTGTATGGGAGACAGTAACACCACTGACTGTTAGCATAACCATGGGAGCCTGTCTAAGGTCTGGGTTCTTTGCAGACATGTCTCCAGTGGTGGAAACTGTGTGGGAGGTGGTGGCACTGCTGCCTGTTAGCTTTACCATGGGAGCATGTTTGCAGTCCGATTCCTCTGAAGACATATCTCCTCTCCAGTGGCAACGGTGGATACTGTGTGGGAGGTGTTGGTGCCACTGGCTGGTAGCTTTACCATGGTAGCAAGTCTGTAGTCTGGGTCCTCTACAGACATGTCTCTGGCTTCATTTGGCTCAGCAGCTGTCTCATTGTTTAATTACATTTAAAATTAGTTAAATTAGTTTACTTAATATTCTGAACAAGTTTACTGATGTTCTGGAACATTTTAGTGATGCTAACCAGGTGGGTCCCATGTTCTGAACTTGAACTAGTGTTGCTGCACCATTTTTAAATGTATTTGGGCGGATCCCAGCATCACAGCACAGATTCAGTGGCTCACTAATACCACCAAGCATCATTCTACCACAATATATGTAGAGAGAGAGAGGTAGAGAACACCATGTTTAAGCATATCTCTTGGAGTGCCATTAATATTTATTCATTTGGATTGGCGTAATTACCATTAACCGTTTATTTAGAGTAGTTGGCGAGCAAAAATAAGCATTAACTGTTTCTACAGTACAGTTTACAGTACACAATTTCACCAATTCAATATATTTGTAATCCTACAGTAGCCCAATTTCCTTGCAAACGGATCTTCTACTGCCATTCTACTCTGTCAGTCCCTGTTTGTCTGTACATAACAAAATTCAATAATATACCTGTCCCCCATATCCTTGTTGTCCACCTTCTCTGATACTTCTTCCCCAATGCATGCCTCTTCAATTTGTCTCTCTCCATTGACGCATTTCCTTCCTCCGTTAAATACATGCTTATCTCACCAATTCTAAAAAAACATCTCTCAACCCAGCCTCTTTGTACAACTAGTGTCCTATTTCATTCCACCCCCTTGACTTCAAGCTACAGTACTTGAACAATTTGTGTATCATCTACCTTTTTTTTTTGTAACTCCCTTCATTAAAAATATGATACTGAGAACTGTTATGATAAAAGTAAAAATGACTATAATTGGTTCTGACATTTTATATGAAAATTATATTGTGTTAATTTGAAAAGACAATGTTTGATAAATACAACAATTATATTTATCTTGTCACTGTAATACAGATGTGATAATTGTTAGCTAAAACATATTTTATAGTCTGGACTAGAAAATGCTATAATAATGAAATTATATGTAATTAATTACTTTAGATTTGCAGGGAATCATACAAAAAGGACAATATGCTCAAGGGACATGTATGATAAATTACATAGCAGTATATATTGACACAAACACACTTTCAACTTGCTCTTATTAGTTTAGGTAAATGTAACTGAACACTCCAACAAGGAGGTTGGAGTGTATACACTGGCCAAATATATCATAGTCTGAAGTAAAATTGATTGTATTGTTTATGTGAGATTCAATTATCCAGAGGTAAATGAAGAAAAGAGCTTCACTGTATATTTGTTTAATGTGTTATTTTGGGAGAAATCTAATTTACACATAACAATCATTGTTAGAAATACATTTGCACCTATTCAATCCAGTGGTGTAACTATGGTTTTTGGAGCCCAGGGCAAGTTTAAGAATGGCAAACCCCCCCCCCACACACACACACACACACACACACACATACATACATACACACATATAAACACAGAAAAAAAAAGTGTGCGCACCTTAAGCGCGCACCAAAAAATGGGTGTGGTCACATGCCAGAGGGGCGTGGTCACATACCGAATTGGCGTGGTCACATACTGAATGGGGTGTGCCTACATGACACGCCACCTTTTTCTCATCACTCTGGGAACATTCCTTCTATTCCATATGCACCTTACCTATGTGGTGGTTTCTCACAATGTGGCACATCTGAGGAGATGTATCCTCTCTGGGATGACAGCATCTTCAGTCAGTATTCAATATTCATGTACTGTAGGTCACATCGTCTGAAAGATGCCTGTTTGTGTAAGAATATTAACAAGGTCATCATCATACAACAGCGATTCAACGAGACTCCTTCCCCCTGTGTAACTTCCTTCCCCCTGCATCTCCCAGCCACACAATATCCCCTGGTGTCGTCTCTCAACCACACCATCACCTCCCTCCCTGCGTTGTCTCTCAGCAACACCATCGCCTACCCCCTGCGTCATCTCTCAGCATACCATCATCTCCCCCTTGCGTCGTCTCTCAGCACACCATCATCTCTCCCCTGCATTGTCTCACAGCCACACCATCACCTCCTCCCTCTGTCGTCTCTCAGCCACACCATCGCCTCCCCTCCGTGTGGTCTCTCAGCACACCATCACAGATACGCACACACTGACAGACACACATTGACACAGATACACACACACTGACACACACACTGACATAGATATACACACACACTGACACAGACACACAGTGACATGCACACTGACACACACACTGACATACACACAGTGACACATGCACTGATACACACACAGTGACACACGCACACTGATACACACACTGACACAGATACACACACACTGACATAGATATACACACACACTGACACAGACACACAGTGACATGCACACTGACACACACACTGACATACACACAGTGACACACGCACTGATACACACACAGTGACACACGCACACTGATACACACACTGACACACATACACACACACTGATACAGATACATACACAGTGACCCGCACAGTGACACACATACACACACACTGACACAGATATACACACAGTGACATGCACACTGACACACATACACAGATACACACACACTGACTGACACACATGCACACTGACACACACTGACACGCATACACACACACACTGACACAGACACACACACAGTGACACACGTGCACACATTGACACACAATGACACATATACACACACACAGTGACATGCACACTGATACACATACACACACACTGACACACACACAGTGACATGCACACTGACACACACACACTGACACAGTAAAACACACGCTGACACAGATACACACACACACTGACACAGATACACACACACTGGCACACATACACACGCACACTGACACACACACACTGACACAGTGACACACACTGACACAGATACACACACACACTGACAGTGACACACACACGCTGACACAGATACACACAGTGACACTGACACACATACACACACACACTGACACACACACTGACATGCACACACTGACACAGTGACAAACACACTGACACAGATTCATACACACACACACACTGACACAGATACACACACAGTGACACAGATACACACATACAGTGACACACATAGTGACACACATACACTGACACAGTGACACACACACGGGAAGCAATCGGGAAGCCGACTGCCTATATACCGGCAGTTGGCTTCCCGACTGTCTTATCCCGGCATGGGTGAAATGCCGGGCGTCTAGATGTAGACGTCCGCATTTCCCCGACGCTGGGAGACCAGCGCCCGGCATCACGATCGTAGTGATGCCGGGCGCCGCGGGCGGACAGCCGCGGGGGGGAGGGTTAGGTCTAGGGCTCCCAGGGGGGACTTAGGGTTAGGCTAGGGGGGGAGGGTTAGGGTTAGGCACCCCCGGGGGGGACTTAGGGTTAAGCACCCCCCTGGGGGACTTAGGTTTAGGTAGCGGGGAAGGGAGTGGTTAGGGTTAGGCACTTAGAGGGGGGATTAGGGTTAGGCACTTGGGGGGGAAGTTAGGGTTAGGCACCCCTAAGGAGGGTTAGGGTTGTTACACTGTATCCGGAGCCCGTATTGGATTTCTGTGGGGAACATTGAGGGACATAAAGGTGAGTATTGGATCTTTTTGATGGGATACTTTACGTTGACAAGGGGACATGAACATCTGGAAACAGGTAAGTATGTGTAAGTGTGTTTATGGATGCAATAAAGCTTTATGTTCACGGTGTATTGTGTGTTTTATTAACCATTTCTTTACAGGTGAACTACAGGTACCAGTGGGCCCTTAATGCCCCGCATGCTGATACTTGTGGTTCTCCAAGTACCAGCATGCTGGGAAGGCTTGCTGGGACCTATAGTTCTACTGTAAAGACAATAATGAAAAATCTAATCTTTACACTACACCTAACACTATCAACCCGCCACCCACCACCTAGGGGTGGGGAGTGTTCCCCCTTTATTAGGGGGGTCCCCATCTCCCCAGGGATCCCTGACCTGGGCTGACTAATGGTTAGGGCTGATGCTGCGGCTGGGGGGCCTGGTGAAAGGACACCCCTGGCTGTGGCATCAGTCCCCCGTTAGAAAGGGCCCAGGACTGGTTTTAAATATACGGGTACCTCGCATAATTTTTTTCTCCGTATATTTAAAACCAGCACTGTCCCTGCTGCCTTGTGCTGGTTTGTAATTTACAGTGGAACCCTACACACTTTTTCCATGTAAATTAAGAACCAGGACAGGCTGGCAAGCCCGGGGCTGGTTAGTGTTTTGGGGGGAGACCTCACGGCATTTTTTTAAAAAACATTTCTCTATTTTTTACAAGTTTAACACACAAGCAGCAAGCACATATCTCACTGATATGTGCTGGCTGCTAGCTCGGGAGAGATTTGCAGAGAGAAAACACTACAATCTCGGGTGAGTAATCTCCTGCAAAACGAGTTACTCGGGAGAGATATCTCGTTCTGCTTCACCATCAGCAAACTCGTTTAGCCTCAAATCGTCTGTTGGTAAATTTGGTAAAAGAAAAGGGATTAAATCACCCAAATTTTGGCGAGGTCCAGCAAAATAAATCACTTTGAAAATCGGGACCATCTCGAATCTTAGTAAATTTACCCCTTTGTGTTGGAAACAGCTCGTCATGATTTCTACTATAGACTTGACTTCGGGGGCTCCTCCACACACCTTCATTGCTATGTTGCTTTATTACCAGGACAGGGACACTACCCCTTATTTGGCTTGTACCAATAGTCCTTTGGAGTGGAACAGTAAGCATTCTTCTGTATTCCTAACTTCTCAGTGGATGTGCAGAGAGTAAAGCCCAATTTGTCTATGATTTGTGACCTACAATTGTCATATGCCATATTGTTTCCCTCTAGGTTACAGGTGGTGGCTGACAGAGAGGCTATTTTTTTATACCCCTAGAGAAGCCGTGGCATGGCTAGACCACTGTGTGTGGATGATTGTGAGGCTGTGCAGTTTTTATATTGATATTTCTGCTTACCAATATGCTAGTTTATTTCTTTACAAGTTTTAAATACTGTTTTACTATGATCCTGCTGCAGTTAGCACTGTTGATATCATAAGCCTATTAACTTATCCTTTCTATGAATAGTACAGTTTTACAACTACAGTATATTTAAGTCAGGCCTGCTCCAGCAAGGGGTCATTGTGCATGGTTCACTCCACACTTTTTCCATATCCTCAGGGTAGATGGGAATTTATATAGCTTGCTCTGGTTATGCATTCTGGCATACTGGCCTCCCCCTACCTCTTACCGGTTGCTTGGGTGGGACCACTGTTGACTGTAGGTTCCTAGTTACACATCTTGAATTTGGTTGGGTTTAGTTTGTGATATCTGAGGAGCTCCATGCTTCAAGACCATTGTACTTATTTCTCCTATTAACCCAGGAGCTATCTACTGAAGCTTCCTCTATGTTCTTTCTGGTCATAGACAGAATCATTTTCTTATAGCGTGCTAGGGGGAGTTATTGTTAGGGATTTAGGTATGCCATATTTGGGGGGTGATATACGGGGTGGAAAGTAAAGTGTTGGGTTTTTGTTGGCTTCTGTTATTGTAGGCACAAATCCATTTCCTTCATATAGTGCTACTCTTTATCATGCACCCAACATCAGTTATTTGTCCTACTTGAAATGCTTGGGGCCACAAGTGAAACAGTTTCTGGTTCTCAGACAGCTTAAAACATATAACTTTGATATTATATATATATATATGATGGAGACACCTGTTGGGGAGTAAATTCCTCTCCCAAACCTTGGTTGGGTTGGACCTATAATACTACCCACATGTCATCCTCTCAGGGGATATCATTGCTGATATAGAAAAGTGTCTACTTTGCTCTTGACAGGGTGCTCACTGATCTTTGGGATCAATATGTTTTTAGCCATGCTAGAATTCATTCCTCCCTAATTCCTATATTAGCAGTGTACATTCTTCTACCTTACACCAGTGATGTTCTCAAAAAGGATGCTGAATTCATTGCCTCGTCTTTGGTGACTTCAGTAATGTGTTGGATCATTCTTTTGATCATTGGCATGCTGGTGGGATGTTGGTGGAAAAGATGGGACTGGTTAACATCTGTAGACTGCACTATGCTCAATTAAAATGCTTTAGATGTTTTTCCTCTAGTCATAATGCTTTCTCTCTGATTGACTTGGCCCTGGTCTCTCAAAGTATCACACCCAGGATTCTCATGGTCAGCTATCATTCACAGGGTATTTCAGATCACTCTCCATTGGCCCTAAGTGTTGATTTTAATATCTAGTGAGGCTAACCTCTATGAAAGCTTAACTGTTCTGGCTCACTCAAAGGGGGTTAGGCTCTGAATTGGAGGCAAGCTGGGAGGGTTACTTCATAGATAATGTGCATATGGCTCCTCAGCCTATGGTGTTGGATGGTTTTAAGGCCTATGGTATTTACGTGATATACTTATTAGTCAGATTGCAGAGTTGAAAGCTTTTTCCCAGAATTGGAATTGGACCATTACAGTAGGTATCTTGAACATGCCTACCTATTAAATAGTCTTTATTCTTCCAGGACAGGTTGGTTGATGTATCAGACAGAGTGGAGGGAGCACCTCCCATAGAAGTAAAAATGCAGGCTCCTATTTACCAGCCTTTCGCAATATTTTTCTTCTAAAAAGATCATAAGCTGTATTTTCTTTTTGATGAGGGCATAATGTGCTAGTGCAGTTGTTCTTACACCCTGGTTCCTGATATTGTGGCAGCAGGGCCGTAAGGAGGGTGGTGCGGCCATTGCCGTAGCACATGGTGGGATGCCCTGAAGGGCAGAATCCACCATACACAACCACCCTCATATGCCTCCCAGCTCCTGTACTGTGTGGGGAGAGATGTCATGATTTCTCCTACAGTGCCATGTGAGAAGAGTAGCTAATAGAAGCATTCTCAGGATGTTACGAGCAGTGCTGTAATTACTCCAAGGTGGCAGTATGCGCTCAGGGGGTGGGAGCTGTGGAGGCACAGGTCTCATTGCCGCCATGTTATGGGACTGTGTAGCAGTGTTCTTACAATATATAAAAATGTATATAATGCCAAGGCACACTATGAGCTTGATGGCTTACTTACATTGCTCATTTGCCTTCCATTTCTGCTGTAGGCTTGATGTTCCAGTCATACTGTAGGAAGTTGACCAGGCCATTCACTCTTTCCATAAGAGCAAGTCCCTTTGCTATTATGGGATTCCTGTTGGGTTATATGCCAAGCATGCCAGGTTTTATGTACCCATGTTGCTTGCCCTATTTAATGAATTGTATGAGTTGGCTACTTTACCTGGTTCTATTTAGGAGGCACTGATTATAGTCTTTCTGAAGCCTGGTAAGAATCCTCTCATCACCAACTCGTATTGTCTGTTCTCAGTGTTGCATACTTATGTTAAGAAATTAACTAAGGTTGTTGCGATTAGGTTGAGCCAAGTTATCACTTTTGTTATTCATCTAGACCAGACAGGCTTGATACCAGGGAAATCAAACTCATTTAACCTTTGTAGACTGTACTCTCACATTCAAGTGTCCCATGGAGATGGAACCATGGTGGTAGTAGTGTCTTTAGATGCCAACAAAGTGTTTGAATCTGTTGAGTGGTCCTTTCTCTGGGAGATTATGTCCCGATTTGGTATAAGCCCGATTTTTATTAGTGTGATAAAGTTAATGTATTCTGCAAGTATGGCCCATATCATTGTGAGTGGTTTTGTCTCCACTCATTTTAGTTTATCCCGGGGTACGAGACAGGGTTGCCCTTTATCATCCGTTTTATTTGTGTTTACGATTGAACATTTGGCATGCAGATTGTGAGCTCACCCTGGTATTAAAGAGCTATCTTTGGGAAAAAGAGTGGATAAGGTTGTCCTCTTGTTGGGTTTAAATCTCAGGTAGATGTCCCCACCTTAATACCCTCCTACAGCGGATTTTGAAATTTAAATATTTGAGTATCTGAATTTCTACTACTACTGTATGACCGAATACTGTACATGGATCTAAATGTCCCTTGCAATAAGAATACCTCTAATCTAGGGTGCATGCTTGGGGACATATAACTCTTACCTTGACCGAGAAGGTGAGCCTCGTTTTAATGATTATCGAAGCAAAGTTATTATCTGCTTTCACAATTTTGTTACTTTCTTCCCTTTGCATCTTTCAGCAAATTGACAGTCGTGTATCCTCTGATCTGGATGGATCGCCAACCTCGTATCAGGCTCACTACCATAACTCGATCCTGTGCTTCGGGTGGTTTGGCTTTTCCTCATTATAAATTACAGTAAATTATTTTTGCAGCACAGATGGTTCATCTTCATGATTGGGTGTGTTAGTGAGACTGATGATCTGCATGCACTGCTTGTTGCTGAGTCGGGTATAGCTTATACCCCTTTACAGGCACTAGCTATCTAACATTTGGTTAACACGCCTGGATTACTGGTTTGGATCCAAACACCCTTTTATAGAGCTGAGCCACATTGACAGAACTATGGGACTGATTTAGAGATGTATGCTATTTTGATATTTACGCAGTTGAGCAATTATCGGCCAGCTGTGCATGTGTCACGGTCACACTGCGCATGAGCCAAGTTAACCTTCCAATGCAGGTACAGAGAGTATTTCTTTGCAAAGTAGTTGACAGTCAGGGAAGGATTCACGGAGGTAACAGGGAGTGGTGTCAAAAAAAGCAGCCAAGTACCAGCCATATTTGGGATGTGTCATAGACTGTGTCTGTGATCCCATACATAGAAAAAGTGGCTCCAACATTTCAGTTCAGGCAGCCATTTTATGTGACCATAGGGCTACTCAGATGGCCAATTATCGAATGGTCTGTGACAGCGGCTGCGTATTCATACACACTTGTTTGGATATGCAAAGCCGGTGACCATCTCAATACATTTCCAGCTGGCTACGGAGTTGTCTCTCTGGGACAATTGTATAAAGCAGGTGTCCTTAAATCCTTTGTGTGATTAGCCTCTGAATATGGTCTTCACAATGGTGATTTGGGAAGATGATATGGGACCTCTTGAAATGTCAGATTGGGCAGTGGCACTGGGTATTCCACAGGAAACCTCTATGTCAGTTAGATAGCAGATAGGTCATATATTACACTAGTACTCTTATGCAAATTTGTGGGTAGGCAGTCTACTTCATGCCCCAAGTGCTCAAGTTGTGAGGGCACTTACTATGGTCCTGACCAGAAACTTTTGATTTCTCATTTAGGGTGACTGGGGCAGTGTCCTCCACAAGTGTGTTTCTTCTTCTTCTAGGCTTTTGGGGATATTTTGGATAAAGATCAATTGTGTGCTTCTACCAGACAATACGTGCTTAATGCTCTAATGTTGGTAAAAGTTTGCATTGCAAGGGCTTGGATGGCTCCTCTGGGTACTCACTTTCTAGAATGAGTTTCCCTAATGAATGCTAGTGCTGCACAAGAAAAGCTTGGGAAGAAATGCCTTGTAAGAAATGCAAACATATTTGGGGTCCTTAGTTGGAATCTCCCTATTCTACTGCTGCATTTCTAGATGCTCTGACCTCTGATGGTGGGGAGAGGGAGAGCTTCAATTGTCACCGGAACTTTTAACATTGTCCTGACCACTAAATTTGCTATGTTTGAATTCTTCTTCATAGGTCTCTGTGCCTGATTCATAGCCGGACGCTCTGACAGAGCGATCGCTCAGAATCAGGGCAGGCCCTCTGGTTTTTTCAAACGGCCTCCTGGCCACTCGCATAACTTTGGGTGACCACCCACAGCTATAGCGAGCGGCTATGATGATGGTCGCTATGGTCAAGACCATCACGACCAACGGACTTGCGACGAGACCATTGTGGTAGGGTCTCGTTGCCGCAAGCCACAGAGAGCTTTCAGCTCTAACAGAGCCGAAAGCTCTCCCACTGACATCACTTGTGATGTCAGTGGGGCAGGCCCCAGACGGTAGGCGTTCCCGTCTGGGCAGCCATGCCCCAGCCCGCTCACCAAAGGGGGCAAGCTGTCACTCAACATCGACAGCACGCCCCCTTTGGTACGAGACCCGGAGTGACGGATTGCCCATCGCTATCCGGGTCTCACGCATGCGCACGACAGAGCCGTCTTCGTCGTGCGCATGCGCACTGGCCGACCATCGACCCGGTTGCGAGCGCACAGTGCTTGCGACCGGGTCAGAATCAGGCCCTCTGTTTATTAATCTGTTTTTTTTATGCTATGCCCAGTTTGTACGTTTCACCACTGCAGCTTACCTCTGTATTGTATTGCTCTAAGCTTTAAGTGTTACACCATTTCTGTTTGATATATTTATATGCAATGCCATGTTTGTCTGTTTCTTCTAGGTTCTTGCAAAAATTCTAAATATACTTTATTTAAAAAACACTTCCATGCAAGCCCATCTTACCTTGTCTGTTTGATATTACCCATGTTTGTATCTGTTTCCAATTGTAAAATTCAGAGTACTGGCTTTATTAAAATAAATATTAATAAGTAAGGAGTAAATAAGCATTATCCGGCTGAGTTTCACTTGATAGAATGGTCGTCAGTATATAATACTATATGGGGGATGTGGTGGACAAGCAGTTGTCATTTTTCTTTGTAAGTTCTGTGGGGATTTGTGTCAAAATTTAAATTCATTCTGGTCAAGCCATTTCTCTTTTCAGTACAATTTACACAAAGAAAATGGCATTCCTCACCCAATTTCACACTGATTTGTTGACTGATAGAGACAAATAACTGTGAAATGCTTTAAAAAACCTGCTTTCTCTGACATGTATCTAACAAAATGACCTGCATGCTGGAGGAATATATGGACATTTGTGCTTTAACATTGCAATCTCATATTGTGTTCTCTTATTAGTGTGCATGTTTAAAAATACAATAGGAAAATATTAGCAAACAATGCACAGAAAAAGCTCATTTGTGGAGTTTACTAACATTAATAACTTATCACAAATTAGAAACATATGTGTATAAACTCTGCAACATTATTGTCATATCTGGGGAAAAGTTGTGCTTCTTGACTTGTGACTGCCTTTCTACTGCAAGGTGATCTCATTCAGAAGGATTCATGCACTAACAACTTCTATATCCAGGTACTCATCTCTTTGGCCTTTGCATATAGTTATAAATAATGATGGTAGAATCTTGCAAATGTGCACAATATTATACCGCTCCATATACAATATTTGACAAATCTGAGTGTGTACATCAAGTAGTCTATTTAGTAAACATAATCAATGCTTTTCTTTACATGGACAAAGCAATGTTTATGTTTACTCTATATTTATGGCGTCTATTCATCATCCCTTAATTTCTACAAAAGTAGGTGAAAAATTAGGGATGTAGTTGAAATAGCGACAGCCTGGAAGCCGTCTGTCTAAATCCAAACTCTGGACTAGATCCTCGACAGACAGACTGCTTCCCGAACGAAGGTAAGCCGGCCCGTCTTAGCTTGGGGGGAGGGTTAAGTTTAGGCACCCCGTGGGGACTTATATTTAGGCACTCCCCTGGGAGGGCTTAGGGTTAGACTGTGGGGAGGGGGGTTTAGGGTTAGGCACCACCAGGGTTAGGATAGGGTTTGGCACCCCCGGGGAGGGTTAGGTTTAGGGTGCAGAGTGGGCGGTTAGGGTTACACACCAACAGGGGGAGGTTAGGGTTAGGCACCACCAAGGGAGGGTTAGAGGAGGAGAGCGGTAGGGTTACATGCCCCTGTCAGGATCTCTCATGATCGGGCTTTCGGCGTTGATATTTCACCCGGTGGCTATTCAGCCGTCGGGATATCATACCCAACCTGAAAATTATATTCACATACTTTTGTAGAAATTAACTATCAGGGCTATTCATTATAAAGGTAACGCAGGAGATATTACGATATTATGATCTGGCCCGGCAAAATTAATCAAGCTCCAAAAATACAAACAGCAGGAACCTTTGCCTACTTTCAATGATTCCCAGTCCCTGCTCCTTCTGTATGAGAAGGATCCCAGGTTGCAAAGATCCCTCCGCCCCTGTTCGTCTCCCTCCACCGGACGTCAGTGTTTCCCTTGCATACATGAACCCAGTTCACACATGCTCACTAGCTGAATATTTAATTATCAGGGACCTCCCAAAATTAACATGTTGAATAGGCCCTTTAATGTTTTAAAAACAATGATTTCTCTGTCTTTTCTGCCGTCCATGTTTTGGGAGTTGCGGTGGGACGGTCTTTATATAAAGAAGAGAAGCAAATCTTCTCTCCTTTTTTAAGACAAACATAAAGCCATCTCTTGATTCTGTAATGTGTCTTTTCCTACCGACTACAGTGGAGATCTTCTTCTGTAACACCTTCTCTGTGCATGTGACAACAGGCGAATGTGCACTATTCTTACAATTACTTTTCGCTTCAGCAACAAAGTCCTCGCTGGGACAGCCCTTGTTGCAATGGTTGTTCTGGCATATGTTTTAATATAAATATGGCAAAAGTAGAAAACAATAAATGCTGACAATCATGAGCAACAGTAAGTTCACTTTACTAAATAGACCCCCAAATACTAGTTATTAATAACAACAAATGGAAGTCAGCAGTCTTATGCATCCTGCAGCACTTTTGGTGCTGTGATGCCTTTGCACATTTACCACTATTTAATGATGCTCAAAGAATGATACATTTATTTGATCATTGGAGCCATGGGTTTAATTTTAACTTTTACCATAAATGTGTTGAGTTTGTATGTTTTCCCCATGTTTGCATGCTGCAGTTGTCTCCCACAGTCCAAAAAAATGCTGGTATGTTAATTGGCTGCTGACAAAAATTTACACTGCAAGCTGTTAATAATAAATAAAATAATCCATAATAGCCCTATTGGCTGTCAACATTCCAAAAAATTGTATTCTTGCTGCACATACTATAAGCAGCTGTATATTAATGTGCTGTGTGCCCTGTACCACCCTTATAATTTGCAAATTGCATATACAGGCATCTGCATAAATAAGCATGTATTTTTATGAGTTTTCCGGGAGGTGGGAGGCATGGCACAGCAGAAGTGGATGGTGTGGGGGGGGTGTAATGGTGAGGGTGTAATCACGGCATTGTATAGAAAGGGGTGGGGCCACGATGTGGCCATTCTATGCAAACCTTATCATAGGCCACCCAGGAAGCCTCCGGGTTACTTAACTACTCTTCAAGGCATCTGAGAGAACCACCTGAGATTAAGGAGCCTCCTGGATGTTCTGGGAGAGTAGGCAAGTTTGTATTACAGACAGTGCATGTTTTCTTTTAATTGCACATTTTAAAAAACAAAGTAAAAGAACACAGAGTGTGAAAGACAATGAAGAAAATGATAAAAGAAGTTTATGAAATAAATCAATTTTTATCTGTGGCAAGAGACAAAAATTAAATCACATAAATGGTGCAGGGATGGCGGTTTTATTTCATGCAGAATGGACAGGAATGCATCACAGTTTGTCATAGATCATCAAATTGTGAAATGAGCTTATGAATTCTCCACAAGGTACAGTATATCACCTTACTTGTAACATCCTCTCTCATAGCCTGAAATATGTCATGGGGCCTCTTCAATTAAATAAATGAGATCTGTGGCCATATGAAGGCAGTTTGATTTCCCAATCATAAAAAGAGACCAGTGAGAGTTTTATAGAGCAGGTGATCTCAGTATTCTCTTAAGTGTTGTAAGAGGTGGAAATATTACCTGACATATAAGTGACATTATTGACCTTGCAGTACTCACATGGAAATGCATTACTGTAAAATAATATAGAAATATACTAGTAGTTGTTTTAATTTCCTAATGGCATAAAAAGTGACAAATTCATATCCACCATCTAATATTCTATTAATAATAATAATAATAATTAAAAAAAAAATCCTGTATCAAATACGTATTATAAATTTGCTAATATAATTCTGCACCTCGTTTTGACGTTCCACTGGACATGATCCCATTTTCCCACTACAGTATATTAAATTTGTTCTGTGATATTGCTCACTGTAATTCCTATAGTGAATGTACAACTAAAGAGAAATGTGCATCACAATGTAGAAATGCCAGTATATGAGGTTATGTAATAGGTGCCTATTACATGGAACAGGTGGGATTGCCATGAAACCGGGACCTATTACATAAGCACAGACGGTGTAATGGTTAGCATTACTGCCTCACAGCACTGAGGTCATAACTGTGCGGAGTTTGTATATTCTCCCTGTGCTTGCATGGGTTTTCTCCAGGTACTCCAAACATAAATTACCCCTAGTGTGTGTGTGTGTGTGAGCATGTGATAGGGAATATAGATTGTGAGCTCCACTGGGGCAGGTACGGATGTGAATTGCCAAATATTCTCTGTAAAGCGCTGCGGAATATCTGTGCGCTATATAAATAATTGGTAATAAATAATAATAAGCCTCATAGTGTTAGACTCCAGGGCTCTGATGTGTTTGTACTTTTATTCACTATTGCTATTTTCCCTGTCTGTGCGACAATACTAATGAACAGTACAAATATGAAGGAGGATTAAGTTGAAAATTTAGGTATAAGGATTAGAGATGTGCGGATTGGTTTTACTCGAATATGTTTTGGACCTCAAAAACGGCATCATATTGGCTATCTGGCTGTCACTTGTTTTGGATAGCCAATGAGAGAAATCTGATAAGATCCGAATAAAACCGAACCCACACATCTCTAATAAGGATGGGCAGGGAAGGTAAATGGATTCTAGTTTATATATATAAATAACTGGTATATATATAAATAACTGGTAATAAATAAATAAATAGTTTATGATAGTAATGTGGGTCAGCAAGGATGAAGCATAGTAGCAATACCAGAGGAAACGTTCAATAATATTAAATTGTACAATTGCAATGTAAAGTATAACAATGTAACTGGCAAGTAATGAATAGCATAACACAATAATTCAAATCTTGGCCCTATCTTACTGTAAGCCTGATACTACTATTTCAGTAGCAGCAACACAGCACCAATTTGCTTAGTCACTGTGAGCTCAGTAAAACATATATACAATCATATATGTTACAGTTACTGTAAGTATGCACTTAAAGTTTTTACTGGTTTGACTTGATCAGACTGGGAGCAAATCTACACTACCAGTGTTGGGTTTATTTAACAAGAGGAAACTTTTAAAAGTCACCCCGTATTAGCGTGTTTAAGCCCAAAATCTATAATGCAAATACACCATGTTATGCTATAAAAGAATTGCCCTTTTACATTTTGGGCTTAAACACACTGAAAAGAGGCTGCTACATAAACACCTGTCCAGCCAACTGTCAATCATGGAGGAGGAAGTATTATGATCTGGGATCCCAAGACTTGCAAAGAGTGACTGGCACCCTGAACCCAAAAGGGCTACCACAGAATTTTGCAGCACCATGCCATACTCTCTGGGCTATGCCTAGTTGGTCAAGGGTTCATCCTACAGCAAGATAATGATCCAAAACATACTGTACCTCCAGACTATGGCAGAAGCACCTATGATGAAAATACAAGATGGTACACTTAGAATCAAGGTACAGTACAGTCTCCAGGCTTAAACCCCATCAAGCTGGTTTGGGTTGAGCTGGACAGAAGGGTGAAAGCAAAGCAACCTAAAACTACAAGACACATTTGTGGAAACTTCAGCAACAGTGTTGGGAAGAGCTTCCCGAGCAATATTTGATTTCCGTTGTAGGAACAATGTCACAAGTGTGTTTGGTGTTTATATCTGCTAAAGGTGGCTACTTTAAAGAGTCAAAAATGATTCTATGATTTATTTTTTTATATCCAATTGTTTATTTGTTCAATAGCATGTTTTAATTTCAACATTCATTGAGGCATTAAACTGTATATTTCAATAAAAACTGTAAAAATAGGGACATTAAAAACTTTTATTTGGTAGTGTATATTACCTTAGTCCACTCCCCCAGCTATAACAAGCAAGGTAGGGTTTTGATGTATGTGAAGCTCGTAAAGCTGTAATAAAGGAAGCAAACTTAAGCATATATTTGAGTCACACACAGTGTCGGACTGGGACATGAAGGGCCCACTGGGTGAATGCAGTGATAGGGTGATAGGGGCCCATACCTAGGGGTGTGACCAACCTTCAGAGGGGGTGTGGCCAGCCTCCACAGAGGTTTGGCTAACCAATAAAGTGTGTATTGTCTAGACCCCATTAAATATATACTACATATATATATATATATATATAATCACAGGGGCTCTGCACTACTGGATTTATCTATTGGACACGGCAAAACCAAAGGGATTGAATGACCACTTGTCCTTTTCGGCTTATATGTAAATTGCCATTTGTTGCATAATAATCAATTACTGTTAATATATATAGCATCCTAAATGTATCTGTGTCAGGTCTTGACTATTACCTATTAATTTAGCTGTGATGTAGATTACTGGGGAACCAGTAAACTGACTTTTATTATGTGGAAGAACACTTTACAGTACATTGATGGTACTATTTGGATCAGCATAATATCATGTGACTTTTCAGTTGTATTTTTGTTATTATTAACAACTAACTGTAATAATGCTAAATATTTAAACAAAATAAGAATAATAGAATGTATCGTGATTTTGAGGAGGTTCAGCGAATTAGCTATAGCTTTTAAATTGTTTATATATTTTTTGTATTGCAAGTAGTAAACACTTAGTAGTTTTGGTGTTACCGGCGAGTCTAGGTTGCCAGGGCAACGCGACTGCTCCGCTGACGTCATCGGCCACGGCCGAGTGGCGTGGGGGAGCGCGAAGCTGAGCCAGTGGACACTGAACATACCGAGGGATGTAGGAGGCATATAAGGTAGGAACACTGTGGGTTTTCTTTGTCCTGATGACGAGTTTGGTTCAATAAACTTGAAACATTGACTGCTATGCTGTGACATTCTGAGTCTTTGCTGTCAAGTCCGGAGAGTGACGCTGCGTCCCCTTGCTCTATATATATATATATATATATATATTAAATACCAGCTTGTTCATGTATGATAATGTACCAGATTAATTACAGCTATGGTTTGTAGAAAATACATCATAGTCCTGTGCGGTATAATGTAACATATGTATAATGTATAATTCTAGTGCGCAGTCTGGAACCTGATCCATACAGAAAGGATGGGCCCTCAGGCAGTGGAACCCACCGAGGGTTTCCCCTGTACCCTGTGGGCCAGTCCGACCCTGGTTACAAGCATCTCAATATACGTCCTACTTAAAAAACAGGAGTGTTTCTGTGACAGTTGTACAAATGAGAATATTTATTCCCCACAATAGCACAAATATGTAGATTGGCAGTGTTAGTAGAACATGTGAAAGGCATATGACCCTATTAATACACAGTATAATATAATGAAGTTTCAGAAGACACAAGAAAGAATAATGACTGTGTAAGTAATAAATGTTTAAGTCACATTTTCAATTTAGTATTTATTACTTTGTTATCCTTTATTTATATAGTGGCTACATATTACGCATCACTTTACATAGAATTGTTAATCACTCACAACAGTCCCTGGCCGTTAGAGATAACAGTACCAACTCCACTAAGCCCTGGTTAAAAACAAACCCAGCAACCCAGTATAATGATGTTGAAATGCTATCCATTCTACAATTGTACAATTGTAATATAATTAAATACAAATACCCCACAGCTGTCATTTATCCATTTAAAATTCCAATAAAAATATTTTTTCCTACTGTAGCGCATCCAGAAATAAAAAAATGCATAAAAATAGATGGTGGAAACTAGATATTATATAATATAGCCTTTGTGTTATAAATGGAAGTGCTATAAGCAGGAGGGGTCAATATGCAGATAATCATGTTAGCCAGACAGTCATACTGGGGTCATCATCATCTTACCTACTGTATACACCAAGCATCCTTTATCCGCAAAAGATACACCTCTTAAGAAGCAAATTTATTATTTATTATTATTTATTAACAGTTTCTTATATAGCGCAGCAAATTACGTTGTGCTTTATAATTTGAATCAACATTAACATTTTACTGGGTTGTAAAAGACATACATACATAAAATACATACATAAGGGTAAGAGGGCCCTGCTCACAAGCTTACAATCTATAGGGAAATAGTTGTTGATATACAAGGATAGATCCTACATATTGTAAATTGGTCCAGCCCGATTGCAGATGTTCTTGGTGGGCTTTATAATCCAATCACACTAGAAAGTTGGGGTCAGGGGGGATGTCAAATTGAAGAAAGAGAAGATGTGATAGGTGTTTACTATAAGAAGGGAGTTAGATAGGGAAGCTATAAAAGGTTATGTGGGCGGTCCTGGAACCTGGTAAGCTTGTCTGAAGAGGTGAGTTTTCAGAGAACGCTTGAATGTTTGGAAACTAGTGGGAAAGTCTTATTGTGCGTGGGAGGGCATTCCACAGGGTGGGTACAGCCTGAAAAAAGCCCTGTAACCGTGCATGGGAACAAGTAATGCGCAGGGATGAGAGACGCAGATCTTGTGCAGAGCGGACATGTCTGGTTGGAAGATATTTTGAGATAAGTGAAGAGATGTATGTTTTTTTGTGGTTTGGTTAATAGCTTTATGTGTGAGTGTAAGTATTTCAAATTTAATATGGTTGAAGACCGGCAGCCAATGGAGGGACTGACAAAGTGGATCAGCAGACACTGAATGGATTTGTAGTGGGGAGAGCCTGTTTTTGGGAAGACCAATAAGGAGACTATTGCAATAGTCAATGCAGGAAATAATGAGTGCATGTATTAGAGTTTTTGCAGTGTCTTGCGTAAGATATGGTCGAATTTTGGCTATGTTTTTTAGATGTATGTAACAGGATTTAGAGACAGTTTGAATGTGGGGAACAAAAGACAGTTCAAAGTCAAGGATGACATCTAGGCAGCAAGCTTGTGGGGCAGGGTTGATTGTCCAGTTGTCAACAGTAATAGGTATCAGGTTGGTAACTACTATTGGCCGGTGGAAATATAATTAATTCTGTCTTGGATATATTAAGTTTGAGGTGGTGAGATGACATCCAAGATGAAATGGCAGAGATATATTCAGTGACACGGACCAGCACAGATGGTGACAAATCTGGGGAGATTAGGTAAATTTGAGTATCGTTCACGTACAGATGATACTGAAAACCAAAACAGCTGATTAGTTTGCCAAGAGAGGTAAAGATTGAGAAAAGCAGAGGACCTAATACTGAGCATTGTGGTACTCCAACTGATAGAGGTAGCGAAGTGGAGGTAGAATCAGAAAAGCGAACAGTGAAAGAGCGATTAGATAGGTAAGATGAGAACCAAGAAAGGGGCTGTGTCTTGAAGACCTAGGGATTGTAGTGTTTGTATGAGAAGAGAGTGGTCAACAGTGTCAAAGGCAGCAGAGAGATCTAGAAGAATTAGAAGTGAATTATGGCCTTTAGCCTTGGCAGTGATCAGATCATTTACTACCTTAGTCAGTGCTGTCTCAGTGGAGTGCTGGGGACAAAAGCCTGACTGAAGTGGGTCCAGTAAGTTGTGGGTGTTAAGAAGGAATCATTTCAATTGCCGGCAGCGCCTGGCCGACAAAAGCAGAGTTCCCGGCAGCGGAAGCCCGACAGCGCTGGAAAGCCCGATCGTCACTAAGGTAAGTATAAACTAACCTAACCCAACCCTCCTTAGGGGTGCCTAACCCTAACCTCCCCCCCAAGTGCCTAACCCTAACACCCCCTTCCCTGCTGCCTAAACCTAAGTCCCCCAGGAGTGTGCCTAACCCTAAGTCCCCCCCGGGTGCCCTAAACCTAACCCTCTCCCCCCCCGTGGCTGTCCACTTGCGGCGCCCTGCATCCCTTCGATCGGGATGCCGGGCACCTGTCTCCCAGCGTCGGGAAAATGTGAGGCGTCTACATCTAGACACCCGGCATTTCACCCTCACCGGGATATGACAGTCGGAAAGCCAGCTGTCAGTATTAAGGCAGCCGGTTTCCCGATTGTATACCGTTAAGAAAGTGTGTGAGGTGAGTGTAGGCAAGTCTTTCCAGTAGCTTGGAGGGGCAAGGGAGCTGGGAGATAGGACGGCAATTTGAGAGAGAGTTAATTAATTAAGCTGGGTACACACTGACAGATATATCTGTCCAATCTGTCTGGTGAAAAAGAAAATCTGGTCTGCATTCCAGGGTTTTGGAGCAAATTTCTATTGGTATTTCCTCCCATACGTTATCAGATTTTCCTTCCCACCAGACAGATTGGACAGATATATATGTCAGTGTGTACCCAGGGTCAGAATTTTGTTTTTTTCAGAATGGGAGTAATCATGGCATGCTTGAACATAAGAGATAACTAAAATCTGTAAAGTGTAGGATGAGCACAGGAGACAGAGCTTTACTGATTTGTGAGGGTATAGGATCAAGAGGAGAGGTAGTAGAGTAGGAGAATGAGAAGACTGTAGATACTTCATCTTCAATAGTGGGGTCAAATGATGAGAATGTGCCACTGGGTTCAGGTAAGGAATTGAACAAGTCCCTGGCTGAGAAAGTGCATACCGTTTCATTTCTGATATTATCAATCTTGTTCTTGAAATAGGAAGCAGGATCTTATGAACTGATAGTAGCAGGTGGGTTGGGTGATGGAGGGGTAAGAAGTGATTTAAATGTATTAAAAAGTTGCATGGGGTTAGAGGCTTGGGCAGAGATGACAGAATGGAAATATGTTTGTTTGGCAAATTCCAGTGCATTACGATAAGAGTGGTAGATAGTCTTATATGTGAGGTAGTCACTTGGAGTATGAGATTTTCGCCACTGACGTTTTACTTTACGTGAGAGTTTTTGTAGGTGTCATGTCAATTTGGAATGCCACGGTTGACGTCTAAGTTTTCACGGAGTGTGATGGGTAGCTGGAGCTACTTCATCAAGGGCTATTTCCAGGGTCTGGTTCAGGTGTGATACAGCAGTCTCAGGAGAAGTGAACTTAGAAATAGGTAAGAGTGATTGTTGCAGAGAGGTGGATAGTTGTTACAAATTAATGGCATTAATATCTCGGGTTTGAGGAGGTTTGGTTGATTTGATTGGCATTGAGGTTGACGTAATGGAGGAGAGTGTGCAGGTGATAAGGTTATGATCTGACAGTTGGAAAGGAGAATTAGTGAAATCAGAAACTGAGCATAGTCTGGTAAATACAAGATCAAGGCAGTGACCATCTTGATGAGTAGAAGAGTCAGTCCATTGGGAGAGGCCAAGAGAGGATGTTAAGGAGAGAAGTTTGGAGGCATGAGGGGATTGTGGACTGTCAATGCCGATATTGAAATCACCCATGATGATGGTGGAGATGTCAGAAGAGAGGAAGTGAGGGAGCCAGGCAGAAAAATGTTCCAGAAATTGATTGGGTGGTCCAGGTGGACGATAGATAGCAGCAATGCACATAGAGAAAGGAGTGAAAGACCTAATAGAATGTACTTCAAATTATGTAAATGTAAGGGATGGTACCTGTGGAATATCTGTGTATGTAAAAGATTGGGACAGTAGTATTCCTACTCCACCTCCTTTACTATTACCAGGCCTGGAGGTGTGTGTGAAGTGTAGGCCACCATGTGAGAGTGCTGCAGGGGAGGAAGTGTCTGATTATGTGAGCCATGTTTCTGTTACTGCCAGAAGATTGAGGTTATTTGATATAAAGAGGTCATGGATGGATGTTAGTTTGTTGCAAACAGAACGTGCATTCCATAAGGCACATTTTAGTGTTTTGGAGGGTGATGGAAGACATGTGATGTGTCTAAGGTTTCCTGGATTTATATTCCGTTATGAATAGGGCATGTGTGTAGGGCCTTGATTTGGTGATAAGTCACCAGCTAATAGAAGTAAAAGGAGAGAGATATAAATATAGTTGTGGGTTTTGTATAAAAGTTTTTTATGGCGACAGGTTGTGGATGTTATTGTCAATTTATAAAGATAAGTAAATAGCTCATGTGTGTTCACAAGAGGGGAGCAGATTATTGAGGCTGCAATGCGTGCAGAAGGGTGAGCTGCAGGGAGAGTGAAGGATGTAATAGCCTTAGAGAAGATTCCATGGAGTGAAATAAGAATGAATAATATTTGGCACATGATGATTTAGAATAAAATTAGAACATTTTTCGAGTACAAAATATATACAGTTTTCATTTAGAAATTACCTGTTTTTTGATGTTGTTCAATTTTTGTTCAAATGTTTTTTAACTGTTGATTTTGGATACTTTGGCCCTCATTCAGAGCCGTACGCTCTGAGCAGAGCGCACGCTCTGAATGAGGGCCGCCCTCCATAAAAATGGAGCGTCCTCCTGGACGCTCGTATAGCTGTGGGTCACCACCCACAGCCTATACGAGCGTGCATTTTGATGGCCGCGATGGTCATGACCATCGCGACCATCGAAACTGCGAGCCGAAGCCTGCGGTTGAGGTTTTCAACCGCAAGCTCCGGAGTGATTTTGGCTCTATCAGAGCCAAAATCACTCCCACTGACATCAATAGTGATGTCAGTGGGCCGGCTTCTGACGGGAGGCGTTCCCGTGGGAACGCCCCCGTCAGGGAGGCACACCCCCGGCACGCCCACCAAAGGGGGCGTGCTATCAATCAACATCGACAGCACGCCCCCTTTGATCAGACACAACGAGCGAAGGACTTTCCTTCGCTCGTCGCGTCTGGCGCATGCGCACGACGGAGCTCCCTCCGTCGTGCGCATGCTCAGTGCAGTACATCGACCCACTTGCGAGCGGACAGCCGCTCGCGAGTGGGTCTGAATCAGGGCCTTTGTGCAAAGGATACTTTGTGCATGGGATGCACAGCTCAGAATCGAGCACAGCTCTCTTAGATCTGACTAGTAAAGCTGGCCATCCACTATTCAATTTTCTGACAGATATCTGTACAATCCGGCTGGTTAGAATGAAAACCTGGTAATGTATGGAAGCAAATGACAATCGTCCATTTGCTCACAAACAATGGAAAATAGCCAAAAATAGTTGTTCAGACAAATTGGTTAAAACACACAATTTTAACCAATTTTAACAATTTTTTCTGTCCTTTTTTCAGTATTTAAAACCATACGATCGACTGTCATTTGCTACCATACATTACCAGGTTTTCATTCCAACCAGCCAGATTGGACAGATATCTGACAGAAAATTGTATAGTGGATGGCCAGCTTAAGATATACTGTGGCTAATTAACACAGGCTACATCTGAGACATGTCCAACTGACCTAAGGTGTTAAATTGCCTTGTGTTTGACTATGTAAACAACAGCCCAGTATGACATCATAAACTATGCTTCACTGAAAACATCACAAAAATAGGTAATGACTATTGCAACAATTTATGATATCACATACATTTACATAAGTTGACTGAATAAGGTTCAGAGTATGAAGATTGCAGGAGGGTGAATATCACATACATTTAAATAAATTGATTGAATAAAGTTCAGAGTATGAAGATTGCAGGAGGGGGAATATTACATACATTTAAATAAGTTGATTGAATAAAGGGCCTGATTCAGAGCCGGATGCTCTGACCAGAGCGCTCGCTCTGAATCAGGGCCCTCCTACTTAAAAATGGAGCGGCGTCTTGGACGCTCGCATAGCTGTGGGTGACCACCCACAGCTTATGCGAGCGTCCATGATGATGGTCGCGATGGTCAAGACCATCGCGACCATCGGGCTTGCGACGAGACCCTGCAGTAGGGTCACGCTGCCGCAAGCCCAGGAGTGATTTTGGCTCTATCAGAGCCAAAATCACTCCCACTGACATCACTAGTGATGTCAGTGGGGCCGGACCCAGACGGTAGGCATTCCCATGGGAACGCCTCCGTCTGGGCATCCACGCCCCCAGCACGCCCACCAAAGGGGGCGTGCTGTCACTCACCATTAACAGCACGCCCCCTTTGGTGCAAGACCCGGAGCGACAGCATGGCTGTCGCTATCCGGGTCTCGCACATGCGCATGATGGAGCTCTCTCCGTCGTGCACATGCGCATTTGGGTACCATCGACCCACTTGCGAGCATCCTGCGCTCACGAGCGGGTCTGAATGAGACCCAAAGTTCAGAGTATGAAGATTGCATCGCGACCATCGGGGCTTGCGACAAGACCCTTGTGGTAGGGTCTCATCCGTCGCAAGCCCCAGAGAGCTTTCTGCTCTAACAGAGCAGGAAGCTCTCCACTGACATCACTGGTGACGTCAGTGGTGCCTCCCACAAACGGCAGGCGTTCCTTTGGGAATGAATCCGTTTGTTTAGCCATCCCCACTCCCCTTCTGCAAAACGGGGCGAGCTGTCGATCAACATCGACAGCCGCCTCGTTTGCAGTGAGCCCCGGAGCAAGATAATTTCTCTCTCGCTCCAGGACTTGCGCATGCGCAGTATCCCACCATCGACCCACTTGCGAGTGCTATGCGCTCGCAAGCGGGTCTGAATCAGGCCCAAAGTTCAAAGTATGAAGATTGCAGGAGGGTGAATATCACATACATTTTAATAAGTTGATTTAATAAAGTTCAGAGTATGAAGATTGCAGTAGGGTGGATATCTCATACCTAAGAGATGAGAAAAAGAAAATGGTTAGATCCAGATAAATGAAAACAGTTTTTTAACTGTTGATTTTGGATACTTTGTGCAAAGGATACTTCGTGCATGGGATGCACAGCTCAGAATCGAGCACAGCTCTCTTAGATCTGACTAGTGAGATATATAGATAGGCCTAAACATCTCATTAGGTGGCATCTCTGATGGTATGTTAGTTATCCATATGTGAACATGCCCTTACACTTGAGTACTCCCATTCTGCCTCTCCAAATGTAAGTGGCTACATGTTTAAAATACAGCAGGCTCAAATCTTGATACAAATGCATTTTGGTACACAGGTACAGTACAGCAATAGATATATTGTCACCACAAAAAACCTGATGCCCAACTCTAAATAAACTTTCGGAAATGAATTGAAGTTTGTTGAACACTCGGAGAATATATAAAAGTCCCTGTCTGCCTGCTTCCACCAGCTAACAAGAACAGATGACAGCTTTTCTCCATTGTTGTGTTCTATGATACCTTTAATTGATTTTCAACCCATAAGAATGAGTTCATTTAAACACCAGCAAAATAGCATCTACATTGTAATCCTTTGCAAGTGGTTTCTTCTGAACAAAAAAGAGGAAGAATAATGAGAGTGCAGTGTTGCATGACGAGGTTTGCAAACAACCCCATTGTTTCTCTAGATAATTAACATTATTTTAATAGGTTTAGGTGAATCGTCTTCAGATGTAATATGTCTTCAAGTGGCAGGTATGATAAAATACACTTGTAATCGCATTAACATCCCTCAGGTCCAAGATAATGTAGCATGCTTACTTATTAAACAGTTTTGTAACAGCCACTACAATTGTGAAAATGGACAAGTTTCACAATATTATTAGATGATGAACTATGCATTTGCAGCAACACAGGTTACATACAGTATCTTACATTATGGGCACTTTGAGGGAAATTTGCAGCTTTTAGTGCAGTTTGCCACACAGCAGAACCCTTTGCTATCCAATAAACAGGAACAGCATTGATGTGTGGTGGTTTGCACACCCCTATATTGCATGTGGTTGACAATTTAAGAGGTAGAACTAGATGTGAAACATGAGGCTCTATCTGCCACATTTTGTTACAGCACTAACTACTCAGCATTGGGACTGGTCCTCTAGGTAGGGTACTGCACAAAAAAGGAAATATGGTCCATCATGAATACTGGAAAGCTCTTGTCATTACAAACATGCGATATGAGCTTTCTCACCTGTCAGAATCACATCTTTTTTGGTTTTGACTATTAAGGAGCAGTTTGCCATGTGATTTGGATAACCAATGCTTACTGCATGGCACATTATATACCCCAGAAAGCTTTTGCCAAACCACAAATATACAGTTTAAGACTTGTGGATTCCATTCATGCACACTTAAAGTGCATGGCAGCCTGTGGTTTGATAAAACTGCAGTTTAGTAACTTTCCCCCTTTATGAGAGTTAAAAATATATAATATTATGTATAGAATATAATAATCACCCAGATTGACATTCATGTAAGTGTTATTATTGCATGGCTGATATGTATTCTGGGATAAAAAAAAAAAGACTTCTAAACATGTTTATTTATTAATAGTATTCAACCCATCCTATTTATTTTCCATTTGTCTTATGTTAATTTTAAAGCAATATAAAATATATGTCAATCTTATAGTCATACACCTCTAACAATGCGTTACATTGTGGTGTAGCCCAGTGTATGCTTCTAATAAATACTATAATCAATATTACTATTATACTATTATGGGATTACTAACTTTTATCATGACATTACGACTCTTTGTGTGGGTAAGTAATGTCCAATAAACACCTACAAAGACACATTGGTGTTGTTTGGTAGAGTGAGTGTGAAATCATGAATAATGTAGTAAGAGTACTCAAGAAAACATGAGCAATCTTTCAGTCAGAGGCAGATCTATGGGAGACAATGGAGGCGCCTGCCGCCGGTCTCCAGCACTGAAGGGGCACCTCCTCCATTGTCCACAACATATTCACCCCACTTGGGGCTGTAACTTTGTAAACGGAGTGTACCGTCACGGCCACCCAATACATGGCACACCTTCCCGGCACCCGAGAAGCTACCATACACTAGTGGAGAGCTCCATGTCAGACCATCAGCTGCTGCCGTTGTCTATCTATAGCTTGTCTGCATGTGAATTGCTCCATTACAGTGTCAGCAGCTGTGACGGGTGGCACCAATTTATAACTTGCCTCCGGGCGTCTGGGATGAACTTTCAGTCCCTGATGTTAGCTCAATTTGAGTGCTTCTTGCTGTAGTCACCAAAGGCTGAGATCTTCTATAGTAGCTAGAAGATTGGCATTTGTATTTTGCTGTATGATAAACATGAATTTGAGCTTTGTGCTGCATAAAAGCCAATAGATTGGCATCATTAATATATAATATAATAACCACCAGACAGTGGCAGAGGCAGATTTAGGGGTCAGGCTGCCTATAGACACATACCTCCCGTGGGCTTCTGATGAGACTCCTCCCCCTCCAGCTACCTGTTTTTTTGGCCTTTCTTGGGCTTCTGTGATGGGATAAGAACCTCCTCTACCAGGCTTATGCTCCCACTCCTGAGATTCCCCCTGATGCACCATGGGGGATGTAGTCTTTGTTCTTTATCCAAAAAGTTGCAGTTCAATAAGGGCACTGGAAAGCTTTGATGCTGCCAGTGGTACCCCATGCCTAGTGGAAAATCCAGCACTGGACAGTGGTCTGTGTTGCATTGTGGTCCTTAGAATGTGAAGTGTATTTTATATGTATGTGTGTGCACGTGTGTGTATGCATACACCCAAACTGCACCCTTCTCAGACAACCTGTTTCCACAGCTTCTTGTCCATACTTATTCTGCATTTATCACAGGTTGAAGTTTCTAAAAAAGTGACAGATATTTTCTCCACATAGCAACCACAGTTTGAAGGAAGGTGTCCAGCCTACCCAGTCTTACAAGACTAGTAGATTATGAAGGATACTCAGACTCAGCACCTTGAAGAGAACCAATGCTCTAGAACAACATTTCATATAAGAGACTGGTAGCTCAGGGGATCAGGGCAAACTGTAGAAGCAAGGAGAATGTGGCGTCCCAATATTATATTCATTATTTGTACAATGTATATTTTTCTGATAAAGGTGCTTGTGAAATAGTGCATCAACTACATACTGTGCTACCATTCAGGAAAAAAGTTGAAAGTGTCATAATATTGTATCATTTGGATAACATCCTATAGACACTTGTAGCCAAAGGGAGCAGTGCCACAGAGAGGATATAGCAAAGTAGGATGAAACAACTGCTCTATGGTATATTTACGTAACAACAACAATTGTGAAACAATTGTGTATAGCGATACCATTTCACCCCAACTCGTCGGGGGCCTTACACCTTAGATAAGCTCATCAAATATATTTGTCAGGGTGAAGCCGCAATCGGAGATTGTGACAATTTATAAAAAAGGAGGGTATTTCACACTGGCCAGTCTGCCAGCTCTAGTCTGAAGTCTAGCGTTAAGACCTTCAGGTCGTCGAGGTGCGGTGCCCGCACTGAACGGCGTTCACTGAACGTCATTCAGTGAAGGAGCCCGACCTCCTGTCTCTGAACATGCTGAACCTGATGAGCGTCGTCAGGTTGACGGGTATGTTCAGTAGACAGTCGGGGACGGCAAGAACCCAGCGTGCACGCGCATTGCTGGTCCTTGCCGGCTATCCATTACCCGACTTTGTGAACAATGCGACCAAAACCTCCTGGTTTTGGTCGGATTGTTCACAAAGTCGGGTAATGGATAGGCCCCTTTAGTCTTTCCACCGATGCAAATGATCTGATCCACCTTGAAAGTAAAGAAGTTTTAAATTGCAAGAAAAGATTTTTCAGAAAAAGGTTGTATCAAATTTTTGCTAGTTTTTATTTATTTCTTCAATCAATAGGTTAACACAAAATTATTTCACAAATATTAGAAAGTATACGATTAATTGTAAGATCCCTGTTTTCTCCCAGTAGAGAGGGTATTCTTTCAGATCCTTGTATGATCCTTGTTTTCTCTCAGTAGAGAGGGTATTCTCTCAGTATTTTGCTTCTCAAAAATACTGATCTTCTGACCTATTAATAACATGTCATCTGCAATTCTGCATGACAATCTCACAAGCGAGAAGCTTTGACAACTCTCGATATATGTTCATGTTTATATCACCTAACACGTCCCTTAACAAAATGTTTACTTTTGGGTGGAATTTCATTTTAATAATTCTATCAAATTGTGTCAATATCCAATCCCATGCTTTCAATTTTTAACAAACATTTAACATTTCTTATATTTTTCTATATTTAATATTAGCTACATTATAAATTTCTTTCGTTTTTTTAAAGTTTCTCTTTTACTGTTCTTAAAATGAAAACTCCCTCATTTATCTTTTTAATTCCAACAGCTAAAATGTCTCCTGGGTTTTTAATAATTTCCTGGCATATTTAATTTCCCGGTGATCTTGGCAAACTCCCTGTAACTTTTCATGTAATGTTTAGAGCAAAAGAAATATTTGCATCTAAAAAAATGTACATGTCAGTAATTTCCTGATGTCCTACTAGGTTACCACGGCAACCAAATCAAGTATTGAAAAAAATGTATATTAAATTGCACTACTTCTAACACTGTTTCAGCCTGATTATATGCATGTATATGCAAATTAGTCCTGTATTATATCCTATTTGCAAAGAAAGTCTGTTTTGACTTTTTTCACACCAAAAAGTAGAAAACTACATGACTCAGGTATAATCATACCACAAAAAAAAACCTGATAATATTAAAAGTATTAAATTATTCTAACCTTATTGGGAGCATAGTTAATATATCTCAATCTCCCACATTACGAATAGATGTGGAATACGTTAGAACTCTGAACTTCATGATAATATATTAATGTAACCCATTATTTACGCAATATTTTACTGTAAATATGCATCCCAAATTCCTAAATTCTGTTGGTATATTCCATTGGGTACCTGAGTGAAGCAACTGGCTATTTTCTCAAATTAGTTTAGACAGACACAATATAAAAACTAAAATAGCTTTCAAGCATAATGAAGGAATGCTATCATCTATGAAACTGGAAATCTGTGAAACTGTGTAACCAAGATTATCAAACATCTACATGGTTGCTATAGGTTACTGTACATTTTTTTATCACCAATTCTTGTGCAACCCTTCCTTTACTTGATCTGAATTACATCAAAAAAAGGTTTATATCATATTATGTAAATGATATATATTTCTGGAACAAATTTACACACAGTTGCCCATATCAGGATGTTTTCTCCACAATAATGCTCTTACCTGATCTGTCACTTACTTGCTTTTATTAAGCTGACAGTCTTCACATTGCAAATAAAGAGGTTCACCTCTCAGCCATCTAGCATTGAATACCTTTAATTACCTGGCTCCAACTGTATTACTTAATACAGTCATTGTATGTACATAATGAAGCTCTAAAAGCCACACGCAAAAAAACATACTGCATACACATGCACCCACATATACTTATAAACAGTGGTATAGTTAGCTAGTTAGCTTTTGATAGTTAGCTTTTGATAGTTAGCTTTTGACATGTGGGGTGTAAAGCTCAAAATATAGGTGTTTCAAGCCCACAATTCAAATGCCAACATCTAAATACATTTGCATCCAAACGACATAAATAATAACCCTGACATTATATTAATACCAACACACACATGCACTACAGAAACAGTATAAAGGAACACAACCCGAAGTCAGTGATCGCCATACAGTAAACAGCTAACTTCCCTAAACTATACACATTATGCCCTTATCCCCAAACACTATGGCTGCCACCCCCATACCCCAGTGCCACTTACCTGTTGCTGATCTCATTATCTCTTCTTTCTTGTTCCCACCGTGTGTGCTATTGTCACTGAAACATGAAAAGCAGTGCATTGCCTTCTTCCAACTGCGGTTAACAGGTCCCACCACTGCCATGCCGCCTCAAGGTGAGGGTCCACTAGGGAGAAGGCAGTAGCTGTGCACTGCAGCAATAGGCTGTATGGTCCCTACATGGAGAGGAGTAATGTGCTACATCTGAGCAGTCAGTCATGGTCTTCCCATCCATCTGCATATCCACCACCCCTCTTCAGCTCCTCCATTTTCATGCCGGCACCCATGATAAGCATTATTATTTGTGGGGGGAAATAAAACATACTCTGCAGCCTCCAGATGGCCTTGCAATAAACTGACTGGTGCCCCCTCTCTGGTAGGCACCATTTTTAATATTTCTTCAGCAGTCGCTCCACCTTTACACCACCTAGCTACACCACTGCTTGTACATGCAGCCAAGTCATAAGCACAAGAAATATTTATTAACCATTTGTTTTTATAGAGATACTGTAGTAATTGTTATAGATTTGATTGAAATATAAAAAACCTCCTGAAATACACCAGATATCACATCCCTTAGAGCGTACAAATGAAGGCAGCAAAAAGATGTGGTCACAAAATCACATAATATCTACACAATTACTGAAGAAAGTTAGCAAATAGTATGGGTCTGGGGAAAACAAGGTGCTACTCAGGACACTTGCAGCACTCAAATGATCTATGGGTTACACCCTTATAACCAAATAACAATATATAAAATATAAAAGGTATAGATGTAATCAAATGTGCTATGCCATTGTTACGGCTCAGTACCGTCAATGAGGAATGGTCCCACATACGGCCTTGAGGGCTGGAAAACCTTAGCTGGATGTGGCTGGGTTGTTGCCTTGAGGGCTAGAGGAGCTAGAGGAGCTAGTTCAGAATGTGGCTTAAGAGCCAATAAGTTGTGGTGCGGCCTTTGGGCCAGTAGCAGCCTCTGGGTTGGATGGGCCTGTGGGATAGTAAGTGGTGATGCAGCCTTTTGGGCCGGTAGTAGCCTCTTGGCTGGATGAGGCCTGTGGGCCAATTAGTTGAGATGCGGCCTTTGCGCCAGTAGCAGCCTCTGGGCTGGATGAGGCCTGTGGGCCAATAGTTGTGATGCAGCCTTTGGGCCTGTTGCAGTCTCTGGGCTGGATGAGGCCTGTGGGCCAATTAGTTGTGATGCGGTCTTTGGGCCAGTAGCAGGCTCTGCGGTTGGATGAGGCCTGTGGGCCATTTAGTTGTGATGCGGCCTTTGGGTCGGTAGCAGCCTCTGGGCTGGATGAGGCCTGTGGGCCAATAGTTGAGATGTGGCCTTTGGGCTGAGTTGCTGCCTTGAGGGCAGAAAGAGTTGCTGGCTTGAAGGCAGAAAGACATGGCTAGGAGATGCTGTGGTGCACTAGTGTCACCAGGATGACACCAACGTTTGTACACAAAGTTGCGTAAACGGGATGCTAAGGTGCGCTTAATGCCGCCAAGATGACACAAGTGGTAGTATACAAGGATGCATACACAGGACGCTGAGGTGCACTTATTGCCACCCAGATGACACAAACGACTGTACACAGGGTTGCGTACACGGGATACTGGGTTGCATGCTCTGGACTCTGAGTGCAGTCTGTGTCATCTGGATGAGACAAATGGCAGAGGCAGGAATGGACCGTGCCGCCTAGATGACACAAATGGCAGGAACAATGGAGCTGGCTGGATACTGGAACTCGTCTGTGAAGGGGAGACCAAACGAAACCGGAAACACGTGAAACGATATCACCGGCATGGAGTGAAAGGCTGGCTGGAATTTAACAGAAACATGGCCCAACCAGAGCAAGCCTCCCTAATGACAGACTAGTGTGCACCTGGGCTGTGCACAGACAGGAGAACCAATTAGTGTGCACCTGATACTGCACACATACAGGCAGTAATTAATACAGAGCCTCAGTAGCAACTGAGACTTGAACTACAAACAATATGCTGCTACCACAGATCCTAACAGGAGGAAGGAGGAGACTTCAGCGAATGCTTGCCCGGCATTCACCCTGCACAGCATTGGCAGTACGGCAGATTGTGACAGCCATATACTGCAGAGTAATCAATATAGGAAATATACTTTCCTTAGAAGTAAAAAGTATGAAGATGTAATCTTCCCAGTTGGACCAATGAAATATAATTTTCATAATATATGGAAAGAAAAGGATATGGAAAACAAAGTTTAATCTGTCACACAAAATGTATTGTTTTCACATTATATTACAGCACATGCTTCAATGTCGCATTGCGCATGCTTGCTGGTGTCACAGCAATGCTGCTCGCAGAGAGCATTTAGATTGACAGGGGCCGTTTGTGTGTGGTAATGGAGGGGTTGTTTGAAATATGTGGGCAAGTTGGATCCAGCAACTGCATCTTTGCACGCAGTTTCACTGGTGCCGGTGTCTTAGTTCCATCAGCCATTTTGAATAATCATAGGGATACTCAGAAGGCCGATAATCAAGTGATCTGCAACCAATGATGTGTCTTTGTTTGCAACTTTTTACGCAGCTGCTTGGATTTGCAAAGCACTGGTGAGTGTCTTAATACATATACTGGTGACTGCCACATTTGCATATTATCCCATGATGCAAAAAGATGCCGGTGTGACAGAATTAGTGTACAACTGTGAATTAGAGGTGTGTGCTGGCCCAGGTGTTTTGATTTTGGATCTGGAATAATCTGAATGTTTTGGTTTTGGTTTAGCAAAACCACCCTTAAATGTTTTGGTTTTGGATCTGAATTTTAAAAGAAAAATGGTAAAATGTTTTTAAAAACAGTTAAAATCATGAAATTTTTGCAATCCAAATTTTGAAATTCAGATATAAAATCCAAATTCCGAACCGCTGGAAGATTAGAACCGTGACTCGCATTTATCCAGATCTCCCCAGGAGCTTAGAACTGTGACTCAGATCTGTCTCGATTCATGAAATTCAGGTGGATTCGGATTTCTGGAGAACCGAACCACACATCTCTAATCTGAATCAGGCTCTATATCAGGTATTGTCAAGCAAGTGGTCAATATTAAAAACCAGGACATTTCCATAATGAACATTTTCCTAGAACACAAATTCCAGAGACAATTTTACCATGTTTACAGAAAGTTCAGAAGGAGACACTATGCCAGCCATAGGACATGTAAGTGTCAATGGTGTTTGCAATGGTGTGCCAATGGTGGAGTGTTTGAATCCACTGGCGGATTTGCACTGTCCATGGACATTGAATGTGGGCATCCGGTAGACTGGCATTTGCATATTATCGCAGTTGTGAATCCAAAATAAATTGCAGCTGCGCATGTATTAGTGTCCACCTCTGAATCCGGCCTTCTATCATCAGAATTTTACACCTGCCAAACATCCTGTTTCTCCACAAAACTTGTTTTAAATCTTCACAATAATTTAGTTGCAAAAATCAGAATAAGGCAAATAATTTGTAAGCCAGTCAATCATAACTGCGCCAAACACCAATGTTGGATTAATCATGATCCACATTGAATTGGAAAGTATTTAAGCCAAGCATAACTGTGCCAAAGTATTAAAATAGGCTAATATAAATGATAATGTTCAGCCAAACAATGCATATGGCCTACATGGATACAAGTCTGATAACTATACAATCAGATGGCAAATTGTACGCCACTTTATGTGGGCAACAATACAAAGCTTCTTTGCTAACATTACCACCTTATTTTTGACAGTTCTATCATGTAATGGGTCTTTTTCTGTATTCAACTGTACTATATTGGGGGAGATGTACAAAGTTCTGAAAAGTGATAAATTGGAGAGTGATAAACCACCAGCCACTCAGCTCCTAACTGTCATGTTACAGATGTGTTTGAAAAATTACAGGAGCTGATTGGAGGAGGACATTTGCCCCATTATCACATTATATATACAGTACATGTCTGTTTTAATAATGCAGTAATAACCAGTACATTGAATAGACAATATTTAAACAAGTCATTTTGCCTATACTGATACATTTACTATAATTGGTGTTTACACTGATCCAAATCATTTCGGAAAAGTACAGTATGAAAAAAACAAGTTGTAATTGAATATTTATTGAGGCAGAGCAACCCATGCCAACTGCAGCACTCTGATGAAGGGCATCACTGTCTAATCGACCATTCAAATAACATATCTGCACTGGGATACCGTACCAAAAACACATGCATTTGCTTGATAATGAGCTCTTTTAAATCGTTAGAGAATAAATACTAATTCAGTACAGAAAATGGTAAAGACTGTCATTAAAGAGTGATTGTCTTAAAGATTCCCATTGTAAAGTGCCAAAACATTTATTTTAATCTGCCTTCAGTTAATTGCCCAAAGTACTTTGCTCTTCCCCTTCCCATTGTAGCATTCAGCTAATGCCTACGGCTCATAAAATATGACATATACTGTGAATGCAAGTGCCATACCCTAATAAATATTGGTGGCTGCTGTTCAAGATGGCACAAAGAGATATTTTGGGATAAAGCCCAGATAGTGTACTAATCTCCATTACTTACACAAAGGGTTTCATTGCTTTGACAGCTTAATAGCTAATGATATGCTGTCCAAAAATTCTGCATTTGCAGGTCATCTGTCATGGCCTAGAAATTCACTGTAAGCATACAAAGTACAGAATTCTTTTAACATGAAAAGTGTTGACAAAATTGCAGCATTTGTAAAGGTGGAAACAGGACAATGTGCAAAGAGTTTGCATTACAAGGCTATAAAAATAACTATGTATATCGGAACATCTTTTAGTAAAAAGTTGGTGCAATCTGCCAGACAGATGCTTTGTCAGTTGGTAGGATATAATACCCTACGCCAATAGCATGGACCAATTGGTGATCAATCACACACTAATTCTTCTGCAATATTAAATATTATTACTGTATGAAGACCTTGGTACTGTAACAATTGTTCAGGATTTATGAATACTAAAGAAGATTGATTGAAGAAAACTATACCCAGAGCTGTAACTAGCCTTTAGGTGCCCTGGGCCAGAGAGAGAGCTGTCGACTCCTCCCCATCCACCACCACCCATTTCAAAGGGGTATGGCTTCATGGGAAAAAAGGGGCATGACAAATCTAATTTGTCCCATACAATGGGTACCGATCCCATTGTAAGACTGTTATATAATATATATATATATATATATATATATATATATATATATATATACAGTCAGGTGCATAAATATTGGGACATTGACAGAATTTTCATATTTTGGCCTCTATTCACCACCACAATGGCTTTGAAATGAAACAAACAAGATGTGCTTTAACTGCAGACTTTCAGATTTAATTTGAGGGTAATTGCATCCAAATCAGGTGAACGGTGTAGGAATTACAACGGTTTCTATATGTGCCTCCCACTTTTTAAGGGGCCAAAAGTAAAGGGACTATCAACTCAAAAGCTATTTCATGGACAGGTGTGGGCTATTCCCTCGTTATTTCATTATCAATTAAGCAGGTAAAAGGTCTGGAGCTGATTCTAGGTGTGACATTTGCATTTGGAATCAGTTGCTGTCGACTCTCAATATGAGATCCAAAGAGCTGTCACTATCAGTGAAGCAAGCCATCATTAGGCTGAAAAATCAAAACAAACCCATCAGAGAGATAGCAAACACATTAGGTGTGGCCAAATCAACTGTTTGGAACATTCTTAAAAAGAAAGAATGCACTGGAGAGCTCAGCAACACCAAAAGACCCGTAAGACCACAGAAAACAACTGTGGTGGATGACAGAAGAATAATTTCCCTGGTGAAGAAAAACCCCTTCACAACAGTTGGCCAAATCAAGAACACTCTCCAGGAGGTAGGTGTATATGTGTCAAAGTCAACAATCAAGAGAAGACTTCACAAGAGAGAATATAGAGGGTTCACCACAAGATGTAAACCATTGGTGAGCCACAAAAACAGGAAGACCAGATTAGAGTTTGCCAAACAACATCTAAAAAAGCTATTACAGTTCTGGAACAACAGCCTATGGATAGATGAGACAAAGATCAACTTGTTACAGACTGATGGGAAGAGAAGAGTATGGAGAAGGAAAGGAACTGCTCATGATCCAAAACATACCACCTCATCAGTGAAGCATGGTGGTGGTAGTGTCATGGCGTGGGCATGTATGGCTGCCAATGGAACTGGTTCCCTTGTATTTATTGATGATGTGACTGCTGACAAAAGCAACAGAATGACTTCTGAAGTGTTTTGGGCAATATTATTTGCTCATATTCAGTCAAATGCTTCAGAACTCATTGGACGGCGCTTCACAGTGCAGATGGACAATGACCCGAAGCATACTGCAAAAGCAACCAAAGAGCTTTTTAAGGCTAAAAAGTGGAATGTTATGCAATGGCCAAGTCAATCCCTGACCTGAATCCGATTGAGAATGCATTTCACCTGATGAAGACAAAACTGCAGGGAAAATGCCCCAAGAACAAGCAGGAACTGAAGACATTTGCAGTAGAGGCCTGGCAGAGCATCACCAGGGATGAAACCCAGTGTTTGGTGATGTCTATGCGTTCCAGACTTCAGGCTATAATTGTCTGCAAAGGATTTGCAACAAAGTATTAAAAAGTGAAAGTTAGATTTAGGATTGGTTAGTTTGTCCCTTTACTTTTGGCTCCTTAAAAAGTGGGAGGCACACATAGAAACCATTGTAATTCCTACACCGTTCACCTGATTTGGATGTAATTACCCTCAAATTAAATCTGAAAGTCTGCAGTTAAAGCACATCTTGTTTGTTTAATTTCAAAGCCATTGTGGTGGTGAATAGAGGCCAAAATATGAAAATTCTGTCAATGTCCCAATATTTATGCACCTGACTGCACTAGCGCACGCAGGGGGGGTTTCTGAGTACCCAGAAACCCCCCCGACCAACTATTTTTTTTTCAGAGACAGAGACTGACTTGTCTCCATCTCTGCATAATCAGCGGGCCACCCTCGGAGCTGGCCAGCTGCTGCCTGTTCAGCTGTCAGCGCTTCTGCATCAGGTGCTTTCATACCTACTGACACGGAAGCGCTGACAGTTGAACCGACAGTGGCCGGGCAGCGCGCAGTGATCACCAGGGAGTGGACTGGAGGCCCGGACAAAGAGGGGTCCCGCACGCCCGGCACCGCCGCTCCCGACCCACGAGCCCGCTATGCTGCAGTGTAAAGCCTGCAAGTTTTTTTTTCATTTGGAGAGAGAGAGATGGCGAGACCCAGTGGCCGGCGCGCATGACGTTATGCCGAGCCACTGACAGCAGAGGTCTTTGAGCCGCGGCTTTTGACTGAGGAGCTACTACAAGCAGCAGGTAAGTGTGGGGTTGGGGCTGGATGTCTGGGGCAGGGACTGGGAGGCTGGCTATTGGGCTGTGGCAGGGGCTGGCAGGCTGCCTACCGGGCTGTGGCTGTCTGTCTGGAAAAGAGGCTGGCACCCACACTGGGGCAGGGGCTGGCTATCTGGGGCTGGGTGGCTGTCTGGCTGCGGCAGGGGCTGGCTGGGACTGGTAGTTTGGGGCTGGCTGGGACTGGTAGTTTGGGGCTGATATACATGTGTGTATGTATATGTAAAATATATATATATAATTTTATATATATATATATATATATATTTTATAAATGGAAACCCCCCCTTAAAAATCCTGCGTTTGCCCCTGGACTGTATGTATATATATATATATATATATATATATATATATATATATATATATATATATATATAAATATCTTTGCTGATAATTTGGAGTACACCCTGGTATTTGTTCCTTATATGTGGAATGCCGGTCCCTATGGTACTGTGTTTATATGTTTGTCCCTGGTCCAAAATTGGAGATGAGTCAAATGAAGACATATGTGAAGCCCGATATTACATCTGATATTTGACCACCAACACAGTTATTAGGAAACCAAGGCAAATATTTATGAGTGGGTGAAAAGCCTATTGCCTATGAAAACACACAGTACATAATTTACCTGAAAATGTATGGGGAAGCCTATTGGATAAGTAATATAACAAGTCTCTAAGTATGGCAATAATAAATCAAAGAAATTTAAAATGCATTGTCTTAATTATTATTTTTTTTTTTAATAAATTAAACTAAAGGCCAATTCTGGGCTTTCAGGTTCAATGTGCATGCACATGCCATTAAGTCAGTTTAGCCATGTACACATGTGGAGAGACTGGCTTGGAGACGTGCTAAATAAACTGTTAAAAACAGGCCAGTATTAATGGAGGTTTAGGTTTCCCCCATTTCTGAAACTATTGTGGCAGTTTCAAAACCAAAATATCACGTACAGTTAGCCCAAACTGTACCTATATATTAATTACGGTAATAACAAATTATTGAATGAAAAAAAAACCCTCCCTCCCCTTCTGTAACAGACCGCACTACTCCACATTGGGGCTTCTAGGGCGCCCAACCAAATGGTCTGGCCCCTGCATCTAGAGATGTCCATCCCAATGTTTAGTAGCCATTGGGTACCAGGGATAAGGATGTGTAATATAGTGCTCATTCTTATAATGCCACAAGAGTGGCCATAACAAGTGTTGGGTCCCTTAGGACCATTGTTCCACTTAGTTGAACTAAAATAAAAATATGCCCTATTATTAATATAAATAGAGAATGCTTCCCCCTTATTAATGTATATAAAGATCTGTGCTTAATATAAATAATGTTTCCCCTTATTAATGTATATAGAGATCTGTGCTTACTATAAATAGAGAATGCTTCCCCCTTATTGATGTATATAGAGATCTGTGCTTAATATAAATAGAATATTGTGCCGCATGATTTGTATTAGCTTTTTATTAATATATTTGATATTTTCAAAATGTTTGAAATCTTATTCAACATGAAACAATTTAAAAGTCTACTTTATATAAGCTTCCTTGAACAGGTTAAATCATCACAAGAGTAAAGCATTTATTGTGCCAAGAACTATCAAACTGAAATGTATATTGTTCAGGGAATTAATCCATAACTGGCTTATTCTATTATGTTTTACGCTGGAGATCATTGGATCAGTTTTAATTATTTTGTGACTTCCTTTATCTCCTGATTTTGAGATATTGGATGGCCATTGCCAAGCAGAAGTAGAATATACAGTAAAATGGGTGATTTTAGCTGACTATAGAAAAACAGAAATAGATTTAAGAACACGAAATGTATGAACATGAACAAGTAATTAAATTAGAGCTGTGCAGTTTGGTTCCCAAGAAATTCGAATCTACCCGAATTTTTTGAATCTGGACAGATCTGTGTCACAGTTCTGATCTTCCCACGGTTCGGAATTCGGATTTTCAATCTGAATTTCGGGTTTTGGATTGCAAAAATTACATGATTTTAGCTGGTTTTAAAAACATTTAATCAATTTGTTTTTTGTTTAAAAAAAAAAAAAACCTAGATCCAAAACCAGAACCAAAACACTTGAGGGTGGTTTTGCAAAACCAAAACACAAATATGAATCCAAATTCAAAACTAAAACATGAGCGTAGCACACATCTCTAATATAAATGTTTGAATTCGTGATTGTTTATTTTTATTTTTTGCATTACTTCATTTGTTGACTGTCTAAGTGAATGACATTCAAGGACAACTTTACAAAAGTGCAGTTTGAGCAAACTGCATGTTTTTTTGCATTTTTATGTGTTTCTTGAAAACCGTGCAGGTTATCAGAGTGTACAGTGCATCAAAGAGTATTATCATTTCAAACCACACACTAATGAGCATTATTTCAAACAGGCAGATCTGAGTCTGTAATCCTGATTTTTACGCATGAAAAGCATACAAACTGTGCAATGTATTAAGTTGTGGTTTGGAAAAATTACATGTCAAACTGTCTGAAAAAGAAAGTTTTTTTAAACATAGTCCTTATTAGTGAGATTACACAAAATGCATACTGGGCCTGATTCAGACCCGCTCGCGAGCGCTATGCGCTCACAAGCGGGTCGATGGTGGCCCAGTGCGCATGTGCACGATGGAGCCGGCTCCATTGTGCACATGCGCAAGACCCGGATAGTGATGGGCAAACCGTCGCTCCAGGTCTTGTACCAAAGGGGGCATGCTGTTGATGTTGAGTGACAGCATGCCCCCTTTGGTGGGCAGGCCGGGGGCGTGGCTGCCCAGACGGAGGCGTTCCCATGGGAACGCCTACCGTCTGGGGCCTGCCTCACTGACATCACAAGTGATGCCAGTGGGAGTGCTTTCGGCTATGTTAGAGCCGAAAGCACTCTTGGTCTTGCGGCAACGAGACCCTACCAAGGGTCTCGTCGCAAGCCTGATGGTCGCGATGGTCTTGACCATCACGACCATCATCATGGCCGCTCGCTATAGTTGTGGGTGGTCACCCACAGCTATGCGAGCGGCCAGGAGGCCGTTCTGAAAAACCATAAGGCCGGCCCTGATTCAGAGCGAGCGCTCTGTCAGAGCGTCCGGCTCTGAGTCAGGCCCACTGATCTGGCCTGTAAGAAAGATTAGGAAAAATTCTGAATGCATTGTGTATTTTTATTTTTTTTAATCTTACTTGCATTCTCCTTAGGCTTGGCAAGTGTCATGTGATGAATTTATGGCACAAAGGGAACTTTTATATGTGTTTTTTAGATGTATGTAGATTTTAGTTGCCTATATAATATGGATAACATAGCGTATTGTACAGAATATAAATTTTTACAGCTGCACTTTGTTTGTACAGGTAGCTTTATACCATTATTTTGCTGTTTGCATGCTCTTTTACCAAAAGGAATTGGTCAGGTGCTCCCTGAAAGCATTGCAAATCTTCCTTCATTGAATTGTATTGTTCTGGCAATTGCAAAAAAAAAGCTTCAATAGTTTCTCCAGCTGATTTATCTCTGTCAGCCTGTCTGCATACAGTGAGGCAGCTGCAGCATATCACAGCCTGTAAATGGATATAAATCATGAAGAACAATTAAAACTTCAGTTAGAAGGTTGAGTGAAGCTGGACTGAGTACAAAACTTTGCACCTAAACATATAGGAAGGAATCAAAACTACGTGCCTTCGAGAATTCTGTAAGTCACCCATAGGTTTTATTATTTACCCTCCACTTAACTAAAATAAATAATGACACAGACAACTGTTTAAAGCTGGAAACACAATGACAGATATGTTGGGCGATCAATTTATCAGCCAATATATCTGCTGGCAGTCAACCAGTGTGTACCCACGATATGCTCACAGACATATCGCATTGGCTGTGCTGCGCAGTCGATGAGCAGGTATGTCTGCAGACATATCTGTCCATCGACAAGTGTGTACAGGCGGTCTGCAGACACATGCAGTGGCAGCCACGGAGAGGGGGGGCGGACACGCCCCCGCCCCCTCCTACACACTGAACACAGATGATGGTCGTTCAGTGTGTACGAACAACCATCATCTGCAGATATATCTGTTTAGTGTGCACCAAGCATTAGTTTGTGTTCTCGGTGGAACAAGATAAGATTCTTGGATACAAAGATGTTAATCAAGCCAAACAAACAAATATCTCAGTTAAAAAGATATTTATTACAAAGCAAAACACAGTATATTATTAAACGTTACTTAACTTGCTCGTTAGCTCCACTAATTAGAATATACAGTAAATGGTCACACACTGGATCCAGGAGTCTCTATCCTCATACATGTGACTGGTTTCAAAGAAAACAATTCCTGGTCACTGTCTGCAGATCACTTCTAGGCAAAGGCTGCCGGAAATTCCTTTGTCCTGGGCTTTTATACCATCCTGCCATCAGGCTCCAGACACCACTTACAAATATGGGTTTAAATCTGTTTCCAACTACACTATTGGTTAAATACTGATAAGAAAGCTTTAACAAACTAACGCATGTGTACTGTACCTACAGACAACGCCATGAGAATTTATGGCATGTCTAGTTTCCGCATTCCTGTACCATTTCATGCCTGATCACTATCTAATGGCTGACACATTCAGAAAAGCACAGAATACAACATGGCACAGTCAAAGTTATTAATGGAATTTAAATTATTGATCAATCAGAGCAATGATAGCGAAAAGCAGTGCTCCTCAGCCATAGCACCAGGAATAAATAATTAAATAACAGCTGGGGGCAAAATTTCCAACCCATGCGCAGAACTGAATTGGTATGATTTATGGTTGGAATCCCGACACCAGCCTAACCCCCCTTCCCCGCTGCCTATACCTAAGTCCCCCGGGGGGGTGCCTAGCCCTAACCTCCCCCTGGGGGTGCCTAACCCTTCCCCCCTTCCCCTAGCCTAAACCTAACCTCCAGGGGGGATGCCTAAACCCTAAGTCCCCCCCGGGAACCCTAAACCTAACCCTCACCATCCTTCAGCGGCTATCCGCGCTCGGCGCCCGGCATCCCTTCGATCGGGATGCCGGGTGTCGGTCTCCCGGCGTATGTCTAATTGCAGGTGTCGGCATATCGACGCCTGTTTTTAGACCCTTGCCAGGATATGACAGTCGGGTACAACCACCTATCCTTAATTGGCTGGTCCCTCCCTGAGATAGAGACCTGGTCCCCACCCTCAGTCACTGACTCTCTGCTCCCGTAGGGGAAATACTAGTAAAGCCCTGTTGTGCAAAACTTGAGCTACCGAGGAGCACAGCCTTCCGCCTGCTGTTCCTCCCTTGTTGGAAGAGAACATCAAATACATTGCAATTAAATTCAGAAAAATAACAAATATTTTTTAAGAAAAAGGAAATAGATCCTTGTCCAGAATATATATGTCAAACTAAAACCTGCCTACCAGGAACTACTGATTGGCCAGCTAACTTCGCTGACAACTAAGTACACCAATCAAAAACTAAATCAAAATACCCAATTATAACCAGTTTTGCTTCAATAAAAAAACAGATTCTTATATCCTCTCTGGTTTATACAAGCTCTCGAGTGTTTTTAGCCAATTACCTGCTACTCCTCACTCTAGCCATAATCATGAGAAGGCAGCAGTGGGCGTCTTTATGTTTGGGTAAACCTGGCAACCGTTAGCACATTTTTGCAGCTGCGATGCATATGAAATCGCAACTGTGATCACACTAGCGTGCATCTCTGAATTAGGCCCTATGATGATAATTACCCAAATGTACAGGTTTGACCCTTTATTCTGTTAACCACTGCAGTTGTCATGCTTTCCGATGTGCCCTATGTAATTTGTAACATGCCATCTTAGGCAATACAGATACTCTTCAGAAAACTTAAATTATTGGAGAAAATAATATTGGGTTTGATGTCTGATCTCTGTATTATATGGTGGTCACTGATGTTCTCTGCATAATATGGAGGCCACTGATGTTCTCTGTTTTACATGGGGTCACTGAAATGCTCTCTGTATTATATGATGGTTACTGCAATGCACTCTGTATTATATGGTGGTCACTGCAATGCTCTTTGTATTATATGGTGATCACTGCCATGCTCTGTGGTAGGTGAGGGTGTGTAATATATACAGCTATTCTTACCATTTAGCCTTATGACAGTGGAACTTACATGCTTCATTTTAAAGTGAAGTACAGAATAAATGCAGCCGGTGTTGTCACTTTAATGTAACGGGGCAAAAAATTAGTTTCGCCATCTGTATTCAAGCAAGCCAATGTTTACTACTATCTACTGGGGAGTGCTGAGCTGAGTCTATGCCCCGGTTGACAACAACCTTAGCTCCATCCCTGGGGAATGTTGAATGAAAACCTGTCAGGACCCACAACATTCTGATGTATGAGGAGGACTCTATATGTGCACATACTGTGCCCACTGACGGTGCTGTGCTTCTCTTCCACTATCTGTCTTTAGTTCTTGTATGAGCACCTATGCTCTGCCATTGCTTCCTGTAGTCCATCACATACTGGATACTCTTTGACTATCCCAGTCTCTACATGTCCCCACCAGGCCCTAGTGTGTATGAATCCACGTCCCAGTATCTATACCAGAGGTGGGGAACCTTTTCTCTGCTGAGGATGCTCCGGGGAGCTGAAAGGGCAATGGTGTGACTGTCTGAAGTGCCCTAAGGACGCTCCAGGTGGCACTGCTGCATATATTCTGGCTGCAGGGTGCCATTCTAGACACCCTGCTAGCCAGATTAGGCTAGCAGAAAAAAGCTCAAAGGGCCAAATCCAAATGATTCTGGGGGCCTTATACAGCCCCCAGGCCTGAGGTTCCTCATCCCTGATCTATACCTTCATATCCAACCCCAAAAACCAGTATATATGTGTCTCATTGTGCCCCCCCAGGCCCCAGTGTGTGTATGTCTCCAAGTGCCCCTATCCCCGTCATCAGTGTGTATGTCCCCCCAGTTGCACACCTATTTCTACTATTTATCTTCCCCTCTGCCCTTCATAAACCACTTTTCCTCTTGCTCTGCTGCCTCTCCGGCCACCCCCTTCCTACTTCTGCCATCTTCAGCCCTTTCCTTCCTCGTCTACTGCTGTAGGTGATGGAATCCTGCTGACTGCTGATCAGAAATGACATGGAGAAACCTCAGGATGGCAGGTAAGCACAATCTTCTAATTTAAATTATTTTATTCCCTATAACACTGCTGGCACTCACAAAAACCTTGATGTCAGTAAAATTTGCTGACAAATTCTTCCCCATATGAATTGCACAAGTGTCATGGAGGAGTTTGTATAACCTCAATACCTACAGTATTCTGTTAATAGATTAAGGGTTATAATTCAATTAGCTGCAAAAGGCTGCCATTGTGCGAATGTGTACTTATAGCGCAATCCTATTAGCTGTGGTTTTTCCGAGTTCGAATTCTCCATAACAAAAAGATGTGATAAGTTTTCACCACCTCATGAGCAAGTGATAAGTTGTGCAAAGCCCCTATTTTTGGCTAAAAATGTCAGGACCTAGTTTAGATTCACTGGAACGCTCTCCTTAATGACTAGTTAGGGAAAAAAATTTAATTAGCTTAATTGGCCAATAATGACATGTAATTATTGGGGTGAAAAAGTGTGAAGTGCAGGAAAATGGGTTAATTGATGTGGGACAGGTATATGGGGTGCTATATGAATGGGACATGTGTTTTTAAGACTGCAGGTGGATGTTAGAGGAGTCTTTTGATGGGCTGCAGAATACCGGTCCCCCACCGGGCCCTTTCAACAGTATGCTCTGGGCTATAGTCCTAAAACAGTACACCCTTGGTTATAGTCCTAAAACAGTATGTCCTATGCTATAGTCCTAAAACAGTACACCCTGGGCTATAGTCCTAAAACAGTACACCCTGGGCTAAAGCATCAGCAATTTTCTTACTCATTCTTGATGTCTTCACTGCCAAGTGAATCATGGAGTTTCTAAGATTTAGGGGTCTATTTACTAAGCACTGTTAGGAGACAGAGTGAAAAGTGATAAGAAAGTGATAAGGTGCCAGCCAATCAGCTCTCAACTGTCATTTTTCAAACACAGCATGTGGGATGACAGTTGGGAGCTGATTGGCTGGCACCTTATCACTTTCTTATCACATTTCACTTTGTCTCCTAAAACTGCTTAGTAAATAGACCCCTTAATCAGATTAATATGGTAAACTTAGGTAAAGGTGGATGTACCAGTGGACTAAATGTAGCAATGGAACATTTATTTTTCAGCACATATCTCCCAGTAATTTACATGAATATGCATTCCAGACCTATAAAATCTGTGCACTGTCTGTTCTTTTTTTAAAACCATAACAATAAAACACAAAAGACAAACCTGGACCCATTTGTCTCCTGACATGGGTATCAAAAAGCTGCTCAACTGCTCCACATATTTCATTCATCTTGTAAAATAGATAATCTTTAAGCATCCATGTCTACTCTCCCAATTTGACTGGGCACCTCCCAAAAATCGGGTAAAGCTCCCGGCCCCCTAAAAAAGCAGGCAAGTGTCCCGGCCAGCCCCTGACCCCCATGCATCTGCAACACAAATCCCCCGCAGCGGGGAGGGGGAGGGGATGATGCAATTCCCTACTTCACAATGCCAGTAATCTCTGCATTTTGGTCCCTACTCTGTCCCTAATGCCGGGTAAATATTCCCGGACGTGCCCCCCTATGCTGTGCCACGCCCCCCGCCTATGCTGACCTGGCAACCCAGTCCCAGAGAGGCAGCCACAATTTCGGCAAGCATGTTTTTATGATATGAATGAGATAGCACTGTACATCTTTTATCTTACATTTCCAATCTTCCTCATTCTCAGTATTTATTATATGTACCATGATTTATAATTTTATTTATCAAGCACAATAACAAGTTATAAATCTATAGCAGCCATTGCTAACACTTCGTAAAGAGAAAGTAAAATAGTGCATATTACCATAAGAGTGATGCATGTGTATAAAAAAACAAGACGCTAAATGAAAAACATAGTGCCAGCAAAAGAGAAAATAAACTATTTCAATCTTCTCCTTCTGCTTAGCTCTTTGAAACTTTTTGACAGCTCTAATTAGAAGTTCTTTTCACTATTGCCCAGCAAAGTCACTTCACCGTTGCTATGTCTCCCAGTAAATTTCATCTGCTGTATTGTCAAAATCTCTTGAGTTCTTTGCCCTGCTCCTTTGAGCTGGAAAAAGAGTTTTTGGAGTGAATAATTGTTGATTTAATTGGTTGTACACCAGTGTATTACCTAGTCAGCAAGGTTGATAAAGGAGAGCTGCATCAGAGAAACACTGTTGAAAGCTGTATATGCTGCACTCAATCGCATGGTTTATTGGATCTAACAACCAAATTGTAATGATAAAATCATGACACAAACTACAGACGTAGCAAGTGCTTAACTGCAAATCGGTGCGCCATGCTGTCATTCATGTAATGCACTTTGGCGTTTTAAGGGAACACACTGTATCATAATGCCAAAGTTTGTAACTTCATCATTACCCGTTTTACCCTACCTTTTTTAATTTTATTTTTTATGTACTGTTTCTACTGCCTGATGGTTTTTCTATTGACAGTGTATGTAACGCTAAAAATAAATAAATAGCATATAGCAGCTAACTCAAAAACAGCACAAATGTTTTAGCCAGTACTGCTGTAACACTAAAAACGTGAATACAGCACTAGCCAACTCATTAGGACCAGAATTATCTAAGAAAGTGGACTTGGAACTACAACTGGCAGTAATCCCTGGAAGACATTGCCTGCTATGACTTGCTGGAACGGCAAGTGCCATTTGTACCAATGGTTGCCAAAGCATTCTATAACTTGTGAAAATACAATCACCAGCTCAATATTGCAGCCATTGAGTGCTGGGACATATAGAACAAAAATAAAAGTACAAAGGTGTTTTTTGTACCAAATCAGTGGTTTGCAAATTTGTTTTAGGCACTACATGCTACACAAAAAAACAACAACAGAAAAACAGCTGAAAATCCATATAAAAAGAACACAACTAGTCATCATGGAGTGCAATGCTAAATGACAGGCAATTGAACATAACATTGAATGGAGCTAGACAAGCCTTATGCATCTACTCAAGTATAGTGCATGTGATGCATCTTTGCTACTAGCATCTACAGCTGAAGCAGAACCGGATCTTATTACTTGTTACATGTATGATGCACCTTTGCTCATGATGTATCCATACACCAGCATCTACAATACAATACAATACAACACTACAGCATATTAATCACCAGTGCATAGTGCTATGTTGTAAAATATCCATACCTAATTTATCTAATGGCTAAATGACATAGGGCTTGATTCGGAGATGGTCACAATCAGTGGTGGATTTTTACTAGAGGCTGTGAGGCTGCAGCCCCCCCCCCCCAGTAAAATCAGCCACTTCAGTGAGCTAGTGCAGTCCCTGACTACACTGGCTACACTGTGACTGGAGGTGGCTTCCCATTGGAAGTGCCACCTGCCAGTCAGTGCCCATTTCAAAAATGGCACCTCAGTTTAGAGCTGCCGAAGAAAAATATCTGCCGGTGAAGTCCTGGTTGGGCGGCAGCCATGCAAAAGAGCTTAAAGGCCACCTCCCTCCAGGTAAAGTCACTGTGGAAGTCCTGGGGGAGGTGGCAGCCATGCAAAAGAGCTTAAAGGCTGCTGACCCCCAGGTGAAGGTGCAGGAAAATAACATATTAAATCAATCGGTGTCATTGTTTTATTTTAATTTTTTTTTACAGGGGTACTATAGGTACCAGCAGGCCCTTTATCATCTGCTTGCTGGTACTTGTGGTTCTCCAAATACAAGCATGCGGTGGAGGCCTGCTGGGATCTGCAGTCATACTGCAAAAGACAATATATTTTCATATGCACCACACTACACTATTAACCCAGCACAAACTGGCCAGGGGTGCCAGGGGATAGCCCTGGGCTATCAGTCCAGGCCTGGGGTGCCCTGGAGAGGGGAACCCCTTTATAGGGGGTCCCCAACTCCCCAGGGATGCCTGGCATGGGCTGACTAGTGGTCAGGGGAGATGCTTTGGCTGGGGCACCTGGTGATAGGGCTCCCCTGGCTGTGGCATTACTCCCCCACTAGAAAAAGTCCGGTGCTGGTTCTGGTAAATACAGGGGAACCCTACACATTTTTTCCCCTGTATTTCCAGAAGCAGGTCCGGCTTAGAGCCTAGTGCTGGTTGGGCTTAATACAGGGGACCCCTATGTTGTTTGTCCCGTATTTTGTCAACCAGGACTGGTTCTGAACAGCCTGGTGCTGGTTGTGCCTCATATGGGGGACCCCTACATCATTTGTTCCCTTTATTTAGCACAACAGTACTGGATATCCAGAGCCCAGGCTGGTTGTTTCTTGGGGAGGGCTGTAGAGGAATCTTTTCTATATTATATTTATCAATCAGGGATGCCAATTATTGAAGATGGAGTCATCAATAATAATATATGTATACTATATTTATATAATTAGAAATATAGATAAAGTTCAATTAACATACGTTTTATCATATATATATTTGCCAATACATGCATACGTATGAATTATGATTCCAAAAGTGAGTTCAAACATGAAATTCAAGCTCTGATACTTATTTACAGGCAAAACAAATTATACATGAAGGGATTTGTATTCAGGTTCGCGCTAAAGGGTTTTGTGTAGTACCTCTAGGTGCTACACACTGGGAAGGTGTCCCAACCTTCCTTAGTATTTATAGGGAATGGGGCATAGTGTCAGTTCTCTGAGGTCCTATTGTATTGCTACAAAGTTGTGATTTGTAGACTATGTAGATGGTACGTGTAGTGGAACTGATTGTCTCGTGTTAATGGAATATATGGATAATGTCGCTATAGTCCTGGTGTGATCCACCTAAAATGAACTGTAGTATGGATGTTCTTACAAAAAACAGTCTCAGCAATCAGTCACTGGTTTGCAAAAACTTTGGGCAGATAGGTTCATCTGTGTCTCAATGAATGAGTTATATATGATAATGTTCAAAAAAGTAACTGATAAGTAGTAGCGTAGTGTGGAAAACTTCTCCCCTCTCCAACTGGTATCTGTATCAGTATGTTGCCACTCCACCTCAGAATTCACACATAACAAAGCAGAGTATCAGGTACTGGTGGACACCAGTATACAGAAAAGTGGGTAAACTGTATTGACTTACTGCTGGTTCACCAGACATGCTCTTTTTGCATGGTTTGTGCATGTGGGTAAGAGGGGGTATAGGACATTATGGTCCAAGTAAACCTAAACAAAATACACTATGTACGTGGAGAGGGTAAAGGTATCATTTATTTCTCTGTCCACATGCCTTGGCACGGCTCATATGGTTGCAGAGGGTATAAAAACAAAGGGGTATACACTTTGAACTATTTGTAAAACAGACATCACAGTCAGTTTAAAAAGAAGATGAATTTATTTCAAGAAAAAAGTACCAAAGTAGTGTTCCAGTGTCTCCCAACGCGTTTCAGCCCATGTAGGGACTTTTTCAAGGGTAGGTGAAGTGGTGACCAAAGTCCTGGGGTTTAAATACCTTATGTATTATGTCCATTAAGTCCGGGTACCATTACTTCTGGTTTTGCTGTCCGTCTGAGTGCTCTGCATCATCCGCTAGAGCGTGTTCTGTCTTCCTGTGGTGTTGATGTCATGCGCATGCCCTGTGGGCTATGCATGGACATGTTTGTCCATAGCAGTATGCCAGTGTGTTTAATTGCGGTGATACTACTTTCATGCACAGTGGGGGTGTAGCTGCATTGTAATTGTCTCCGCTATGTAGGCAGCCATTTTGGGTGTGATTTATTGTATTGTTAATAGCCTTGTGTAATCTTATATGCTGCATTCTTTTGTGATATTTTCCTTGATAGGAAACAGGAGCCCTCTTCAATTACTAAGTTAATCACTTTACATGGTTGATCATATTTTATGTGTGATCTATTAATATGGGGATAGAGCTTCTTCACTCCTTGTAGGTGTTGGTGTGTAGTGATGTTGCTTAATGGCTTAATTGCAGAGCGTTCCCGCTTGCAGGGGTTAAATCTGGTTCTTTAATCCTATTAATATATTGAGTCTTAATCATGTCTTGATAAACTAGTTAATAAATTGCATAATAAGAGTATTAAGAATGAGAATAAAAAAATAACCAAATGATAAATATATACAGTATATACATATACACGCACATGCATATATATGTATATATGTACGTACATACACACACATATGTACATGCATAAAATAACAAAGAATGTAGCATGTATGCTTCTATAAGTGGATGTATTTGCATGTAAGTTTAAATCTGAATAGGGACCATTACAGTTACTATGCAGTGTCTGGTATTGATTGTTTTGTACGCTTCGGAGGAATGTATTAATTTGCATAATATTATCATGCATTCAAGTTGGATTGCTACTAATAGCTTAGCTATCACGGAAATTACTGTTGTCGTGCATTACTCTGGAACTGGGTATAGTGTGTCTCCCTTCCCTGTGTATTTCCAAAAGTCGGATTTTCAACTTCAATATGTCCCAAAGGGGTTTGTACTTTTTACTAGAGTGTTTTTCAAATTTTCATATTCAAATTTTCATATCTTAGTTTTATATATCTCAGTTTTAGGGGGGCTTGTGCTTCCCTTCTCTACCAGTGGATCTCTAAGGGTTTATATTTAGGTCTTCTGGTTGGAGGGTCTTCATCTCAAATATCCATCGACTTTCTACTTTATCGATTCAGTTCGAGTGGTCTCCCCCCCCTCCAGTTTGGGTCTACCGGTTCTAATCAAGTGAATTTTAGACCATCTGGTTTGCTATTGCTTTTTATTTTAAAATGATCTGATACACTGTGGCCGATAAAACCATTCTTAATTTTGTTGATGTGTTCATTAATCCTCACTTTCAGGTTTCTTGTTGTTCTCCCAATATATTGTAGTAGGCAGGGGCATTCCAGAACATACATGATATTATGGCTATCGCAAGTGATGGTGTTATTGATTTTATAGGTCTTTCCGGTTCTTAATGCAGTTATTTCCTGTGGTGGTGTAGTGCTATTGTAGTTAAGTTGTTTACATGCCCTGCATCATCCACAATGATAAAAATGTTTGTCCATCAAGAGTAGATTGTTTATGGTGTTTTTTGTTTCTAATATGGTTTGTCACTACTTTTCTCCCCAAGTCTGGTGCTTTCCTGAAAACCAAATCTGGGTTCTATCGGTAATATTGTATGTAGTTTTTCGTCCATATGGAGTAAGGGCCAATGTTTTTTTAGGATGTTTCTGATCTTATTTGCAGACTTTGTGTAGTTTGCAATAAAATAATCCTTGTTTGTCTCTTTCTGCATTGTTTTATCTTTATACTCTAACAGGGGGCCTCCGTAATCCATTAATGATTTTTGGAAGGCCTTCTCAACCCTATCCATATCATAGTTTTTTTTTGAAGAGCTTTTTCAAGTCATTGCCTTGTTCCACAAAATCCTCTACATTGGAACAATTTCTCCTAACTCATGTGAACTGTTAATCAAATTCGGATGATGGTTACTATCAGCTCTGATTTAGCTGTTTATTGTATATCAACTTTTTTATAGAGTTCTTTGTGTGTATCTCATTGTTTTGGATGAATATGTCCAGGTCCAAAAATTGGACACAATCTTTGCTGTACTGCGTAGCGAACACCAGATTGTGATGGTTAGCATTAATATATGTCAGGAAGGTTTGTAATGATGATTCACTGCCTTGGCAAATAAAGAGCACGTCATCTATATAACCTCTCCAGAGAACCAAGCTTGCCCCACACTCGCTAGAGGACCAGATGTTATTGTCCTCCCAATGACTCATAAAGATGTTCGTGTGGCTATGGGAATACTTGGTTCCCATAGTTGTACCACTTTGTTGTAAATAGAATTCATCCTCAAACCACATATAATTGTGGGTGAGGATGAACTCTATTCCACGGTGTATGAATTCGCATTGTGTGTGTCCTAATTCTGGATCCTGTTCTAAGAAGTATTTAACACTTGTCAGAGCCTGGGTGTGGTTGATAATAGTGTAAAGCGATGTAACGTCACTTGTTGCTAGCCAGCACTCGTTATTCCAATTGATATTTTGTAGGACATTAAGCACTTGCGTGGTATCCCTCAAATATGATTTCTGCTTTTTCACATGGATTTGTAGATAGTCTATGTATTGGGAAAGTGCTGATGTCAATTAATTAATCCCAGATGTGATGGGCCTTCCTGGTGGGTGTATTGCGTCCTTATGCATTTTTGGAAGGTAATAGAATACCGGAATTACTGGGTGGGCTGTGTTCAGAAAATCAAACTCTTGCTTCTTTAAGATCCTGGTATTAAAACCTTCTGTAAGGATCTTCGTGGCACTGTTTGGTTGGGTCTCCTCTAAGTTTGGTATAGGTGTGGGTGTCCCCCAGGATTCTGGATGCCTCCTTTATGTAATGTCCCTTGTCAAGTAACACAATCCCCCCCCCTTGTCAGCTGGCTTGATGACCAAATTCGTGTAATTCTTCAGGTCAGTAAGTGCTGTGTGTTCTGCTCTGGTCAAATTAGTCTTAGTGTACATTTGTTGTATTGTAATTTTATCAATGTCATTCATTACAGCTTTTTCAAAAGTGTGCACATAGTGTCTTTTTAAATAGATGGGATTAAATTGGTTGGTTAAAGTGTTATGTGTTTGTAGTCATCCGTACTGGAGATATGTGTGGTCCCTAGTTACTTGTCCATAAAGTACTTTTTTAGGCTAAGTTTTCTCATGAAGTTACTGAGATCTTGGTACGTTGAAAATTTGTCTAATTTGAGATATACACGGTAGTGATATATATACTAGTTATATTTATGCTTCTTAAGACATAAAACTTAACAAACAATTTAACAAACTTAGACAATTAATAACATGAATTGTGTACTTGCAAGTACATAGTTACCCTAAAAGATCATTATTCATTTCTCCTTCCTCCTTGATGCTATCGGATCCATATTCTCTCCCTCTGTCCCTCTGGACTACACTGTCCTGTATTGAGCTGCCTCTATTTCCCAGTACATAGAATTTATGCCACTAACTTATTCATTAACTGGCATATCCTCATAGGTTTCAATGCAATAGGTTATTATAGGTTAGCCAGTTAAACTCCAAGGAGTTGTAAAACAAGTCTGCTGGACCAGGATGGATATTTCTGCTCAAGTAACCATGGTGTTATAAAATGTGGCATTTCATGAATAATCCTTGTTTGGTTGTGTTTGATGTGTAAATATAAATCTGTTAAAATATGTGTAAATATATTTGTTTGCCTGGGGTATTAGCATTAAGAATTGTGACCTCTTGCTGGTATAGTCAAGGCCGTAGAGAGTGCTGCCGGGCCCCGGTAAAGAGGGGGTGTGGCCTAATTGCAGGAGGCGTGGCCTCACCCCCTTGAATATGGGAGGGGGCACTGTGAGCCCCTCTGTCCGGTGCAAAGCCAGAGGGGGGTGCGATCAGTGTGATCGCTACCCCCCTCAGGCAGAGGAGATTGCTGTGGCTGCTGCTTAGCAGCTGCTAGCAATCGCCCATGTGCTGGGCTGCTGCGAGGGAGGGAGGTGGGAGGAAGGGAGAGGGGGTGGCGCCAGACCCAGGCCCTCACCGAGCCCCTCTGGAAGCCCGTTCCCGTCCCCCCCCCTCTCATCGCCCCTGGGTATAGTAGCTAAATTGCACCTGTTGTTAAAGCCCCTGGCCTGGACAATGGATGAACTGACTTTATGATTGCCCCAGGTCTGCTACACTTTGATTCTGATTTTTATTATATTTATCGACTACACATCTGTGCATACCAGTGGCCATTCCATTATTTTATGATATAAGCAGGATAACCTATTCAGACTCCCCGAACAACAGTGATACATTTGATGTACACTAGAGGTATAAACTTGATTACTTAAATCATTCCCTACAGTATTTGATACATGTATACATACTTGTATAAACTAATGTAACACATCCACTGAACTTCTTGCTAAAAAATATATATACTATTCACTATGGTATAAATCACATTCAATCATTAATGGTATTTTAATTCTGGCAATGTCTCTAATCCTTATATACTTTACAAAAGTATATTTAATTTTACAATTGATTACCAGCTGCGGCAACGGGGGGGGGGCACCACTTTTTTTAATTATACTTTTCATTTTTTTAACACCGATGCATATATACAGATCTCACTGATCCATCCATGCATCTGTGTCTTATTGATTTTTTTAATTTATTCAGATGCAAGCACCACAGATCACACTGATCCGTGAATGCATCTCTGAATCATTTATTTTACACAGATGGCTGCATCACGGATCTCACTGATCCGTGTATGCAGTAAGCTATTTATACATCTTGCACGATAGATCCCAAGTCAAAATGTGCTGTTTAAGCACCGTATTGTGTCCTGGAGTGCCGGGGAGTGTTCAAGGGAAATCATTCATGATATCGCATCGTGAGCACATCGTTCCATGTGTAGGGGTCTTAAGAAGAAGTGAGCCTTTCTGTCCCCCGCTGCTGCCCCTGTGCACTGCCCCACTGCTGCCACTGCCCAGCACGCCTGCATCCTGCCCCCTCAGCCATCTCTTCCTCTGCACCCCCAAAACACCTCCTGTGTTTTGTCCCCTCCACCACCAGTGATAGTGTACCATTTTTTTGCCCTTCTCCCCTGCAGGTGGACTGGTTTGCTGCTCCCATCCCTGATGGTTAATAAATTATAAAAAAGCAATAAAATTCCATAGACAAAAAACTTTACAGTTTCACATGTCCCATTTAGGCTTCTTAGACATGATCTGAAATTTCACAAAACCTATTGAATTTCAGCCACTCAAACTCCAAAAAGCAATGAAATTATGATCATTAAGGCTGATGCCTTAATGGATGTGTTCCCTTGTGCAATACAGATATGGTATGCAATCACACAGTGTGGTTAATTGTAAATTTAGAACTCTCACAGAGTGAGATTGTTGTCACTCACAAAATGGTGGAGCTGCTAATTCACAGAATTGTGTGCTCATTGGAATACACACATGCAGTCTATGCAACTGAGGTCTGAGCTGAAGATAGAGCTGTGCAGATAGGATAAGAGTGGTGTGGATGGGAGGCGGAGACAAAGCGGCATGGATGGGTGAGACATAAAGGTGTGTAGAGGGAGGAAGATTAAGCAGTACAGAGGGAGGGGGAGCCAAAGTGATGCAAATGGGTGGAAAACAGTGGTGCAGATGGGGAGGAAACAGAGTGGCACGGTTTGGGGGGACAGAGTGACCTGGATGGGGGGTACAGATTGGCATAAACATGGGAAGACAGAGCAGTGCAGATGGGTAAAGACAGATTGGTATGGATGAGGGAATACAGACTAGCACAAATGGGAGAACACACAACATTAGGGATTGGGGAAGACAGAATGGTGCTGGTGGGAGGAGGCAAAGTTGTATGGTTGATGGGGACAGAGTGTTGCAGATTTAGGAAGAAAGAGTGGCACAGATGAGAGGAAGACAGAGCGGTGTGGCTGGGGGGAAGGCAATGGTGCAGAAGGAAACAGTGACACGGATACAGGGCGGTGCACATGGGGAAAGACAGATTGGTGGGAATGAGGGAACACAAACTAGCACAGTTGGGAGACCAACAGAAGTAAGGATTGGGGAAGATATAGCAGCATGAAGGCATATAATGGAAGAAAGTATACATGCATAGACAAGAGTATGATAGTTTTAGAAATTAGGGAGCGGAATGTGTATTCTAAATGAGATGGATGTAAGGCGTGAGAAGGATGTTGGGACCCTGTGGGATTTTTGTGGTGACTGAATGGGAAGATTGTGGGCACTGAGTGGGATGTGGGAGCCACATAACTGCTCAGACCTCAGTTGCATAGACGGCAAAAAGCTCATTGTCTGGATCCTCACCACCTCCTCCGATCTGTAATACAATAAACAACAAAGGCACCTCTTAGTGCAATAAAAGTGCAAATGCAACCAAAGTGTGCTCAATAAAACTGATAATTGGACCCATACCAATTAAAATAATAAATAGGCTTATCTCAGTGTTTTCCTGCAGGTACATACAAATTTATTCACAGTATGGTTTTTCATAGGTTTTAATGGAACTCCAACAACATACATAAGATAAAAACAGAACACATATAGTGCAAGATAGTTTGTACATAGGAACACAAATATATATATATATATATATATATATAAAATGTCTGTACATAAAATAAATTAAAAAAAGGCTTATCTAGTGATAATCTAGCAATACCCAATGCGTTTAGTCTGGATGGGGTTATGTCCCATCTCCTGGACCTCCTCAGGGGTAATGGATCGTGCTGTCGCGTAGAGGGATCTCGGCTGTGGGCACCTGGAAGTGCAACACTGCCTGAAGCACCCTGAGGTTGCTGTAAAGACTGCAGGGTGTTTGTCTGGGCAGCACTGCAGTAGTGATACTGGCTGCAGGGTACAAGCACCCTGCTGGCTAGTAACAATGGCCATGGGGTAGCGACGGTGCTGCAAACAGAGCCCTGCGCTCTGTGTAGCATCACTGGTCACATACCTGTAGTTATGGCACTGTATAAAGTAGGGGTGAGCGGGTTCGGATTTCAGGCTCGACTTTTCCCGCCTGACTCGGATCTGAAATCGAGGCAAAATGTCATCATCCCGCCTTCTGGGTCTCGCGGATTTTGGATTCTATATAAGGTACCCGCGTCGGCGCCATTTTCTCACTCGGCTGTGGACAGTGAAGAGGGAGGGTGGGAGTTAGGGCTGGCTGGGCTGTGTAGTGTAGTGCAGTGTAGTGATGTGCTGTGCTGTGCTGCGCTGTGCTGCTGTTGTTCATAGGGGCTGTGTCCACTCCTCCAAAGTCCACAGGGGCTGGCTGTGTTGTGCTGTGCTGCTATTGTCCATAGGGGCTGTGTCCACTCCTCCAAAGTCCATAGGGGCTGGCTGTGTTGTGCTGTGCTGCTGTTGTCCATAGGGGCTGTGTCCACTCCTCCAAAGTCCATAGGGGCTGGCTGTGTTGTGCTGTGCTGCTATTGTCCATAGGGGCTGTGTCCACTCCTCCAAAGTCCATAGGGGCTGGCTGTGTTGTGCTGTGCTGCTGTTGTCCATAGGGGCTGTGTCCACTCCTCCAAAGTCCATAGGGGCTGGCTGGACTGTGTTGTGCAGTCAGTTGTCCATAGGGGCAGTGTCCACTCCAAAGTCCTGTGCAGTGTCCCAGTTCTAAAAGGGTGCTGTAGTGTTGTCCAGGGGGTGCTCTGTCCATCAGGGGTGCTCCCCCCAAGTGCAAAAAAAATTATATTTTTTCTGTGTTTGTGAGTAGCCGCACGTGCATCAACAAAGTAGCGCCAAGCATGCGCCTGTGTCATAGGTAAAGCGCCGGCTGGCTTGACCGTTAAAGGGTGCTGTAACCCCCAAAGTGCACTCCAAACCAAATAAAAAAATATTTTCTGTGTTTGTGAATTGTGTGCACTGTGGCCGCACGTGCATCCACAAAGGAGCAGCGCCAAGCATGTGCCTGTGTCCCATAAGTAAAGGGCTAGCTGGCTTGTCCATTAAAGGGTGCTGTAACCCCCAAAGTGCACTTCAACAAAAATAAAACATTTTCTTCTGTTTGTGAATTGTCTACACTGTGCGTGCATCCTCAAAGCAGCAGCGACAAGCGTGTGTCTGTCTGTTAAAGGGTGGTGTAACCCTCAAAGTGCGCTCTACAAAGAATGAAAAAATTCTTTTTTTTTCTGTCTTTGTGAATTGTGTGAGCTGTAGCTGCACGTGCATCAACAAAGGAGCAGCGCCAAGTGTGCGCCTGTGTCCCATAAGTAAAGAGCCGGCTGGCTCATTTCTTAAAGGGTGGTGTAACCCACAAAGTGCACTAGTCTCCAACAAAAATAAAAAATAATTTTCTGTGTTTGTGTGTGCCTTAGCCGCACGTATATATCAATATAACATAAATGGAGGACCAAACTTTCTCCGATAAAAATAAAATAGGGAAAGATCAAAAACCACTTCCTCCTAGTGCTGTTGCTGCTGCTGGGAGTTGTTCATCATCCCAGAGAGGAAGTAGGAACACCACTAGTTTTACTAAACAGTTGACCCTCCAACAGTCCTTAGCGAGGAGGATGAAGTACGACAGCAGTCATCCTGAAGCAAAACGTATAACTGAGGCCTTGACTGCTATGTTGGTGTTAGACGTGCATCCAGTATCCGCCATTAGTGCAGTGGGATTTAGACAATTGATGGAGGTAGTGTGTCCCCGGTTCCAAATCCCATCTAGATTCCACTTCACTAGGCAGGCGATACCGAGACTGTACAGAAACGTCAGAAAAAGTGTCCTCAGTGTCCTGAAAAATGCGGTTGTACCCAATGTCCACTTAACCACGGACATGTGGACAAGTGGAACAGGGCAGACTAAGGACTATATGACTGTGACAGCCCACTGGGTAAATGTATCACCTTACGCAGCAACAACAGCAGCGTCACCAGTAGCAGCATCTCAGAAACGCCAGCTCGTCCCAAGGCAGGCTACGCTGTGTATCACCGGTTTCAGTAAGAGGCACACCGCCAACAACTTCTTAGAGAAACTGAGGGAAATCATCGCCCAGTGGCTTACCCCACTTAGACTCTCCTGGGGATTTGTGATATCTGACAACGCCACCAATATTGTGCGGGCATTACATCTGGGCAAATTCCAGCACGTCCCATGTTTTGCTCACACAATAAACTTGGTGGTGCAGAATTTTCTAAAAAGCAACAGGGGCGTGCTTTCGCCATTCTTTCCACTTTCGCCATTCAGCGACTGCGTGCGCCTGTGTCATAAGTAAAGGGCCGGCTGGTTTGTCCGTTGAAGGGTGCTGTAACCCCCAAAGTGCACTCTAAACAAAATAAAAAATTATTTTTTTTCTGTCTTTGTGAAATGTGTGGGCTGTAGCCGCACCTGCATCCCCAAAGCAGCAACGACAAGTGTGCGTCTGTCTGTTAAAGGGTGGTGTAACCCTAAAAGTGCGCTCCACAAAAAAATAAAAACTTATTTTTTTTTTCTGTCTTTTTGAAATGTGTGGGCTGTAGCCGCACCTGCATCCTCAAAGCAGCAGCGACAAGCGTGCATCTGTCTGTTAAAGGGTGGTGTAACCCTCAAAGTGCACTCCACAAAAAATAAAAAAATATTTTTTTCTGTCTTTGTGAAATGTGTGGGCCGTAGCCGCACCTGTATCCTCAAAGCAGCAGCGACAAGCGTGCATCTGTCTGTTAAAGGATTAGATCAGTGACAGCATCCAAGTAGGCATGTCAGACAGTCCGTACCTGTACTGGCAGGAAATAGAGGCAATTTGGAGGCCCCTGTACAAACTGGCTCTATTTTACCTGAGTTTCCCCCCCTCCAGTGTGTACTCCGAAAGAGTGTTTAGTGCAGCCGGGAACCTTGTCAGCGAAAGGCATAGGAGGTCGCTTCCACAAAATGTGGTGAAGATGATGTTCATAAAAATGAATTATCAACTCTTCCAGCGAGACCAGCCTCCAGAACGTACAGAGGGACCTGTGGTGGTGGATTCCAGCGGGGACAAATTAATACTCTGTGAGGATGAGGATGTACACAACACTGAAGACGGTGAGGAATCGGTGAATGAGGAGGATGAGGACGACATCTTGCCTCCGTAGAGCCAGTTTGTGCAGGGGCAGATTACTTGCCAGCTTGTTTTGTGGGGGCCCAAACGAAACAATCATTTCAGCCACAGTCATGTGGCAGACCCTGGCGCTGAAATGATTGGTTTTTTAAAGTGTGCATGTCCTGTTTATACAACATAAGGGTGGGTGGGAGGGCCCAAGGACAATTCCGTCTTGCACCTCTTTTTCTTCTTTGCATTATGTACTGTTTGCGGCCTAGTTTTTCAAACTGCCATCCTGTCTGCCACTGCAGTGTCACTCCTAGATGGGCCACGTGTTTGTGCCGCCCACTCGTGTCGCTTAGCATAGTCATCCAGCTACCTCGGTGCAACCTTTTGGACATAAAAACACTATTGTGAGGTGTGAGGTGTTCAGAATAGACTGGAAATGAGTGGAAATTAAGATTTTTGAGGTTAATAATAGCATAGGAGCAGAAAAATCAACACATTCTGTGATTTTAGCTGTTTTTATGCTTTTTTTAAAAAAAAATACAGATCCAAAACACAAAACCCAGAACCCAAAACACTGAAGGGTGGTTTTGGCAAAACCAATCCAGATCCAAAACACGAAGAAAGATCCAGATCCAAAACCAAAACACAAAACACGAAAAGTGGCCGGTGCACACCCCTAGTATAAAGTCAAAACCAACCCACGGCACAGGCCACACCCCTATGTAAATCACACCTACACCACACTGGTCACGACCCCACATTACCAGTCACACTGCTGCAGTGCTGGTCACATTCCCTGCTGCTGCACACAATAGGCCCTTCATAATTTTAAGTTCCAGGCCCATGTGGACATTAATCTGCCACTGACTTTGTGGTCTTTGGCCCGGAAACTGTACCTACATTTGGTGGCAGACAGAAATATCTGAAGATGAGCACTGTGCAAAGTGTAAATGTCATATCAAGTGTCAACCTCCTGCCACTTTAGAACTATTGCTTCCAGTAAATAAAGCTTTTCTTTTTTTCTCCTAAAATATTGCTCAGTTTAGGCTTAAATGAATCATACAAGTTAGGGGAGATCAGACTGCCTTTATTATATATGGTATTTATTGTTAATAGATTTTCTCCTGCCCTGGAAGGCAGTTTTGGTGACAGTTTGCTGAATTTCATTATTACATTCATTACTACTGACAGAAGGTGCTTGTGAACACACTGCTGCATTTTTCTCTCTGATATAGCTCCTTTTCTTTCTGTATGAATGACTGGAGAGCTTGTGTAAGCATTTACTGGCAAGGCATTGCCATCTCTTCAGCAAAATGTGCACATTTCAGCTTGATATAATGAATTTCCTGTATACTTAACCAGTTACTTAATTTGTAAATCTATATAACTAATGGGACTATTGAAAAATACAAGAAAATTGTGTTTTACATCAGTCAGTATATTTAAACTAGAGATGTGCGCCGACTCCCGTGTTTTGGTTTTGGTTTTGGATCTACCCTGGTTTTGGATCTGGACTGGTTTTGCCAAAACCTCACCTCCGTGTTTTGTTTTCGTGTTTTGGTTTTGGATTTTTTCTTAAAAAATCATAAAAACAGCTAAAATCACATAAAATGGGCCTGTTTTTGTTCCTACAGTATAATTAACCTCAATAACATTTATTTCCAGTAATTTCCAATCAATTTTGACTGCCTCACAATATTATTTGCTTCGTCTAGTTAAGGCCAAAAGGTTGCATCCAGCTAGCTGGCTAACTAAGCTAAGTGACACAGTGGGCGGCACTAACATGTGGCAGTTCAGTTTCTAATTTCCAACACGGATACAGGGTCTCATTCAGACCCGCTCGCAAGCGCCGATGTGCTCGCAAGCGGGTCGATGTTGAGGCCCTGCGCACACGCAGCAGCCGCACTGCACGTGCGCAAGCCCCGGAGCGAGAGAGAAATTCTCTCACTCCAGGGCTTACTACAAAAGGGGCAGCTGTCGATGGTGATCGACAACTCGCACTGTTTTGTAGGCGGGGCGGGGGGGTGGCTTACTAACGGAGGCGTTGCCGATGGACGCCTGCCATTTGGGGGTGGCCCCACTGACATCACTCATGATGTCAGTGGTGAGCTTCCAGCTCTAATAGAGCTGAAAGCTCACTGGGGCTTGCGGCAGATGAGACCCTACCACAAGGGTCTCGTCGCAAGCCCCAATGGTCGCGATGGTCTTGACCACCGTGACCATCAACCTGGCCACTCGCTAAAGCTGTGGGTGGTCACCTACAGCTTAGCGAGCAGCCAGGAGGCAGGCTCATTTTAGAGATGCGGCTGCCCTCTTTCAGAGCGAGCGCTCGCATTTTGCGAGCGGCTCTGAATGAGGTCCACAGTGTGTTATACTGAGTGGACTGGATACACCAATAGTGCACTTACTGTGATAGCAGTGTCGGCAGAGCGGGGTTCCTGATGGTGTCCTCAGTACATGGAATGGTAGTGCTGCAGTGCTGGCAGTGTCCTCAGTGAAGGGTAACAGTGATGTCGGCAGTGCGGGGGTGCCAATGGTGTCTTTAGTGCAAGTTTGATGGCTGTGTCAGCAGTGCAGGGGTGCCAGCGGTGTCTTTAGTGCAGGTTTGCTGGCTGTGCAGGCAGTGCGGCGGTGCCAGCAGTGTCTTAGTGCAGGTTTGCTGGCTGTGTAGGCAGTGCGGGGGTGCCAGCGGTGTCTTAGTGCAGGTTTGCTGGCTGTGTCGACAGTGCGGGGGTGCCAGTGGTGTCCTCATTGCAGGTTTGCTGACTGTGTCGGCAGTGCAGGGTTATTCTCAATGCAGGGTGCCGGCGGTGTCAGCAGAGCGTGGGTGCCAGCGCTGTCCTCAGTGCAGGTTTGCTGACTGTGTCGGCAGTGCAGGGGTGCTGGTGGTGTCGTGCGGCGGGGGATGATGTGCGCCATCTTCTTTCTTTTCTTCTTTTGGGCTGTTTTCAATGGGCTTAACGCTGAGTGGCTGAGAGCCGTGACAGATGGCTCTCTCAGCCAATCAGCGTTAAGCCCGCTGAAAACAAAACCTTGCAACTCCAAAGAGGGATCGCGAGGTTTTGCCTCGGGTCAGGGATGCGGGGCAGGCAGGGAGATCCAAGCTGCGCTCGGATCGCCTCGGATCGCCCCGAATCCCCCAAATTCGGGTGAGTTTGGATCTCTTAGATCCAAACCCGCTAATCTTTAGTTTAAACCAGGGCCGTACCAGGACTTTTCAGTGCCCTATGCTGGCTACGTCCCCAAGAGAGCATGACGTCATATGGCAGGGGCGTAGATTGTGAGTATCACAAATGGGAAATATAATATCAGCCTGATGTTGCTTACTTGATCTGTGTAATGTGTACAGATATTGAAGTCAGACAAACAATTCTTATTTAGTTCTTTATTTTATGCTTTATATTTAAAATATTTGGTATTTCTGCATTTTAGGTGTGTTTTAAAAAAATATATAGACTTTTTTATATATAGAAACTAGGGATGTGCGCCGGACCATTTTTGCCGGATTTGGATTTGGATTTGGTTCTAATTCGTCGTCCGGCTTTGGATTTGGATTTGGATTTGCCAAATTGCGGTGACTGGCTTTGGATTTGGATTTGGATTTGGATTTGGATTTTTTTACAAAAATTGACAAAAAAAGCTAAAATCACATAAATTGGTCTTTTTTTTCATCCTAGAGTATTATTAACCTCAATAACATTAATTTCCAGTCAATTTAGACCATATCACAGCTTATAATATTGTTTTCAACATTATTGGCCAAAGGTTGCAGTGAGCTGACTGGTTACTAAGCGACAAAGCAGCGGCACAACGACACAGACACCACAGTATAAAGCACATTATGACACATTGCCACACAGCAGTGGCAGAAATGAAAAGTAGTGCACCCACCCAGTGGGGTACGGCCAGCAGAGTCACAGTACTTGTTTACAAAGTGGGCTACGGCCCTAGGAGTCACAGTGCACAATCTTATTAGCATTACACCGCACATAGGGCCTGATTCACATTACACCATAAAGTAGTGTCTCTTATTTATGTTACGACACACAGTAGTGCCCCTTTTACACAATGCCCACAGTAGTGACCCTTTTACACAATGCCCACAGTAGCGGTGTCCCTTACACAATGTCCCCCAGCAGTGGTGCCCCCTATGCAGTCCCCTTAGTAGTACGGTCCACTATGCAGTGCCCCCAGTTGAATGCTCCCCAGTAGTATGCCCCCCATTAGCAGGCCCCCCCAGTAGTATGTCCCCCATTAGCAGGCCCCCCCAGTAGTATGCCCCCCATTAGCATGCCACCCAGTAGTATGCCCCCCAGTAGTATGGCTCCCCCAGTAGTAGGCTGCCCCAGTAGCAGGCCCCCCCAGTAGTAGGCTGCTCCAGTAGTAGCCCCCCCTGTAGTATGGGCCCCCCCTGTAGTATGGCCCCCCCTGTAGTAGGCCCCCCCAGTAGTATGGCCCCCCCCCAGTAGCAGGCCCCTCAGTAGTATGGCCCTCCCAGTAGCAGACCCCCCCCAGTAGTATAGCCCCCCCCCAGTAGCAGGCCCCCTCTGTAGTATGGCCCCCCCAGTAGTATAGCCCTGCCCAGTAGCAGACCCCCCCCAGTAGTGCAGACCCCCCCAGTAGTATAGCCCCCCCCCAGTAGCAGGCCCCTCTGTAGTATGGCCCCCCAATAGTGCAGATCCCCCCCAGTAGTATGGCCCCCCCCAGTAGCAGACCCCCCCCCCAGTAGTATAGCCCCCCCCAGTAGCAGGCCCCTCTGTAGTATGGCCCCCCCAGTAGTATTGCCTCCCCCAGTAGCAGACCCCCCCCCCAGTAGTGCAGACCCCCCCCCAGTAGTATAGCCCCCCCAGTAGCAGGCCCCTCTGTAGTATGGCCCCCCCAGTAGTATAGCCCCCCCCCCAGTAGCAGACCCCCCCAGTAGTGCAGACCCCCCCCCCCCAGTAGCGCCCTCGGACCTTTGACAAGTAAAAAAAAAACAAAAAAAAACTTACCTGTATCCCCGCTCCCGCGCCGTCCGCTCTGTCACACGCTGAGGAGGGAGCCGGAAGACGGAGCTCATGTGTGAGCTCCAGCCGGCTCCCTCCGTGCAGCAGCCAATGAGAGTCTGTGTGACTCTCATTGGCTGCTGTAACAAACACACAGCTGCCGCTGGCGGCTGTGTGTCTGTGTCTGTGTAGGGCAGAGCGCTATCACTGCGCTCTGCCCTACACGCGAGGAGACCTGATGTCGGATTCTCTAGTGAGAATCCGACATCAGGCGGCCGCCGTTCGGCCCCGAACGGGGATCCGAGTCAGGCGGTGAACACCCGAACAGGGTTCGGGTGGACTCGGATCCCCAATGTTCGGAGCGGTTCGGATTCCACAGAATCCGAACCGCTCATCTCTAATAGAAACTGAAATAAAGTTTATTTGATGTGACTGTCTTGTAGTTATATGACACTATTGAGTAAATATACTCTATTAAGTCTGTAATCCCTACAATGGGACATTTCTGCTTTTACAAAAAACACTTATTAGTTTGGCCATGTGATCACTTTTATAATATATATATATATATATATATATATATATATACTATTTAAAAGTGAACATTTGTCCTTCTGTCTGTCTTTCTATACAAATCCAGTTTACTAGCCGAGATCATTAAATTTTACATACGAGCGTATTAAAACACGACGGAGGCAACTAAAAAATTTTATTTTTAAATCGAAATGAATTGCTGTTAATTTTTAATTCATTAAAACCCACAATTTTTGCATTGCATTCGCCCTCTACAGGTCAGGTCCAGGATTAGAAAAGGACTTAGGGCCTGATTCAGAGGCGCTCGCAAATCAGGGCGGATTTTTTTTTTTAAAATACGTCTCCAGGCCGCTCGCATAGTCACCCCCACAGCTTTTGCGAGCGGCCTGGCGATGGTCGCAACTATCCCTTGTGGTAGGGTCTCGGTTCCCACTAGCCCGAGTCCTTCGGGAACGCCTCTGTTTGTCCAGCCACCCCCCCTTCCCCGACTACAAAACGGGGCGAGCTGTCAATCAACATCGACAGCCGCCCTGTTTTGTTGCGAGCCCCGGAGCGAGTGAAGTTCTCACTTGCTTCGGGGCTCGTGCACGTGCTATGCGCTCGCGAGCGGGTCTGAATCAGGCCCTTAGCCCACAGTTTACAAGCCAAGATCTCTCATGGTTCTACACTTAAAACACCAAAGAAGAATAAAAGCATTGCCCTCTTTGGTTTATTGTTAGATGCAGATTTGGACACCATTCTTCTTGGGCCATCTGCAAAGTCAATAATAAAAATATTAAAATGTTATTTTTGTTTCATTTCATAATTTGATTTTATAACATGCATTTTGCTACATACTAAGGAATTATGGAATTTTATTCTGTAGCATATAATCTAAGTCTCTGAACATCATTTACTATGGCTCTCGCATGGAGTTTACAGTACCTTTTAAATGCTGTATGAATTTATTTGGGATAAGCGGGTTCGGTTGTCAGAGAACCAAACCCACCCAAATTTCGGGGATCCGGGGTGATCCGAGCCAAGCTTGGATCTCCCTGCCTGCCCCGGATCCCTCACCCGAGGCAAAACCTTGCGATGCCGCTGTCAGGGCGCGAGGTTTTCTATTGAGCGGGCTTAACGCTGATTGGCTGAGAGAGCCATCTGTCACGGCTCTCAGCCAAGCAGCGTTAAGCTCATTTATGATGCACACAGGAAGCAAAAGAAGATGGCGCCTGCCATCCCTCGCTGCCTGACACCGCCGGGCAACCCTTGCTGCCGACACGGCACCTACACTGGCAGCATCTCCCGCTGCCGACACCACCACTGCCGACACTGCCGGCACCCCTGCAATGCTGCCCCACGTACTGAGGACACCGCCAGCAACCCCGCACTGCCGACACAGCCAACAAACCTGCACTAAAGACACTGCTGGCATCCCCGCTCTGCTGACACCGCCAGTACCCTGCACTGAGGACACTGCCAGCACCGCAGCACTGCCATTCCATGTACTGAGGACAACGTCAGCAACCCCGCTCTGCCGAAACTGCTGTCACAGTAAGTGCACTATTGGTGTAGCCAACCCACACTGTATAACACACTGTATCTGTGTTGGAAATTGGAAGCTGAACTGCCACATGTTAGTGCCGCCCACTGTGTCGCTAAGCTTAGTCAGCCAGCTAGCTGGATGCAACCTATTGGCCTTAACTAGATGAAAAAATAATATTGTGAGGTGGTCAAAATTTATTGGAAATGACTGGAAATAAATGTTATTGAGGTTAATAATACTGTAGGAACAAAAACAGGCCCATTTTATGTGATTTTTAAGTTAAAATCCAGATCCAAAACCAAAACCGAAAAACAAAACACCAAGGAAAAAAATACAAAACCAGGTTCAGATCCAAAACTAGGGGAGATCCATATCCAAAACCAAAACACGAGGGTCGGCGCACATTTCTAGAATTTATAACCACTATTGATATTAAGCCAGGCTTATTATGAGTCTGAATTTTGGTAAAAATTGATATCTGCATCCATGAGGAGAGATCCATCTGATTTACAATCAGGCCCATAAAGATGGCAACTATACTGGGATGCAAAAACGCAGCTCTGCAGCACAAATTTTTACAGTACTTGCTCATGCATCAGCATACACAACTAGATAGTGTCAACAGTGGTGACCAAACTTTTTTATCTACCTCCTTGGTTGCTGGACCGCACTATGCAACGTACAGAGGCTAATTCCGGTTCATTCCTTTGTCAGCCCCTGAAGGATAAAACTGATTAGATGAATCTTATACACCGTGGAGACCCTGAATGCCGGAAACAGCTGCACAAGGAACTGGAAGTAGTTGCTGTGCATTTCATAGTGCGATCCAGCAACCAGGAAGTACGCAGTCATCCTGGATGTAGTAGGTATGCATCCGGCGGTTCAAATCCCGACAGCGGCAGCCCGGCAAGGGTGAAAATCCAGATTGTCCCTAAGGTAAGTATCGCTAACCTAATTCCCCCCACTCACAATAACCCTCCCTTAGGAGTGCCTAACCCTAACCTCCCCCCCAAGTGCCTAGCCCTAATCCCCCTAATCCCCCCTCTAAGTGCCTAAACCTAACCCCCCCTTCCCCGCCACCTAAACCTAAGTCCCCTGGGTGGGTGTCTAACCCTAGCCTCCCCCTGGGTGTGCCTAACCCTAACCCCAACTTCCCCTCACCTAACCCTAACCTCCCAGGGGGGTGCCTAACCCTAAGTCCCCCAGGGAGCCCTAAACCTACCCATCCCCCACCCCGCGGCTGTCCGCACCCGGCATCACTTCAATCGGGATGCCGGGCGTCGGTTTTCCGGCATCTGGTTAATGACAGGCGTCTAGATTTAGACGCCTGTCATTAGTACCACGCTGGGATTAGAACGTCTGGAAGCCGGTGGTCGGGATTTAGACTGTCAGCCTCTAAACTACAGCCCATCATCCTGGTATCAGAGCATCATAAGCTCTTGGCCATGTTTACACTGTAGATCCGACAGATTTTGAATGCTTCTTTCTCCGAAGTTTGCTTTACACCATTACAGGTCCTACTTCCTTCAAAGACCTTAGGACTGTGGATTGGGAAGTTTGGCACACTTTTCGTGAGGCCTGCCTATGGAGAGGTTTGTTGGAGGATGATGTGTAAACAAACATTTTAAAAATCCCGGGCAACGCTGGGTACTCCAGTTAGTATATATATATATATATATATATATATATATATATATATATGGGATGAGCAGGTTCGGATTTCTGAAAATCCGAACCCCCCCGATCCGAGCCGGATCCGAGTCAGGTTCGAGTTTTCCTGCCTGACTTAGATCTGAAATCGAGGCAAAACGTCAACATCCCGCTGTCGGATTCTCACGGATTTTGGATTCTATAAAAGGTCCCCGTGTCGGCACAGTTTTCCACGGCTGTGGACAGTGAAGAGGGAGGGTGGGAGTTGTGCTGCTGTTGTCGTCCATAGGGGCTGTGTCCACTCCAAAGTCCATAGGGGCTGGCTGGGCTGTGTTGGGCAGTCTGTTGTCCATAGGGGCTGTGTCCACTCCAAAGTCCATAGGGGCTGGCTGGACTGTATTGTGCAGTGTCCCATAAAGGCTGTAGTCCTAAAGGGGTGCTGTAGTGTTGTCCAGGGGGTGCTCTGTCCATCAGGGGTGCTCCCCTCAAGTGCAAAAAAAAAATTTCTGTTTGTGTGCGCTGTAGCCGAATGTGCATCAACAAAGTAGCAACGCCAAGCGTGCACCTGTGTCATAAGTCAAGGGCCGGCTGGCTCGTCTATTGAAGGGTGGTGTAATACCCAAAGTGCCTGAAAAAAAAATAATTTTTTTTCTGTGTTTGTGACATGTGTGCTCTGTAGCCGCATGTTCATCAACAAAGTAGTGCCAAGTGTGCGCCTGTGTCACAAGTAAAGGGTCGGCTGGTTCGTCTGTTGAACGGTGGTGTAACCCCCAAATTGCACTCCGAAAAGAAATGAAAAAATCTTTTTCTGTGATTGTGACTTGTCTGCGCTGTAGCCGCACATGCATCAACCAAGTAGCAGTGCCAAGCGTGCGCCTGTGTCATAAGTCAAGGGCCGGCTGGCTTGTCTGTTGAAGGGTGGTGTAACCCCTAAAGTGCGCTCAAATAAAAAAATAAAAATTCTGTGTTTGTGACTTGTGTGCGCTGTAGCTGCACATGCATCAACAAAGTAGCAGCAAGCGTGCACCTGTGTCATAAGTAAAGGGCTAGCTGGCTCGTCTGTTGAAGGATGGTATAACCACCAAATTGCGCTCAAAAAAAAAAAAATATATATATTTTTCTGTGTTTGTGACTTGTGTGCGCTGTAGGTGCATCAACCAAGTAGCAGCGCCAAGCATGCACCTGTGTCATAAGTCAAGGGCCAGCTGGCTCATCTGTTGATGGGTGGTGTAACCTCCAAAGTGCATTCCAAAAAAAATATATATATTTTTCTGTGTTGTGACTAGTGTGCGCTGTAGCCGCATGTGCATCAACAAAGTAGCAGCGCCAAGCGTGCACCTGTGTCATAAGTCAAGGGCCAGTTGGCTCGTCTGTTGAAGGGTGGTGTAACCCCCAAAGTGCTCCAAAAAAAAAAAATATCTTTTTCTGTGTTTGTGTGCGCCTTAGCCGCACATATATCAATATCACATAAATGGAGGACAAAAATTTGTCCGATAAAAATAAAATAGGGAAAGATCAAGAACCACTTCCTCCAAGTGCTGAAGTTGCTGCCACTAGTCATGACATAGACAATAAAATGCCATCATCGTCGTCTACCAAGGCCGATGCCCAATGTCATAGTAGAGGGCATATAAAATCCCAAATGACAAAGTTCCAGAAAATGACCTTAAAAACTAAATTTAAATCGTCTGAGGAGAAACTTAAACTTGCCAATATGCCATTTACGACACGGAGTAGTTGGGTAGAAGACCAAACATTCCACCTCTTTAGTCTGAAAATATTTCTATCCAAATCCGGATGACAACTGTCTTGCCATATGCAGGGCCGTAGAGAGCCGCGGTGGGCCCAGGTACATAGGGGGCATGGCCTAATCGTGGGAGGCGTGGCCATGCCCCCTTGAGCAAAAAAAAACAACCACTTCTGCGGCGCTGCGCATCAGGGGTGCTCCCCTCAAGTGCAAAAAAAAAATTTCTGTTTGTGTGCGCTGTAGCCGAATGTGCATCAACAAAGTAGCAACGCCAAGCGTGCACCTGTGTCATAAGTCAAGGGCCGGCTGGCTCGTCTATTGAAGGGTGGTGTAATACCCAAAGTGCTGTAAGCCCCTCAGCCTAGCGCAAATCCCCCCCCACCGACAAAGGAGACTGCTGTGGCTGCTGCTCAGCAGCCACAGCAGTCTCCCAATGCAGCTCAGCACACGCTTTGTGTTGGGCTGCTGAGAGAGAAGGGAGGGGGAAGCGGCACCGGGCCCCTCAGGAAGCCCGGGCCTGGGTAATCTGTACCCGCTCCCCCCCCTCTCGGCGCTATATGTACCATATGTAAAGGTGGAATAAGTAGAAGTAGGGATGTTAACCACCTAGGAACATCCTCCCTTATATGTCACCTGCAGCGCATTCATAAAAAGTTACTGTCAAGTTCAGAAACTTTGGCTAAGACCGTAAGCAGTCCATGGACACCTAAATCCCTTTGTTCTGTTGTATCCAAGCGCCTGCAGACCACACCGTCAACTCCCTCCTCGTCAATTTCCTCCTCAGTCAGGATCAGCAGTAGTCCTGCAGGCCATCTCAATAGCATGACTGACTCTCCTATCCGGGATTCCTCCGGAGGATCCTGCATTGCTACACCTACTGCTGCCGCTGCTGCTATTGCTGCTGGGAGTCGTTCATCATCCCAGAGAGGAAGTAGGAACACCACTACTTCTTTTACTAAGCAATTGACCCTCCAACAGTACTTAACGAGGAGGATGAAGTATGACAGCAGTCATCCTGTTGCATAGTGGATAACTGAGGTCTTGACAGCTATGTTGGTGTTAGACGTGCATCCGGTATCCGCTATTAGTGCAGTGGGATTTAGACAATTGGTACCAAATCCCATCTAGATTCCACTTCACTAGGCAGGCGATACCGAGAATGTACAGAGACGTCAGAAAAAGTTTCCTCTGTGTCCTAAAAAATGTGGTTGTACCCAATGTCCACTTAACCATGGACATGTGGACAAGTGGAACACGGCAGACTAAGGACTATATGACTGTGACAGCCCACTGGGTAGATGTATCGCCTTACGCAGCAACAACTGCAGCGTCACCAGTGGCAGCATCTCAGAAACACCAGCTCATTCCAAGGCAGGCTATGCTGTGTATCACCAGTTTCAATAAGAGGCACACCGCCGACAACGTCTTAGAGAAACTGAGGGAAATCATCGCCCAATGGCTTACCCCACTTAGACTCTCCTGGTGATTTGTGATATCTGACAATGCCACCAATATTGTGCGGGCATTACATCTGGGCAAATTCCAGCACGTCCCATGTTTTGCTCACACAATAAATTTGGTGGTGCATAATTTTCTGAAAAACAACAGGGGCATGCAGGAGACGCTTTGGGCGGCCTGAAAAATTTCTGGCTACTTTCGCCATTCAGCGACTGTGTGCCAAAGACTGTAGCACCAGCAAACACTCTTGAACCTGCCCTGCCATCACCTGAAGCAAGAGGTTGTGACGTGGAACTCAACCCTCTATATGTTTCAGAGGATGGAGGAGCAGCAAAAGGCCATTCAAGCCTATACATCTACCTATGACATAAACTATATATATATATACTAGTGCCTTGCTGCGGCTTCGCACGGGAGCAATTTCATTTCGCCACAGCCCCCTGCATATCATAACAACCTATGCCATGTCACCACAGTCCCCTGCATCTCACAACAGCCTCCTGCTTCTCACTACTGCCCCCTGCATTTCACCACAGCATCGTATATTTCACCACAGCCCCTTGCATCTCACCACAGGCCTCTGCTTCTCACTCCTGTTTCTTACCACAGCCCCTTACATCTCACCACAACCCCTTGCTTCTCACTCCTGCCCCCTGCATCTCACCAATGTCACATAACCCCCACTGTTGCTGCTATGCAGCTGGCTGGAGTCTGGCCATTGAGATGTGCTGGGAAGGGCAGGGGGATCATGGATGTAAGATTTGTATATCAGCTACCATAAGCATTGTCAGCAACATGTCCCCAGGGTTTCCTGTTGAGCTACCTTGCAGTGATGTCCCTCTCTGAGAACAGCACTAACTTCCATGGGCATGTGGCTGAGCAGGAACATCACACTGGAGAGGGAGCACTTCACAGTGGAGGAATGGTGGCCAGAGTCCGTCTGTAGGTTTGGAATAGGATGGACATTGGAACCTGATGGTTACTAACCATCAATGTTTTCGTTCTGATGGTAGTGATTTTACAATATGCCATCATCGAATGGAAATCATTTGATGGAGTTCCGATGTTTGTTTGTTTTTTTAATTCCTGATGTCTATGCCTCCCCTGGCTCTTTCCTGGCTAATGAGTATGCACCAGGGCATCTTCATGGGTTTGTTGGAGACTGTCTTTCACTCTCTGCCTCTCACATGACCCTGCTCAGTCCTTCACTCCCTACCCTCTCTAGACTGCAGCTAAGCAATAGGCCACAGTGCTACAGTATCTCTGATTGGCTCAGTTTCAGATGCTCTCTTCCAGGGCCGCCATCAGGGGGGAACTGCCAGGTCTGGAGTCCTGGGCCCGGACAGAGAAAGGGGCCGTGCAGGGATGGACTTACCAGCCATTGGGGGTGAGCTAAGTGCCATTTATAATTTGGGTCCTCCTGCACCCTCCGCGGCCACTCTGTGTGCCTGTGCCTGTATTGTAACACAAGTGAGAGATCTGACAGGCTGAGGTTGCACCAAGGTCAAACAGAAAATTGCTGCCCCTATAGCAGGCTACAGAAAGATGGCTGCCATCTACCAATGGGGTGAGGTTTATTTTCCCAGGAACCCAAGGGGCTGGAAAAAGCAAAGGGCTTTATATGGAGAAAGAAGAAGATAAGTAGATGAGTAAGGGGAACTATATTGTTTGTGGCATAAATCTGACAGGCAGGTAGGTGTGTGTGGGGCATAAATCTGACAGCCAGGTGTGTGTGTGACAAAGGGGAATGTGTGGGGGATCACTTACACACAGAATGGAATGTGGGGGGATCACAAAGAAAAATGGGGGGGATTGCCGCTGACTGGTACAAATAAAATTGTTTGTTTATTTAATTGCAACAAGGCACACATGATGTCATGAGATCACATGCACTGCACCATTGTCAGAGAAACCAGCCGTAGTGTGAAGAGGAGCAGCCAGAAGACACAGGAGAAGGTAAGTGTCTGTGGGCTGTATGGGCTGAATGTTGGGGCTGTCTGTCTAGGGGGACAGAAGGGGTGCTGGCTGCGGAGACACTGTGGGGTTGGAGTTGCAGAAACATGGGGGGCTGCTTATTTTGTCAGTCCTGGGCCCCACAATTTCTGATGGCTGCCCTGCTCTCTTGTTGTTTCAACACCATGGCCAGCTCCTATACAGCAGTTTGGTGCAAGATTTTTTTCTGTGACATGATTCACTAAAATCGAGACTGCTTAGCTCCCTTTTGTCACAGATGAGTGGTTCATACACCTAAATCTTCATTCACCAATGCTGTATAGAAATATAGTGAACACACCATCAAAATCCATCCAGTGGTTCAAGTGATTAGCCCGAACGAACAGACAGACCACTTTAGAGAGGACTTTAGATTATTTATTTAGGCTGGCCGGCTTGCAAGGCCAGGAAGTCTAAGTCCATGGACACAGACCCTGGCCTCATCCCTGCAAAAAAACAGGATTGACACACCCCTGTTTCCAAAAATGCCTGCCGTCCCTGCCTTAGCACCTCCTCGCAATCAGGCAGAGGCATAGGACAGGCATGCGTGCGCTCTTGCAGGACCCGTCCTGCACATGTGCAGAACAGGAATCTGCGTGAGGATGGCAATTTGCGTCCTCTACAGAATCACACCCTTGGTTTCTGAAACGTCGAAATAAACATTACATTTTTACCTGCAGTTAAAGTCTATGTGTGCCACCATCTGTTTTTCTATTGAAGTTAAACACAATGCATATTTTAGATATTAACCCTAATTATGTCATAAACATGAAAATGACAATGTGTAAAAAATACTAGAACTGTATGATCATGTTACAAGATTACACAATTACATCTTAATGCATAATTATATCACAATATTTTTACTTTCATGGGGGATAATGCAATAGGTAATGGAAAATATGAGGGAAGATCAAAGATAGTAATGGGAATGTCTTTCACAGAAATGTTAAATAATACAAACAAAAATTAAATGGTCTCTGATTTTTTCCCCTGAAAAGAATATAATCTTTGATAATAGAGCAAACCATGTGTTACTTTCAAGAGTATATGTATCCCCAATATATATAACTGATATGTCCCTTTTTCCATGGCTGCAGTTAACCCAAAGGTTCCAAAACTTTGCCATTACACTTCACATTTTAAGGATATCCATGTTTGAGCACAAGTGACTCAGGGCCTGATTCACTACGGATTGCTATTCTGCTGATAGGCACGCACCGCAGTTGCTAATATCAGCGGTGCTTTTTATATGTGTGCATTCACATGGCGATCGCAGACTGACCTAAGGACGCCCACTTCCCCTTACTCACATCCGTATACTGGGGCAACATAGCGAAACACTCGGTAACATTGAGTAACATCGGACCCATATGAACACTTGCACAAGCCCTGACCTTACTCAGAAATTGCTAACAGCCACACACGCTATCAGTGCTGTGGCTGCTTATGGCCACGCAGTGGATAATTTATGCATGCCCCTGCAACGGTGTTGTAACGCACTGGCACGCCAGCGTTCGCCCTACCACCCTCCATCACCACCCACAAATGGCACTTCCTGTCCATCACTCTGCTCTGGGTCTGCGTATCCTCTGCAATCGCAGTTCCAATCGCAAATTGCTAGTTTGTGCATGCGCACTGTGATGCATACACATGCGCAGAACGCAACAATCAACCAATTGCATGCGTATTAGCAACTGCGTTCCTTGCTGAATCAGGCCCTTAATTAGTTCTTCAGTTAATTTGATTTAACCATCTAGACTTAAGCATGGATATCCTTAAAACCTGGACTGTAATGGTGGAGTTTGAGAACCTCTGTTAACCACTTTTTCTTAAGCACACCCTGGAGAGCCTGTGGTACGGGATCTATCCAGGGTTCGGCAGAATGAATAGCTGATAATTCAGTTTGTAGGAAACCAGTTTGAAATACTGTAGGTAAACAAAAAATTGCTAATCACAGATACAATTTAAAGCACACACTGAAAGTCCTACATATTAGTATATGTAATGATATATAGATATCACGGGACATGGAAACATAATATTAATGAAATCACCTCTCATAACTAACACTTTTATAATAAATATATAAATTGATATTGACTTTATCATATGCATTTTGTTCACTGCTGGTACTATAAGTTGATTGTCCCATAACCATATAATCAATGTTTTCCTACCTATATTTTATTCTGAGAGCACAGACTATATAATCATGTAGTGCTTGGTACATCTGGATCGCTGCACTTGACTCCAAAGTGTTCTATTGACAGTACGCAACCTGTTATTTCCATTCTACAGTCATTATCAACCATCATCCTTGTATTCGGATGATGTTAATGGAAATTTAAATGCATACGGTAGCAGTGCTACTTCTGATTCCATGTCACTCAGATTTGTTACTTACATTTTATGGTCACTGGAAAGGGACAGAATAGTTTTTTCATAGTAGAAGCATTTATTTAATGATTATCTTGAGGCTTCCACAGGCTAGAGTGGAGCAATTGGTACTCACACTGGCACTTAGTGGAGCTTTAATTGTATAGTATCAGTAAGTCTATCATAATTGTAAAGGTGATATGAACAAGTAGCATTGAAATTACAATCTGCTCAAATATAGTGACCCTGTCATAGCTAAGATAAAGCTTTTTTTTTACATAGGGCCTGGATCAGAAATGGACGCAATGTCCAGGTTGGACATAGTGCAGCGATTTTTTTTGTCACTGTGCAGGCATCACAGCCATACTGCGCACGAGCAGCAATGGATTAGTGATGACGATCGAAGACAGGATTTATCCGCAAAGTGAGTGACAGGTAGTCAGCGTTTGTGGGAGGTAAAGGGAGGTGGTAAGCACCATGCAGGCGTGTCAGGACTGCCGTAGGGGGAGTCTCAGTGCACAAGACATCAGCTATGTCATTATATCATTAGCATATTTTAGCAAGTCTGATGCGTATAGAAGCGCAGTTGCAGCAGGATTTGCGTCCATCGCTGAATCAGGGCCATAGTGCCTTGTGTACTTTGTGTGACCTGAAAGAAACCCCAAAGCTGACTCTACCCAGGAAAGCGCACACCTACTTGCAATATATGCAAAAGATGAATGTTGACTGCAGTGAGAGATTCAAGGGGCCTATCCATTAGATGACTTTTTGAACAATCCGAACAAAACCAGGAGGTTTTGGCCGGATTGTGCAGAAAGTCATCTAATTTATAGGCGGCAAAGACCAGCGATGTGCGTGCACACTTGGTCCTTGCCGACCCCAACTATCTGTGGAACATGCTGGTCAACCTGACGACGCTCAACAGATTTCACATGTTCACAGATAGGAGGTCAGTCTCCTGCACTGAATGACGTTCAGTGAACGCCGTTCAGTGCGGACACCACACCCGTCGACCTGAAGGACTGAATGTTAGACGTTCAGTTTTTCAGGTCACCTTATGGATAGGCCCCCTCAGGCTCACTCCAGAATGGCTTCATTCTACATCATAGCTCACACTTCTTCCTATTACAGAGTAGCTATAGAAAGAAGCTATATGGGTAAGAGCTTGAATATGTCCCGACATCCATCTTATGGCATTTGAATAACATGTTGGTAGACATTTCAAGGCACCAAGTAAAAATAAATGTATTTTCCTTTTGTTTAATAGCTACCTAAAGCTTTCTTTGAACATTTTTTTAAATTTCAAATTATGCCTATAGCATGCAGGGCCACCATCAGAAAGGTACAGGGTACATATGTAAGGGTCCCGGAGCTCCATGTGTCCACCGCACTGTAATAACAGGCAGCTAGTCTGAAGTTGCCAGACGTACATAACAAAGTCACTGCTGTAGCATGGACCCTGATATACTGTATATGGACAGCCGTCCCCATACACACTTCTCCTGCCCACCGTGTAAAGAAACTGTGTCTGCAGTTCTCTGACAACACCCCTCTCAACTCCACCAGGTGTGTCAGTCTATGACTTAAGTTTTGTAAATATTTACATCCAGGTTCCGTAACAGGATGCTCCGGTCAGTGCTGCACTTACCAGTGCTGGCTGCCCTGTCTCCTCTGCGTGATGTAATGACGTCATGAACACAACGATATCACTGATATCTCCTGTTTACATTTCACCCCCAATAATTCCCAGTAGAAATTATGCCATTCATCAAATTCCGAAAAACTTGATGAATCCCTTTGCAGCTTGTGCAGCAAAGGATCTTTTCAAAACCCCCGCTGTATACTCACTGCACTCGGTTCTCCGGCACCATCTTCTCCATCGGACCTCCCTGTGCATCGGTCCAGAGATGCTATGCCCCCGCGACAAACACCAGTGCAGCCCCCTCTATGCCCCTGCAGCCGGCGACTCTGGCACTAAGCTCCCCATTATCCAGACAGATTTCTGTAATTACCACCAGGTCTGGGGTTGGGGCCTGTGAGACTGACAGCTCAAACGCCTCTGCCCATGCAGCTGAGTGCGCATGCACATGATGTCAATAGCGCATAAGCGGATGCAAATAATATCGGAAGACATTAGTATCAAACTTCCAAAAAGCTGACTCTGTAAGAAGAGCGGCTTTTCGGAAGTAATAATTCGTTTGTTAAAAAGGCATGATGAATGTCTCTGAATTCTCAATTGAGCTAACAGAGAGTTCAGAACATAAATATGATATTTTTATCATAATAAATATGTCCCTATTTGTGTACAATATAAGAATTCAGACAAAATTTTAAACAACAGTTTTTTAAGGGGCACCATATTTTATTTGCCCTGGGTGCCACTGACCCTAGCTATGCCTTTAGGGAATAGAGTTTAAAAGACTAACTTCCTGTGTCAAAGTGTATAAATATAAGTGCTTAGTCTGTTTCATACATACTGTACATTTGAATCCCAAAACAAATTAAATATAGTTCATGCAGTTTAGTTGTTTAAGATCAAGCTTCCTTATGTTGTCCAGTGTTATTCCATATGAAAATAAATTGAAAACAAACAATATATTGGTATGGCTTGGGTACATAAACTGACACCTTTCAGTGTATCTCTCTAATATGGGGAATAGTGTCTGTTTGGCAAATCCACCACCATACAAACTGATATCTATCTCACATGTATGCTTACATGTGGTTAATTGGTTGTACTCCCATAAAGGTAACTTTTTGCACATCAGGGTATCAGTATGGCACTCAATATTCTACACAACTTCACACAGCCAAGTATTGCTCACAGTGGCATATCTATAATGGGTGCAGTGTGTGCAGGGCACACGGACCCCCGGGTCCAGGGGGGCCCCGCATCGCACACACTGCACCCATATTTTCTTTAAACTTACCTGTCCGAGGTCCCGTGTCGGGTGTCACTGCTGCTCAAAACACCAGAAAAATGGCCGCCGCAGCCATTTCCCTGTGTTCTGCACATGCGCAGTAGACTCCGGGCACACTTTAGTGCCCGGAGTCTACTAATGCTCCGGTGGCTTGCCAGCTGCATCCGTCAGCTGCCAGCCACCAGGGAGAGAGGAGGGGGCCCCGCACGAGGAGTGCACACGGGCCCCCTCCTCTCTTAAAACGCCCCTGATTGCTCACGTGTATGGTTACACAGGTAACACAGGACGAATCATATCAAGGTATCATTATATTCTAAAGGTTGAAATCCCCTGGAGGCACATCCCAAATTATTAATATATGTGACCATATAGATGCTTACACAAAGCTTACTTGCATAAAACTGTATTCCTGCGTATCATGGTTTCTTTTTATGATAGCCTATTAGACCTCCAGAGACACAGTCAACTCCATATGCATAAAAACATAGGAGAACTCTATGGTGCCACAACACAGATTTTAATTAAATACATAGGTTTAAAACAAATGAAAAAAGTGGGTACTCGTACCAGAGCTGGAGGATGCCTTCTTTAATTATGGTCTTTAAGAGGGGATGTCCGGACATCCGAGAGTGTAAAGAGATTAGGTCTTCCTGCAAAGTCCCAGTACCCAAGTCCTGCTGACCAACGCGTTTCACCGCCAACTGTAGAAATGCTTTGGTCAGCAGGAGTTGGGTACTGGGACTTTGCAGAAGGACCTACTCTCTTTACACCCTTGGATGTCCAGACATCCCCTCTATAAGACCAGGAGTAAAGAAGGCATCCTCCAGCTCTGGTATGAGTACCCACTTTTTTCATTTGTTTTAAACCTATGTATTTCATTAGAATATCGAGTGCCATATTGATACCCTGATGTGCAAAAGATACGTTTATGGGAGTACAACCAATTAACCACATGTTTGCATCCACGTGAGTTAGATATTTTTTCGTATGGTGGTGGATTTCCCAATACACACTTTTCCCCATATTATAGAGATACACTGAAAGGTGTCATATAGTTGATGTATCCTAGCCATACCAATATATTGTTTGTTTTACATTTATTTTCATATTGAATAATACAGGAGAACATAAGGAAGCCTGATCTTCAACAACTAAACTACATGGACTACATTTAATTTGTTTTGGGATCCAAATGTATGTATGAAACAGACTATGGGCCTGATTCAGACCCACTCGCAAGCGCTAAGCACTCGCAAGTGGGTCGATGGTGGCCCAGTGCGCATGCACACGATGGAGCCGGCTCCATTGTGCGCATGCGCGAGACCCGGATAGCGACGAGCAAACCGTTGCTCCGGGTCTCGTACCAAAGGGGGCATGCTGTCGATGTTGAGTGACAGCATGCCCCCTTTGGTGGGCGTGCTGGGGGCATGACTGCCCAGATGGAGGCGTTCCCATGGGAACGCCTACCGTCTAGGGCCGGCCCCACCGACATCACAAGTGATGTCAGTGGGAGTGCTTTCGGCTCTGTTTGAGCCGAAAGCACTCCAGGGCTTGCGGCAACCAGACCCTACCACAAGGGTCTCATCGCAAGCCCGATGGTCGCGATGGTCTTGACCATCGCGACCATCTTCCTGGCCGCTCGCTATAGCTGTGGGTGGTCACCCACAGCTATACGAGAAGCCAGGAGGCCGCTCTAAAAATCAAGAAGGACGGCCCTGATTCAGAGCGAGCGCTCTGTCAGAGCGTCTGGCTCTAAATCAGGGCCTAAGTGCCAATGGTTTTATATTTGTTTATTTGTATGCATTTGAGAATTAGGTGGTTCTTTACCATACTAAGCGCAGCTTGCCTTTTTTGCGCCTTTGAAACCTATCCAAGTATTTATTTTCCTGTATAAATATAAGTGGTCAGAAAAAAGTTAAACATCCAATAATAAATATACATATATATGAAGGTGGATACAAAAGTTTGTGTGCTGACCATGAATAACATGTAAATTTAAGTTCAAATTACATTTATTTTTCTCCATTTACTTCAATACACTTTGTCACGTTTGACTTCGGGAAATCCCCTACTGAGGGGGTGAAAGCTGAGGTCCCGGTTAGAGGGAGGAATCAGAGGTGTGGGGCCTCTATATACGATCTCCTCATCCACGAATATCGGATGTTGGTGAGACCTGACCAAAGGCGCGGAGTCTAACCTGCTGGGAGGTGTTCACCAGTGACCCCTCCAAGCGGGATATGGGTTTCAGCTGCACCCAGCAGGCAGGTTGTGGTTCTTTGGTCAGGAATCTGATACCCATGGGAATAGAAATAATACAATGATGGCCCAAAAGAAATACTTCAGGAAGAAGTACAGCTGCACAAGGAGTTGTTCTTTGTAATTGTACAAAGGTAAAGGGTTTTTTACGCACTGCTGCACCGAGAGGTGGCACTTGTAACTGCACGCAGGCACTGTGTTTTTGATGCACTGCTGCACCAAGGGGTGGAACTTGTAACTGCACTCAGGCAAGAGGTGGCACTTGTAACTGCACACAGGCAAGGTGTTTTGAAGCACTGCTGCACAAGGAGATGGCACTTGTATGGCACCCAGGCAAGATGTTTGGATGCATTGTTGCACAAGGAGATGGCACACAGGCAAAATGTTTGGATGCACTGTTGCACAAGGAGATAGGCATGTAGAGACTCGAGGGTATCACGATAAGGGAACCTGGAATGAGGTAACGGCATGTATACACAAGATAGCAACAACATTGCACAGGCAACTTCCTGCTGTCTGGAGGCTGGTTATATACCCTGAGGTAGCAGATCATTGGTGGACAGCATCAGCTGACCAACACCATGCTACCTTTGGGTAAGGGGTAGTCAGGTGATGAAGACTGTCATGACTGCATCCATGATGGCAACCGCAGTAACCAAGACACGCACAGCTCGTGGATGACCACTTGGCTCTTAGCTATAATGCTCAGCGCGTTACTCGCCGCCGCACCTGACGTCTGACCACCCGAGGAAACAGGGGAAGCCGGCACTGGGGTGAGTAATAGCTGATCCTAGGACGCAACCTGACCCACTTCTTCCACCATTGCTCCAACCTCTTGATTCTGTTCAGGAAAAAGTCCAGTGATTGGGCCTCAAACAAGTCCTATACAGCAGTCATGTCATTGTCATCAGACGCAAAAGTCTTCTCACAAATGTGATCCTTGAGCTGGACTGTGGATTTCAGTTTTCTCCATTTCTCAGTATTCTCCATTTTTTTACTTTCAGTGATGTTGTTCCATTTATTATTCTATATCTGCAAAAGAATTGTGCTGTAATTTTCCACAGTGTTCTACTACTGTAAGAACTCTAATACATGCATACAGAAAATCAATATGGGGCAAAATCTACTACTACCTCAGGACACTGACTTTTTATTATATGTCCAGCGGACAAGGGGGTAGGGGTTGCCCTACAAGATTTGGAAAAATACATCCTTGAGATTGATACACAATTGACAGATAGTGAAACCTATATAAAATTGTCAGCTGATCCCACTCTGGCTTACAAACAAAACTTGGATTTAATACTCCTGCAAGCTTATAACAATGGTCAATTACAAAAGAAGAAATATGCAGCCCTACTTCAACCATTCCTAGTAGTTCCAGTTCTCTACACTGTGCCCAAACTTCATAAGGATATAAACAACCCCCCTGGCAGGCCTATAATTTATGCCCGGGAATTGCTATTCCAACCAGTTCCACAATTTTTGGACTGTTTAATACAACCTTACATCACAAAACAGGTAACATTCCTCAAGGTCACAACACAACGTTTAATCAAATTTAAATAATTATCCAACATTCCTGCTAACACCATATTATGCATGATGGATGTTAAAAAATAATATACAGTGATTCCTCACTATCAGGGCCTGGCAGCAATGAGAACGTTCCTGTATAAAAATCATTTAGATACCATGGACATTCCTTTCTTTATACAACTTTTGGAATTGACATTAAAACAAAATTACTTCATTCATAATGGTCAATTCTATATGCAACAAACAGGCTGTGCAATGGGGTCCAATGTTGCCCCCATCGTACGCTGTGTTCACGTTTGTACAAGAGCATTTGCTCTTTGCTGATGAAGAGATTTCTAATAACCTCATCTTATACACTAGACATATAGATGATATATTATGTTATGGACTGGGACAACAACAGATCTAAGTAATCTAATTAATAACATTAATAAACAGAAAAGCCCTATTAAACTTACGTTCCAATATAGTTACAGTACTATTAAGTATTTGGACGTCACCATCAATCTTGAGCATAACAAAATAAATACATTGATTTACTATAAATAGACAGATCTCAACACTTTACTACATCATAGTAGCCGTCATCCACCAGCTTTAAGGAAAGGCCTGCCCAAATCACAAATGCTTAGAACAGCTCGCATTACTAGCAACTGGAATGAATTGGATGATGCTTTGTACCAAGTGACAAACACATTTGTACAAAGAGGTTACAGCCTGAGAGAACTTCAAACAACTAAACAAGAAATTCTATTGATACCAAGGGAACAATTATTGGTTTCCAATAAGCAAAATCCAATAAAATCCCTTTTGTCACTGAATTTTCTCCAGTTTGGTCCGTATTACCAAGAGTAATTAAAGCACTTTGGCCCACAGTTACAGGAGATCGTGATTTTCCAGGTTTACAAAAGAAAAGTCTAATGCCAAGCTAAAAATGAGGAAGGAACTTAAGGGATCTACTTGTCAAGACTGATATCTCTGGTTCTAGGCATTTCACGCTTCCAAAAAAAAACAATGTGTTGAAAATGCCCATCGTGTGTTACTTGTGGATTTATGGAAGCAGGCCACTATTTTAAACAAAATTCTTGTTTGGAGTAGTCTTTATAAATAATCATCCATAAATGTAAGATGAAAGGAATGTGATAAATGTAAAATATACCTTTTATGAACTCCTTCTTAAAATAATAGGGTATTCAGACTCTAAAATGATAATGAGTATACTTGTAATGCACTAAAAAAATGTGAACAAAAATAATAACTAAATAATGTTATGTATGAATTTGGTTTAAATCCCCAAAGTTACATATCAGCATACAAACAGTAAATCTGGAGCGAAAACTATTGATACAAATCAACACTTAAAATATGGCTGTCAGCAACGGAGAACGTATGATCAATAAATATGTTTCACGCAGCCATGATAGCAATTCTCCCTACTTCTGCTATATAATTTTATGTGTATCAAAAAAGTTTATACCAATTCAATTCCATAAGGGTCACATGTAAAGAATTTTTTATCTTTAGACTAACAATCCACAGCCAATTGTCTAGGTCTCTGCAGTGTTTTTGAATTCCCAGCTCAAGTAAAACACATCTGTCGTTAATACTGTTTGTGTAGCAAGGAATAATCATATTAATCAGCAAGAACCTGAGTAATCAGCATCACACCATTTTATGTAACACTGTCATTGAGGGAAACATCATCATGGCTCATTTCTTGAATATACCTCCGAACATTTGAATATAATTATAAGTCATCCAAGGTAAGTGTATGTTGAAAGTACAAACATAGATTTGGTTGACAAGCTCTAATTACAGTGAGAAGATTAATAATACTTGCAGGACAATGATATAAAAAAAAACATTCAAATGTCAGACATAATGCACCATAAATATCCTGATGTCTACAGCAAAGTAGTTAAGATCTCAACAGTGCCCTTTATATTACAAGGAATAATCCTGTTAATCAACACCCAAATTACATAATTGTGTTTTCATAGCATCATAAAGATAGCATCATTTCATCCATTAAATATATCTTAGAGCAATTGCTCATAGTTACAAGTCATCAAATGCAAGTAGGTAAAAGATGCAATAAAAATGAAAAGAAAGGTAAGTAAGGGCAGGGGCTCCTGTGCAAGGAGTTAGATGGACTCTGTTATCTGTGTCATTGCAGAGGTCAAATGCACCGTGGGATGGCTGCCCACACAGAAGGAAGATACCTGAGATTGGAAGCAGAGCGGGAATCTCCAATGCTGAAAAACAGCAGGTCCTTATAGTACAAGACTAGGGGTGGAGAGGACACATGGTTCGTTCGCCCTGTGGCCTTGATCACCTGTGAGTCTCACAGGTGGTCAAACCCATGGGGCAAAATTCACATCCTGCTCACCCCTGGTCTTTTACCATAGGGACCTGCTAATAACAGAGGCCATCAAACTCCTTCCACGGGAGCCCCTACCCTCACTTACCTTTCTTTCCATCAGTCTTGTCTATGGTCCATCTCTCATTTGATGTCCTCTCTTTGGAAGATGCCGAAAAGCAGAAGGGGCGGTGACATCTTAGTGCTGTACTTTCTATTCAAGCACAATCTGCACTTTAGGTTTAATCATGCGCTAGATGCCTGCATACTTCTCATGGTGCTAGGAATTTGCCAACCTTTTGCTATTGTTTGCATCATTTACCTACTTGCATGTGAAGACATAACTATAAGCAATTGCTCTAAGATATATTTAATGGATGAAATGATGACATCCTTATGATGCTATAAAACAGAATTATATAATTTGGGTGTTGATTAACAGGATTATTCCTTGTAATATAAAGGGCACTGTTGAGATCTTAGCTACTTTGCTGTAGACATCAGAATATTTATAGTGCATTATGTCTGACATTTGAATGTTTTTTCCTTGTATCTGTGCATAGTGAATGCAGTATACTATACATAAGCTTAAAATACATGTATGATTATATCATTGTCCTGCAAGTATTATTAATCTAATCATTGTGATTAGAGCTTGCCAACCAAATCTCTGTTTGTACTTTCAACATACACTTATACTTATGCTAGTATGTAAATTTTTAGGTATCTAAACCAAATTCATACATAACATTATTTAGTTATTGTTTTTGTTCACTTTATATTTTGGTAAGACCTTATTACAGTGCTATACATTAGCACATTACGAGTAGACTCATTATCATTTTAGAGTCTGAATACTCTATTATTTTAAGGAGTAAATAGAAGGCATATTTTAAATGTATAACATTCCTTTCATCTTACATTTATGAATGAATATTAAAGAGTGCCCCAAACAAGGAAATTCTTTCTTTCTAGGTCTTGCTAGTTATGTTGCTTTCAGAGCCGTAACTAGACTTTTTGGTGCCCTGTGCCAGAAAGAGCTTTGGCGCCCCCCTCATTTTTCAAAGGGACATAATGCACCCAAAAAAGGGGAATGGCCTCATGGGGAAGAGCCAGGGAAGAGATAGGAGAGGCCAGGAAATGCTGGGGATGAAATAAGAGGAAGTTACAAGTGAGAATGATAATAAACAGAAATTTGACAGGCCCAAACAGCGCCCCCTGCCCTGTGGTGCCCTGTGCAATGGCATCGGCCACACTACCCTAGCTACAGCCCTGGTTACTTCTGACATCAAAATATATTTTATACTGTATTCCAGGAAGCACCACTTATCACAGAACACTGTATTCAACAATTTGTCACTGAGTTACACTATAAGTTGGTTTAACAGACTTTCTTGTTACTTTATCTTTATGTTAGATTAATCCTGTACAGGATCACTCTATATTTCTTTGCTATACACTATTTTAAAGACCCTCACAATGGCCATAAGTACAAAATTTGTAATGTCCTTACTTGCATGACAGAGTTCGTCATGTATCTTATCATCTGTCTATGTGGCCTCTATTACATGGTACAAACATCAAGAACATTCTCAAAACGTATGGCTTTACACTGGTCGTCCATCAGTGCATCACTCCAAGGCAAAAATATTGATCAACCGGTGGCTTGACACTTTAAGCTATATAATCATACAATATCCAGCCTTAAATATAAGATTATTGACCATATACAACGGGGTTGGTATAGACACGGCTGATGTAATTGTACATGCCCGGTGTGATGGAAAAGTTTTTTTTGTTTTTTTTTCCTTAAATAAGTGGGGCCTGATACAAAAAATAATGTCAATGTATATGTGTCTCTATGTAGGAAGGTGTATCTGTATAATGTCATGCTAAAGTCTAAGGGGAGGTGTAGCGAAGAATCAGATGTTGCGTCCGCATGGGCAGAACTGCACATGATTGCATCAGCAGAATCCGTAACTTTCCCTTGTAAATGTATATGTACTGTTCTGTGTAAAGGAAATGACAAACCTTTGAAGATGGACAGAAAGGTTTAACCAGAGGTTATAGGAAGATTGTTTCCCTGCCAGCCATAATTATGTCAACTTGTATATAGCCCATAAGAAGGATGTCCAGGGAAATTACCTGCCAGCTGGCCAGATCCTTGATAGCCAGTCTGTAAGAGATCTGTGTTCTGTGTATGGTCAGAGATCAAAGACTTGTTGGTTATTCTCACAGACAGTCAGGCTACAGAGGTGTATGTTTAACCACTTAATCTGTGTGCACGTTTATTGACCTAAGCCCACTTCTCAAGCTTTAGGAAGGTCTGGAAGGTAATTAAGAACCCCTGCCCAAATGATAGAGAAACCCCATAGTCCAGCTAGAGGGACAATACACTCTGGGCTGAGAAGGGTTAACACCCCCCAGGAGGGGTGAGGGGGGAAGTAACTGGGCACACATGGATAAAATACAGGCTCACTGGTAAGAGTGTGTGATTCTCTGCTTGAGGTTGTCGACAAGACACAGGGCACCTGACTTCGTCACAGGGGAAGGCCTCATCCCAAAGATTGTTCTATCCCTCGTGATCTGAATGGTCTGTTTTCTCCCATATTATCATTTTATTTGATTTAGTGGAAATTGTGATTAACTGTGTTTGTGACTTTTTGTAACATCCTTATATCCTTTGTAATTTTTGTACATAAGCTTTGAAGATATTTCTTGAATTAAACTAAACTAATTCTAGTTCTGGAACTGTTTATTTATAACCCAGATGCCTCATGTTTGGCATGTTACCTATATTTAAGTATTGATAAGTTGTGTGTACAGGTGAGAGCAGAAGCTTGCCTTACGCTTAGCGTTAAATTGGTCTTCTGCTGGTATAACTGGTATAAGTCATGGGTGACGATTCTCAGATTGGCGTATCTGCAGAGATCGGCCGAAGGTCTGTGACACCCGGGCCCAGATTTCCTCCTCCTGTTCCATCCACTAGTCGCCAGTTGAGTCCAGAATGTAGACACGCGCCCATTACAGCACACTACTTAAGGTAAGACACTTTTATTGTTCATTTTCTATGCACAAGTCCTGATGAAAAGGTTCTTTGTATCCTACTTCTGGTGAGGTCTTGGTCTGTGTCATTTCCGTCTAGGACCTGTATGCTATGTCCACCTGTGGCTGGGCGCTTCATGATTCTTTTGCGCATGTGTGTAAATCCGGTGGCCATCTTGCTTTCTCTCTTTGCTGGAATGCATGACACCATTCCTACTTCTCGGACCATGGAGGTAGTCGCCCAATACTGTAGTGGAGCGCCGCTTATGACGGCTGCCATCTTTTTGGTGTCTGAGTCACAGAAGTTAGTGTTTAGTTCTCCTTTATGGTGAGAATTCCTGCAGCGGCCATATTTTTGGCACCTAAGAGATGGTTTAAGTATATGTTCTTTGTATGCTAGTAGAAAAAACAAAACATTTAGAAGTATACAAGAATCAAACCTATTATTGGTCCTTGGTATTTGCTGGATTTGATAGTAATATGGAATTAAGAATAAATCTGCACTAACATGCAATACAATACTAGCTCATACTTATAAAATTAACAGCATGTGTATAAATGTACATATCAATAAAATTCCAAATTCAGCCAGTGGCTGGTATTAAGAACATCTTAATGAGGTAAGATCACATTATGGACTATAGTGAAGTCCTAGGTAGAGGAATGCCTTTCTACCATTATAACTTATGTAAGGTTTTTATATCAATGGTATGGACCTGTCAAACTAGACACAAGCAAAAAATCTACAGCACCTGATATTCTCTGTTGGTCTCCCACACAGATACTGGTCAGGCTCACACTGTATAGCTTCCAAGATCAGACGAGATTGGGCATAATCAATGTGATGTGGCTGTAGAGACAAAACCTTGTTGCCCACAGTCCAACCTTCATAGTCAGAACCCAATAAGTCAGGTGCAATCACAAGAAGAGGAGAAATAAAGACTGAAATTACTTAGATCAAATAAAGGGTGCTATCTCATAACTATTGTTACACCCATGGGGAGAAAGAGATTGTAGTTCAAATATCATGGAGTCTCTCAAAAGACTCTGGAAATCTAAGAGAGCATCATGGTTGCTATTGGTTATCTCTCACTAGATAGGGAATATGATCAATTTTAGGATGGCTTCATTGTTTGTAATATAATATCAATGTGGATATGTTGTCCATAGTTTAATAAGATGCTTTCTACAGTATGTGGAGATTCGTGACTGTTTATTTACATCACGTGGTCCCACTATGTATATTGATACCATTGTAACACTGGGCTTAATCACAATATTGTTGTCTGTCTGTGAAATCACTTTGGATCACAGACATGTGACCAACAACTAACCAATAGAATTTCTCCTATGTCGTGGGACACGTGATCGGACTCCGCTCACGTGATCACGACGAGAGATAAACAGATACAAGGTATACACCATCTCATTCTGTACACTGGTCTTCAATGTAACATTGGATCCAGTTACAGCTTAGTTGATTGTCCATGAAACTACACTGAATCAAGGACATGTGATTGGCCATAAACCAATGAAATCCCCCCTATGTTGCGGGACACGTGATTGATCTCCGCTCACATGACCACAATGATAAACAGATATAGGTATTTACCAGCTTTTTAATCTTATTATGACTCATTTTTGTATATAATTGCATCATGTTTTTATATTATGATTGCCTTCATGTACTATAGGATTTTAGTTACACTTTTCTCACATGGCTTGATTAATTACTCTACTGACACCTGTTAGTGATTGACTCATTAGAGTAATATAAGTATCTGGGATATTCACAGAAATATACTCATTTGCTCCTGACAAAGGTATGGGTGCCTTCCACACGGAAACGCGTTGAGCTTATGATTGCTGGTTTCCCTGCCCATTTGGAATTATTTGTGGAAAAGAGCACTTGGAATTAACACCAACAGATTCGGACCGGCTGCTTTTTCATTGGAGATACCACTGGAATACCTCCATAAACGAGGACACGCACACTGTGAGGACACCTTACCTATAAGCAGGAATGGTAAGATCTCTATTTCATTAATATTGCTGGACAATAGACTGGGACTTTATCTTTCCTATTCGCATTACCCCAATAGGGAACCTATCCAAGGGTGGAATGCCACAGTCAGCTGTATGCTGATCACCAGTAACCTTTTCAATTGTTTCAATTTTGTATGTGTATATCACTGCTTCTAGACAGGAGGTGATAGAATACTAGTGTGTCTATTAAATGTTTTTTAAACAAGCCATGTGTTTTTCACATTCAGTGATGTATTTTATATAAGGTGACTTTCTTAAACCCCACTCTAGAGACCATCTCACCCACATTAGCGCTGTTAATTTTTCTATATTCATATCCATTAAGGAGACTAACACCCTCCTCCAACAACTGCTTCTTGACAAGCGCCACTCTATTCTTTTTCTTTTTTGTTGTCATATTGGGTTTTGAGTTTATACGGCTGCTGTCATGAGTGGATTCTCAGAAAGAGCACAAAGAAGGCAATCATATTTTACACAGTGGGATTGTGACACCATCAGTGTTGATTCAGCTGGTATAGATAAAGATATATGTAATGATTTGAATATAGCTTCAATTCGTAAACAATTGTTCCATTTTGAAGAACTTCTACTTAAAGAATCTAGGAATTGGTTACATTTTGTGAATCTACAGCAGTACGTACTTAGGAAGATGATTCCAAGGGGACTGAGACTCTTTAAACCCTCAATTTTTGAGGAGGGGTCTGAGTTCCAGAAGGAATGGGATCAAATATTAGACACATGTTCTATTAATCTAATGAAGCTAATCATTAAATATAGGTCATATAAGACTGAAGCCCTGGAAAAGGAAATAGAAGATACCAAAAAAGGGCTGAAACTATTTCAAACTAACTAAGAATATCAGGAAAAAGATCTGATCATAAATGAAAGGATCATTAACTTTGAGAAATATATAGTGGAGAATAAGACAAAGAAGTTTAGAAGAGATCTAAACAATTACCAGAACAATATGGTTATGAATTACAAACACACTAAACCCAAATCACATAATACACGGGTCAGACCTAAATAAAGAAAAAGCACCTCTGAGTTTGACAGAGGGACTTTTAAGCAACATGATAGAAGGTATAAGAACATTGACAGAGAACAGAGAGTTTCAAGATCAGATTTTCAATCCCCTAGGGGCGAACAACCTATAAATGCTGGTGTCCACAGAGAACTGGGGGCTAAACCCAAGACCCAATATCCAGCTAGTAGTAGGATGATGGATTCTACTTATAAGGATTTTTGGGAAGCTCCACCATGCCCCAATCATTGGGACACCAAATTTCACCCCTTAATAAATTCAGGAACACCAAAAAGACAGAAAGAAAGAAGCATAGAGGTTGTAGAGGAGGCATACACAGTAAAGAGAAACACAAGAAGGACTTAATTTCCAACATAAACAACAATAACAGAGAAAACAACAAAACATTTGAACATTATGCACCCTCAAATGTGTTTAATATTTCCTCTAAAAAATTTAATCAAGATGAATTATCTTTATTTAGTAGAGGTTTAAAATTTGCTCCGACGAGTGCACCAAAGATTTTTGAGTTGTTTGTAGACTTAAATAAATATATAAGAACCCTATTCCGCAAGAGATTCTTTGCAAATAAAAAATTAAGGAATGACAAGGATGAGTCTATCCCCATTATTTTGGATTCTACAGATGGTCTGCCTCTTTCTAAATTGAAAGAACTTTGGGAAGAAGGTAATACTGATGTTCAAGATACAAATTACATGACATTACATATTCAAATTCCAACAAATTTAAACTAAAATCAGAGTTCTTTCCTATTTCTGCTAGAAGCAATAATATCGAATCATTCTATAAAATGACCCTTGAGGATTTTAAATCCCTATGCAGTAGTATTTCTCAAAAATTGGCCCACACATCAAATCTTACGAGAGTGGAAAAAAGAGCACTCCATTTACTCACCAAAGATTCTTTGATAATAATAAAAGAGGCAGATAAGGGTGGAGGTTTGGTAGTCCAAGACAAAAAGGACTACCTACAAGAAGCCTTTAATCAACTGAGAAATCCCACTTTTTATCGAGTCCTCACTGTATCCTATTTGAGTGAACTAAAAATGTTGTTGGATGGTGCATTACAGGAGGGGATCATATCCAGGGAGACATGGCATTTTCTTTTTATTCCCTTCCCCACTATCCCGGTGTATTATCATCTGCCCAAAATCCACGAATCACTCACTTCTCCCCCCCGGTTGATCAATCAAATCCGGTATCAATTCACTCACCTCCAATTTATCCTTTTATGTTGATTCTTTTTTACAGCCCTATGTCCCTGTGCTCAGGTCCCACCTTAGAGATACTACTCATTTTTTACAACGCATTCAAGATATTGAATGGAAGGAGACATTTGCATTCCTCACATTGGGCGTTCAATCATTATACACCAATATTCCCCACAAATTAGGGACTGACAAAATTGCCACCTGTCTCTAGAGATGGGGAACTGACACAGGGACAGAAATCTTTTCTGATATCTTCTATTTCATTCATGCTTTCACACAATAATTTTTTTTTGACAACACTTATTATTTGCAGACTATGGGGATGGCCATGGAGACCAGATTTGCGCAAAGCAATGCCAACCTATACATGGGGGAGTTTGAGGACCTCCATGTGTGGGGCCGCGACTTTGGCACATCTGTGGTCTTCTATGGCTGTTATATCAATGAACTTTTTATTATTTGGGATGGGGACTTCACATCAATGGAACAATTTGTCACTTCTTTGAATTCCAACACCTTCAACCTCACTTTTACTTTCACGTATGATAGGAAACAGATTGACTTTACTGGATTTGACCCTCGAGGCAGTCGGAGCTTTCATACATACTTCCAATTTCACCAAATCAGTGAACACTCAGTCTAACCTTCATTTTCAAGTGCTCACTTAATATTCCAAAGGGAAAACTAATGCTTATATGCAGGAATTGTTCTTTAGATAGAATATTTAGAGAACAAGCTGATGAAATGATCAATGCATTCAGACACAGAGGATATCCAGAGGGCATTCTCCAAAGAGTGCTTAAGAAAGTTTTATAGATGAATAGATCAGATCTCATACAACCCAAAACCAACCCAAAGAACAATCACGAGAGCAAGGTCTGGCATTTATATGTAAATATACCTCTCATAATAAGGAAATAAGTGATATTATTAAGAGAAATTATAAAATATTAGGCTATGATAACATCTTGAAAGAACTTCTACCCCACACACCACGTATCATTTATAGAAAGAACAAATCTTTGAAAAATATACTTGCTTCTAGTCATCTCAAGACAAGCAAGTTTGACTCCCCCAACTTGACAAATCCCACACCATCACAATGGATATCATCTCGACCATCAGGTTTTTATAGATGTGGAAAAAACAGTACATTATGCACTTATATTCCCAGACGAACCATCAAAATTGATATTGGTTCCAATACTGAATCACACACTATCGGCAGCTTCATGAACTGTGATTCCATTTATGTCATATACTTGTTGACCTGTTGGTGTGGACTAAGATATGTGGGCCCAACCACCAGGGCCATTAAGAGAAGGTTCATGGAGCATCAACGAAACATCATCAACAAGTTTAATAATCATAGTGTGTCAAGACACTTTACTGAATTTCATGAGAGTGAGACCCGTAGTTTATCTATTGTTGGTTTAGAGCACATTCAGAATAGAGCAGGTGGTGGTGATAGATATAGTAATCTATGCCGACAAGAAGTCTACTGGATGTTAAATACTTTACACCCAGAGGGCCTCAATGAATCGGTGGAACTCAACAGCATCATCTAAGAAATGTTTCTCTGAACATTAGGTAGATAGGGTCCCCATTACCTATATTAATTCAGAGATCAGTTACGGAGATAAGGTTAATTATTGCAATGGGCCACATACTTATTATATCCATTTCTTTTAGGTATATTATGTAGATGTATATGGTATGTTCCCTTTCGGATATCATGAAAAGGTGTACACATAACATTAGAGGAAAGGAGAGTCCTCCCTTTTCTCCTCCTCCCTACTTCCTCATTATTATCATCTTTTGCTACCTATTGATAATCTTTGTCCCCTTTGTACAATAATTTTTTATATTTATTTTTATAAATTTTCAAATATTTATTTATATTTTTTTTAATTTTGTAGTTTAATTGTCATCCTGTTAGTTATATGTTTAATTTATTATTAATTTATTATTATTATTATTATTATTATTATTATTATTATTATTATTATTATTATCATACTTTCAATTGTCTGGTATAAATTCATTTATATTGTATATATTTTTTATTCATAAAATAGCATGTCTGTTTTTTCATGATTAGACATGCACTGTCATTATATATAATTCTCAATATAGAGTTTCCATATATTAATAAACTATCCTAATGAGAATTCCGTGTATATGAAATTCGCTATCTGTCCATTATAGTCATGTGTGTGACGTGGACTCTCTCAAAAGACTCTGGAAATCTGAGAGAGCGTCATGGTTGCTATTGGTTATCTCTCACTAGATAGGGAATATGATCAATTTTAGGATGGCTTCATTGTTTGTAATATAATATCAATTTGGATATGTTGTCCATAGTTTAATAAGATGCATTCTACAGTATGTGGAGACTCGTGACTGTTTATTTACATCACGTGGTCCCGCTATGTATATTGATACCATTGTAACACTGGGCTTAATCACAATATTGTTGTCTGTCTGTGAAATCACTTTGGATCACAGACATGTGACCAACAACTAACCAATAGAATTTCTCCCATGTCGTGGGAAACATGATAGGACTCCGCTCACGTGACCACGACGAGAGATAAACAGATATCAGGTATCCACCATCTCATTCGGTACACTGGTCTTCAATGTAACATTGGATCCAGTTACAGCTTAGTTGATTGTCCATGAAACTACACTGAATCACGTACATGTGATTGGCCATAAACCAATGAAATCCCCCCTATGTTGCGGGACACATGATCGATCTCCGAGGACACCTTGCTTATAACCAGGAATGGTAACATCTCTATTTCATTAATATTGCTGGACAATAGATCAGGACTTTATCTTTCCTATGCACATTACCCCAATAGGGAACCTATCCAAGGGCGGAATACCACAGTCAGCTGTATGCTGATCACCAGTAACCTTTTCAATTGTTTCAATTTTGTATGTGTATATCACTGCTCCTAGATAGGAGGTGATAGAATACTAGTGTGTCTATTAAATGTATTTTAAACAAGCCATGTGTTTTTCACATTCAGTGATGTATTTGATATAGGGTGACTTTCTTAAACCCCAATCTAGAGACCATCTTGCCCACATTAGCGCTGTTAATTTTTCTATAATGTTTTGCACACATGCTCCATCAATTTAATGAAACCCATCATACAGGAGAAAAGAAAAACCATAAGCTCTCTAGAAATGGATATTCTAAATTTAAAGACACCAGAATGGATAAGCTAAAAGACAAAGATGACTTTAAAATTAATGAGAACTCCTCACAAAGAAACTAGAGAAAATAGAGGAAGAAGTCATGAAGGGCAAGTAGAAAAAATTTACAAGGGAGAAGCATGACTATGAGTCAAACAAAGTAAAAAACTGGAGCAGATTCAAGAAACCCTCACACTATACACAACAATACAGAAACGAGGCTACTAACTGGAAGAAAATACCGCACACAAGAAGCCATTCTCGAAGACATACATATGAAGAGAAAAATGAATTCCCATATAAGACTCTACGAACGGACAACAGATTTTCTACTCTTCAATGAATGGACTCAAACAGCGATACATACAATTTTTTATCCCCAGGTACAAACCCCAGACCCCAGTATCCAAAAAGAACATTCTTCAAAGACTACAAAACTAGCTTCCCCAATGAAAAGAAAAATCATAGATGAAGAGGAAGATGGGGCCACGGGGAAGAAGGAGTAACAAAAGAAGAAACCTACAATAAACCAACCGAAAGACAAAAGGCATCTTCAATCATTCTAAACATAACCTGAACGAATTTGAAATCTCACCACTTAACAAAGGTTTGAACTTTGTGCCTACACAAAACATGAATACATTTTAAACTTTCATTGACTTGAAGAAATTTGTAAGGAACATGACACTAAGGACTGTATTCAATTCCAGGCAAAAAGTCGGAATCTGCGAAAAAGTATCGCAGATGATGTAATTTCGCCAGGTGGAAACTTTTCGCCCTCTTCAATTGCAAACACTTTTCGTGTACGCGAAAATGCATTGCAATGTAATAGGCGAAAAAGATTTGTCTATGAATAGTTGTCGGAAAAAGTGCAAAATCGCTATTATGGGTGCAAAGGTGAGGAAACCACTCTGCACTCTTGGGACAGCCCCTAAAAGATAACCGCATAAAAAAAAACCTAAATAAATTTGAAGAATACCAAAAATAATTTCTTCAAAAAAGGGTGCGAAAAAGTGCAAAGTGAGGGTACAAACTTATAATGTAGCGAAATATACTTATGGGGGGTCTGCAAGTATGGGGGAGGTGTTTTTTTGATTGCAGGTGTTTGCTGATGATCCATTTTTTATGTTTTTTAAAACAACAACTTAGCAACTTTTAACTATGCTTGGCCCCATTTATAAATACCACAAATTTGTCAGGACTACTTATTTTCACACACAAAATATTCAAACTGCTATTCTTCACCAATTAAGCAAAGATGCTAATTGGAAGCAATTGACAGCAAATATGTACCTCAAATAGCTTCATTAGGGCTAATCGGCGACATCTATATTGATCCCCAATGTTAGTGCTTCTTATGGTGGGTGTCTGCCTGATTTCCCCATTTTTTACAGCACTTTCCACCTGTTCAAGTATTGCTGGGTTGCGTTTTCACATCCTTTGGAATTGAATACGGTGAATCGCGTGGACATGCGCGATAAGTTTCTGCACCTAAAACACGTGATTTAAGTGAAAAGTCCGGCAGGTGGAAAAGTATCGCGGGTGCGAAACTAATTGAATATGGGCCTTTGAAGACATTTCCTTAAGAAAGAAAATTACATAATTTCCAACTATGGCCCATATTCAATTAGGTGCAAAAAGCAGAGATCCGCAAAAATGTATCGCTGATTGCGACTTTTTGCCTGTGGGAAAAGTATCGCTGTATTCAATTCCATCCACTTTTCGCATACGTGAAAACGCAATGCAATGTAATAGGCGAAAAAGATTCGCCTGTGAATAGGTGTCAGAAAAAAGTTCAAAATCGCTATTTAGGGTGCGGAAACCACACAGCACCCTTGGGAAGTCTCCCAAAGTATAACTACATAAAAAAAACTACAAATACTAGAGCAACATACCTAAAAATGACTTTGAAAAAGGGGGGTGAAAAAGTGCTAAGTGGGGGTACAAACTTTAAAAACTAGCTAAATACAATTTTGGGGGTCTGCAAGTAGGGGTGAGGTGTTTTTTATTGCAGGTGCTTGCTTCAGGTGTATTTTTTATGTTTTTTAAAACTTTACTTAAGTGACTTTATACCATTCTTGCAACTATTTAGAAGTACCCCAAATTTTACAGGAGTAATATTTTTTTTTAAACAGCTTAATGCTATACTTCACCACTTGTGCAAAGATGCTACTTAGAAGAAAATAACACCCCTTAAGTACCGCAAACAACTTTATTAGAGCTATTCGGGGGCATGTACACTGGTCACTAATGTTAGTGCATCTTTTAGGGGGAGTCAGGCTGATTTCTCCAATTCCGAGTGCACTTTTCGTCTGGTTTGTGATCTAAAATACGCGATGTAGGCGAAAAGTCCGGCATAAGAAAAAGTATCGCAGATGTAAAACTAATTTAATACAGGCCTGTGAAAGAGAAACCTAAATATCAGGACTAAAAGGGAAATCAAAATACTACCCCATTGAATCAAAGGGCAGTCATATCAGCACATTCTATGATCTGGTGAAGAAGGATCTGTGTGAAACAAATATACCTAATGAAAGAAGGAACAATTTGAAGATTGGAGAAAAGGAGGCTATAAAGAAATTACAAGAAAATAAGGATATAGTTATAAAACCCACTGACAAAGGGGGGGACTGGTGATTATGGACCGCTCATACTATTTAAAAGAAGCTAAACGACTTCTGAGAGACATAAACTCATATACATTACTTAATGGCGATCCAATTGAGAAATACACAGAGGAACTAAGAATACTACTGGTCAATGGACTTCATAAGGGCATAATTAACAAAGATTAATTTAAGTACCTCATGCAGACCAGCCCCACTACCCCCATTATTTATTTTTTCCCACTGGGAAGGCCAATCATAGCAGGAATTGACTACCTCACGTCACACATATCTGAGTATGTAGATGTCTTTCTTAGACAATATGTACAAGATTTGCACTCATATCTAAAAGTTACAACCAGCATACTACAAATAATGAGGGCAATTAAATTCAAAGCGATGTTGAATAGCCGCGGGAGGGAGCTCCTGAAGCTAGTCAATATACTGTGCTGTTTGGGCAGGCTAAGGATTTCTTCTCACACCTCTCTGGGGATGAAAGGAGATATCTGACCAAAGTGCTGGGCGTGCAGCTGTTTTTCTGCTGAGCGTGGTTCTAACAGCCGCGCACCCGGCACTTTGGTCAGAGAATGCCGGTTACCTTGCCTTAACACCATTGTTAAGGTGCGAGAACTGGCATTCTCTAACGACACAATGCACTGAATTGAATAGCTACAATTGATGTTCAATCACTTTATACATGCATAGAACACTCAAAGGGAGTCCAAGCATGTAGGGAATTCCTGGATAAAGATGAATCATTAAACCCGACACACAAGGATTTTATTTGTGATCTCATGATGTTCATTTTAAACCACAACTATTTAAAATTTTAGATGATTTTTATCAACAAATCTGTGGTACAGCGATGGGGACAATTTTCGCACCAAGCTTTGCACATCTGTTTATGGGAAGTTGGGAGCTGAGATTCATTTATACTGACAATCCTTTTAAAAACAATATTAAATTATATAAAAGGTATAATCATGATATCCTACTAATATGGGATGGGCCTGAAGAAAATGTTTATGCTTTTTTAACATAAATATCTGCAAACATGAATCTAAAGTTCACATCAAACATAAATAAACTTTCAATAGAATTCTTGGATTCAATATTAACTGGTGAAGGAGAAATACAGACCAAGCATTACATCACAGAAGTAGACTCCAACAGTTATCTCCACTACAGAAATAGCCACTTGCAGAAATGGAAAAACAATATACCGTATTCTCAATTCTACAGGCTGAAGCGGAGCTGCAGTAAAGAAGAGATATGCAATGAGCAGATCCAAATCTACAAGGAACACTTCAAAAGCAAAGAATACCCAGAGAATATCATAGAGGAAGCTTCAGATAAAGTTAAACATCTGGAAAGAACAGAATTACTGCAATACAAGGATAAAAGCGAACAGAAGAATTACTTTGTTCCTTTTATAACAACATACAGTGTACAAGAATGACTGATTAAGAAATCACTAAACAAACATTGGCATATACTACAACTGGACCCTATTCTGAAAGATTCGCTACCACCCAAACCACCTGTTGTTTTTTAAAAAGCTAAAAGCCTGAAGGATATACTGGCTCCAAGTATGCTCCATAAGAACAATATCCAACCAGCCAATATCTTATCAAAATATCCAGGCTGTTATAAATGTAACACCTGTAGATACCGGCACCCACAAAGGAAAACCTCTAAAAATCATGATGACTCAAAAGAATACAAGATGAGACAACACATGAACTGTACTCCACCTCCTTCATATACCTACTAGAGTGCCCATGTGGAATGAAGTATGTAGGAAAGACTAAGAGACCTCCAAAACTAAGAATCCAAGAGCATATACAAAATATTAAGAATAAAGTAGAAGGACACATGCTCTACAAACACTTCACTAGTTTCATGATTCTAACCCAGAGGAACTGTTTTTTAAAGCAATCAAACATGTGACCTTGGGTGAAAGAGGAGGATACCTCTCTAATAAACTCTCTAAAAGAGAGATGTTTGGATATTCGAACTACAAACTCTTTCTCCCCATGGGTTTAACAATAGCTATGAGATAGCACCCTTCATTTGATCTAAGTAATTTCAGTCTTTATTTCTCCTCTTCTTGTGATTGCACCTGACTTATTGGTTTCTGACTTTGAAGGTTGGACTGTAGACAACAAGGTTTTGTCTCTACAGCCACATTACATTGAATATGCCCAATCTCGTCCGATCTTGGAAGCTATACAGTGTGAGCCTGACCAGTATCTGTGTGGGAGACCAACAGAGAATATCAGGTGCTGTAGATTTTTTCCTTGTGTCTAGTTTGACAGGTCCATATATTTGATCTCAAAACCTTACATAAGTTATAATGGTAGAAAGGCATTCCTCTACCTAGGACTTCACTATAGTCCATAATGTGATCTTACCTCATTAAGGTGTTCTTAATACCAGCCACTGGTTGATTTTGGAATTTTTTCCATATGTACATTTATACACATGCTGTTAGTTTTATAAGTATGAGCTAGTATTGTATTGCATGTTAGTGCAGATTTATTTACCAATAATAGGTCTTATTCTTATATACTTCTAAATGTTTTGTTTTTTCTACTAGCATACAAAAGAAGAATGTATACTTAAACCATCACTTAGATACCAAAAATATGGCCCCTGCAGGAATTCACACCATAAAGGAGAACCAAACACTAACTTCTGTGACTCAGACACCAAAAAGATGGCGGGCGTCATAAGCGGCGCTCCACTACAGTATTGGGCGACTACCTCCGTGGACCGAGAAGAAGGAATGGCATCAGGCATTCCAGCGAAGAGAGAAAGCAAGATGGCCACCGGATTTACATGCATGCACAAAAAGAATCATCTAAACATTAGAAGTTAATGCCAAATTAACAATATAATAATAAAAACGAGATAAAAAACAGAAATATTTTAATAATAAATTATATAAATCGTTTTTGTTACATAAAAATGCAACACAATATCACATTTATCGGTAGAGAATCTTCTCAATCAGAGCGCATATAAACTCAAAAACAATTAAAGAATAAATGAATGGCAAAACATTAATTTAAAATAATACAGCCGCATCCAGCTAAAAAAGCACACAATAAAACACAGTATTTGTATAAAAAATATATAGTGTTATGGTTTTCCCTCAAAAAGTCTTCATTGCTATAGCAACTATAAAAAACTGGTGAATCCAACTGTTCAGAATGTTATTGTATTAATTTGTATCCAAACTTGTTGTTGAAATGAATTAAAATATAACTGTCACAGAAGTTCCACAATGTATAAATGTCTCTGTAGACTGTGTATAGACACAATCTAATGCAACCATGATGTGGATCAGAGGAAGGACATTTTAGTGTGTCCGGCACTGTATAGTAATGAACAGTGACTATTTCTCCCAATCAATATGTGACAAAGCCGTCCTTAAAACTCACTGTTTAGTTGTCAGTCCATTTTGTTCATAAGCGTAGCCATGCAGATATAAGAGACAATGTAATATAGGGGGACTTCAGCGGAGTAGCTGTGTACCGTCTCCTGCCGGGGTAATGTCCTGTTCAAAGGTATGGTCCCCGAATATGGTTGTAGCAACTGCTGCACCTGGACATCCCGTCTGTCAGAGGTGCGGGAGGTGAAGTCTATCCCGACTGTGTCTCCAAGGTGAGTGGCTGCGCTGTGTGTTAATAGGTTGATCGGCCACACGAGTGAGTAACTGCGGCAGTCACAGTTAATACAGGGGTGAACGGAGCTGCTGATGATTCACCGAAGCAATGAGCTATAATGAGGTGAATATAATAGCAATCGCTAATGCATTTCTTCCATGTAGGATTTCTTCAGAGGGGTGTGGTTATGAGGTAGAGTTGTCTTCCTCTTTATATACACACATAGGTCTTAGAGGAATAAATTGTTCACATATGTAGGTAATTAGAAAACTAATCAAGGTGCAAAATAAGCAATCGTATATAGAAGTTATATGCAAATGCATATGTTATTTATATTCAAACATCTATTGTAATTTACTCTATATATGATATATGCTCTTGCATAGTATGTTATTTATATTCAAACATCTATTATAATTTGCTCTATAAAGTGTTATGAAAATATTAATATTAAAAAATTTAAAAAACTTTAAATACAAATCATAAAATCATAAATTAAAAATGAGTACATATTGTAATATAACTCATAGACATATATACACATATATATACACATACACACATATATATATATATATATATATATACACATATACACATGCATTCTACCCATCATTTAAGGAATACATTAGTTATAAATAAGTTATAAATAAAAATTTAATAAATTTAATAAAGCTTAATAGCAAAAACTATTAGAATAAGTTTAGACGCATCTTCATTTTAGAGGCATCTTGACTTGAAACATCTTGATGTTAGAAAGGCTTATTTAAATGTAGAGAGAGGCTTGTTTTATGAAATTATTTTATATTAACCATATTAATCTAAGCTTATTCCTATACTGTATATACTATACCAAATATTCATTGATAGTGAGAATGGTATTCAAAGGGTGGGTTCATGATCAAACTAAAACTAGAGTCAACTAAATATCCAAGGAGACATAAAGATACGTATTTTAAAATGAGTAATCATATATATTGTGTTATAATACACATCACAGTCTAACCAATTAGGTGTATTTGGTTGTGCATATAACTATGTATGTTCGTATGATATTGGATGATCTCATATAAACATGCCTCTCTAGCTCGCTAGGGTCCTTGCGTCGCCAGGAAGGGATGACAATGAGATAAACGCAAGCACATTGACCATCCACTGTGCAACAGTTGCGTTTATCTCGCTGTCATCCCTTCCTGGCAATGCTGTCATCCCCTTCCTTGAAATTGGGCAACCCTTAAGCGCAGTAAAAATTTTCACCTTTCTGTATGAAATTGGATAGCATCCATTAATACTGCAGCTAAAGGGAACCGCCATAAACAAGAGTTGGTAACATTACTATTATTATTATTTACTATCTATCACCCATTAATAATTTTTTATTTTCTGTATCTTATTTTAAAGCGCCGAGGCTATATATTCTTTACAAAAGGAATCATGAAGCACCCAGCCACGGGCAGATATGGCATACAGGTCATAGATGTAAATGATGCAGACCAAGACCTCACCAGAGGAAGGACACAAAGAATGGGCGGAAGTAGTAGACGGCACAGCACCCAGACCAGTAGTCTGGAACATTCAGCAATTTTAGATTCATTTACATATTACCCCTCCGATCAGACTATTGGCAAGATTCAGACCCATTCGCTACATGCGGCCGCTTGCTCCCAGCGTATGGAAATGTTGCTAAGTGACATCAAGGCAGCCGCTCACTCAGTAAGGCAAAAGCATGCCCACTATGTCTTGGCGAGCTATCACTTTGTGTTTACAGATGCCCACCAGCCTATCTTTAGCTGCCCACCTGCATACGTCATCTCCAGGAAGTATAAACAACCATCGGTACATTGGGTTCCATCGGATCTGACCGCAGCGCTTGCAGTTGACTATACCCTACTGCAAGCACTGCGAGCACTTTAGTGTATTATTCAGCCAGGAGACGTGTACTATGATGCTGCCTGTTAATTATGCATTCCCCAGAAACGGCATGGGAACACTCTGGCACTCCTGCATCCGCATCTCCACTCCCCTGTTACTACTGCCCTGCCCCTGTTACCAAACACAAATGGCTTCTCCTGTCACTCATTCCACAGCGCTGTCTTTGCAAGGCAAGCAAGCAAAATCCAATCATTTGAACTAGTTTGCGCACACGCACTGCGAACTACACGCATGTGCACATTAGTGAACATAGTCTGCAACGAGCGGCCACTTGCTAGCGAGCAGGTCTGAATCAGATCACATATTATTGACCTAGTCCACATTAGATCCATATAATAAAGCCTCCATTAGCGACCCAGATGCACAGGAAGTGACATCACAAGTGACTCCACATGCAGGTAATGAATATAATCAGCAGGGTATAAAAAGCACAAGTCGCCCAGGCATTACCATCCTCTAGAAGAAGTCCACCATAGGATGAAACGCGTTGGTAACCTGCACCCCCATGCTTCGCCATACCTCTATCTCAATCTGACATAAGCATGAACTTTTTTAAGACCTTTACATCCATATCTACCTCTTTTTTTTAGAAATATTTTGGCTTTAAATTATATTTATTGATCTTTGTATGTTTTTTAATTGTCTTTCTTTTATATCTTCTATGTATAAATACATTTTATTTTTTACATACAACAGTGCTCTTGCTATATTATATATTTCTAAAGTCATATATATTTTGTTCACTATATTAATCATTTGCACTACTGTTTGCACAAGCACATTAATTATACATATATGGCACTTTTGCCGATCTGATCTGATTACACTGATTACACTATTTTTGTTCTAAAGTTGGTAACCATGGCTTCCATCCTATCGGATTGAGCTGACACCCCATTGAAGTGGGGGGGTGCCCCTCTCTTTTTTGTCACTTGACACTTTACTTACTGGCGCTACATAAATTCACTATATATATATATATAGTCAGGTGCTTAAATATTGGGACATTGACAGAATTTTCATATTTTGGCCTCTATTCACCACCACAATGGCTTTGAAATGAAACAAACAAGATGTGCTTTAACTGCAGACTTTCAGATTTAATTTGAGGGTAATTACATCCAAATCAGGTGAATGGTGTAGGAATTACAACGGTTTCTATATGTGTCTCCCACTTTTTAAGGGGCCAAAAGTAATGGGACTATCAACTCAAAAGCTATTTCATGGACAGGTGTGGGCTATTCCCTCGTTATTTCATTATCAATTAAGCAGGTAAAAGGTCTGGAGTTGATTCTAGGTGTGACATTTGCATTTGAAATCAGTTGCTGTCAACTCTCAATATGAGATCCAAAGAGCTGTCACTATCAGTGAAGCAAGCCATCATTAGGCTGAAAAATCAAAACAAACCCATCAGAGAGATAGCAAAAACATTAGGTGTGGCCAAATCAACTGTTTGGAACATTCTTAAAAAGAAAGAACGCACCGGAGAGCTCAGCAACACCAAAAGACCCGGAAGACCACGGAAAACAACTGTGGTGGATGACAGAAGAATTATTTCCCTGGTGAAGAAAAACCCCTTCACAACAGTTGGCCAAATCAAGAACACTCTCCAGGAGGTAGGTGTATATGTGTCAAAGTCAACAATCAAGAGAAGACTTCACAAGAGTGAATATAGAGGGTTCACCACAAGATGTAAACCATTGGTGAGCCACAAAAACAGAAAGACCAGATTAGAGTTTGCCAAACAACATCTAAAAAAGCCATTACAGTTGTGGAACAACATCCTATGGACAGATGAGACAAAGATCAACTTGTACCAGAGTGATGGGAACAGAAGAGTATGGAGAAGTAAAGGAACTGCTCATGATCCAAAACATACCACCTCATCAGTGAAGCATGGTGGTGGTATTGTCATGGCGTGGGCATGTATGGCTGCCAGTGGAACTGGTTCCCTTGTATTTATTGATGATGTGACTGCTGACAAAAGCAGCAGAATGAATTCTGAAGTGTTTCGGGCAATATTACATGCTCATATTCGGTCCAATGCTTCAGAACTCATTGGACGGCGCTTCACAGTGCAGATGGACAATGACCCGAAGCATACTGCAAAAGCAACCAAAGAGTTTTTTAAGGCTAAAAAGTGGAATGTTACGCAATGGCCAAGTCAATCCCCTGGCCTGAATCCGATTGAGCATACATTTCACTTGATGAAGACAAAACTGAAGGGAAAATGCCCCAAGAACAAGCAGGAACTGAAGACATTTGCAGTAGAGGCCTGGCAGAGCCTCACCAGGGATGAAACCCAGCGTCTGGTGATGTCTATGTGTTCCAGACTTCAGGCTGTAATTGCCTGCAAAGGATTTGCAACAAAGTATTAAAAAGTGAAAGTTAGATTTAGGATTGTTTAGTTTGTCCCATTACTTTTGGCCCCTTAAAAAGTGGGAGGCACATATAGAAACCGTAGTAATTCCTACACCGTTCACCTGATTTGGATGTAATTACCCTCAAATTAAATCTGAAAGTCTGCAGTTAAAGCACATCTTGTTTGTTTAATTTCAAAGCCATTGTGGTGGTGAATAGAGGCCAAAATATGAAAATTCTGTCAATGTCCCAATATTTACGCGCCTGACTGTATATTATATATCTAAAAAATATATGTATATATGTATATATATATATATATATACCTCCAACACAGTCCGCCGGCACTCAATCCAAAATAGCAACAACTTGCTCCGATGCGCAATGCAGCAGTCCCATACAAATCCCAAAATGATCGGCACTCAGGAGGCAACAAGATAAATAATTCAGTGTATTTCAATCAAACGTTTTCAGGGTCTCAGCCCTGTCCTCAGTATAATACACACAAACAACACATAACACTTACCCCACAGATATAAACCCCTCTCATGGCCATCAGCCGTCCCACTGCACTCCGGGCGTCAGTGCCGCCCACCTGATCCAATCGCTGACGCACTTCCGGGATCCATCACAGCCGTAACCATAGGAACCACATGCTTGCATGCCACCAGCCGACCACTAGCGTTCCAACCATGTGCACTCAACATCCTGGAACCAGGGGGGCCAAAAACTAAGCCGGAGCCGGTGAGGCTGTGGAAATCACAAGAACCATATTAAAGATACATATTGTGCAAACATATACAAGACAAAAAGATACAATAATATAAAATTCAAACTACAACAGTATCAATAAAAAGCATCCTACTGACCCATGTACCTACAGAGAAAAAGCGCCTTCACCAAAACATATCGCAACCTTATCTGACATTAACATAAGTCTAATAGCAATCAATGAAAAAAGGAGAAATGATCTTAGCATAGAGCAATAAGAAGTAATTTAATGGAACTATAGAAGGCTATTCCAAATGATCTTATCGTTAAGACCACCTGGCTTAGTTGTGTCAAGCCTGGTAATCCATCTAGATTCTTTAAACAATAGGGATTTAGCCCAATCACCACCTAAAGAGAGGGTGGAACATGATCGATGATAAAGTATTTTAGGGAATCCAATGAATGGCCTGCCTCCCCAAAGTGTCTAGCCACCGGCTGGTCCATATCCTTACAGCTCAGCAACATACGAATTGCAGAGCGATGTGCCGCCATGCGTTCCCTGAATTTTCTTATTGTTTGACCCACATAATAAAAACCACAGGGGCATATAATGATGTACACTACGTGGGTGGTCATACAAGTAAGTACAAAGCTAATGTCATAAAAGATGTCTTTGTGAGGATGTTTAAACTTTTTACAGGGTACCAGAAATTTATAGGTTGCACAACCACTGCACTTATAACACCCTGGCGGCTTAAAGCATACATTGGGCTGATGTCTGAATGGACCAGTCGATCTTTTAAATTGCGTCCCCTTTGAAAGGCCACAAACGGCCTCTTATTACATAACAGATGTATACAGTATATATATACTGTATCTATATATATATATATATATATATTTCCACAAAGAAATGGCACTCAGTGTTGGTGTAAATTCAAGGATAATTCAAATATATATGCACAGGTCGACGTTTCAGGGGCTCAGCCCTTTCCTAAGGATCACAAATCCATCACAATCTTGAAGAAGGGACTGGAGGCCTGAAGCGTCAATCTGTGCTAATATATTTTAATCTTTTTTGCATTTATACCGACGATGTACCCTGATGCAGACACAGTAGTCAAGAAGGAGCCAATGAAGGTACAATATAGCTATCAGGAATGTAAAACAAAACCCATTGGAACACCATTGAATGATTTCCATTTGATAGTGGCAAACATCGGACCGCCGCCATCAAATTGTATAAACACTAATATCAGAACAAAAACATTGATGGTTAGTCACCGTTGGATTCCAATGTCAATCTCTACACTGAACCTGCAGGTGAACCCTGGCCACCACTCCTCCACAGTGAGGTGCTCCTTCTCCAGCATGATGTTCCCGTTCAGCCACATGGCTTTGGTGAACAGGAGGCACCTCCCATGGAAATCACCACTGTTTTTAGACAGGGGCACCTCGCAGGGGCAGAACTATGGGAGACAATGGAGGCACCTGCCACAGGGCGCCAGCACTGAAGGGACACCTCCTCCATTGCACACAATATATTCACCCCACTTAGGGCTGTAAATATGTACCTGAAGTGTACCGTCACGGCCGCCCAATACATGGCACCTCTTCCTGGCACCTGAAAAGCTACCATAACCATATACTAGTGGAGTGCTCCTTGTGAGACCATCAGATGCCACTTCCGTCTATCTATAACCTGTCCCTGCTCATTGATGTTGCTGCTCCTTGGCAGCTTCTCATGCCAGTGTGCCTCTGGTGCCCCCCCTTACCCACAACTTCCCGTCCCACTCCTCCCAGGTGGCAGCTCTAGTCTCAGACCTGTGCTGCAGGCCCAAGCATTAGTGCAGCTGCAGCTCTTTCAGGAGCTGGCTGGCAAAAAGGATGCCCCAGGCGTAGCTGCGGGTAAAAGGGCATGGGAGGCAGGGGCCTGGACACCAATAACTGAGTCTGTGGGCAGAAATTTGGTGGCGCAAAGCATGTGAAGCAGTCGGCAGTAGACTGGACATTTTGTGATTTGTAGTTCCACCACAGTAGCAGTCTTGTACAGTATCTTGACTCAAACTCAGGGCCTGATTCAACAAGAATCGCTATTCTGCTAGAATGTATGCACCACAGTTGGTATTATTAGCGGTGAAATGCAAATGTTTGCAATCGCATTGTGATCACAGCTTAGCATAAGGACGCCCACTTCCCCTTACACACATCCGTATACTTGGGCAACATAGCAAAATAATCGGCAACACATTAAGTGGTTTTCACCTCTATCTGGGGTATCAGGAGGGCTCCCCATCACATCAGTTGGTTTTCCTCTCCATTAGGGGTATCAGGAGGGCTTCCCACCCCACATCCGGTGGCTTTTGCCTACATCAGGAGGACTCAGAGCATCATACTAATTGCACTATACAGGTCACTATATTACCTGTGACTAATGCATAGCTGTATATACCCGAAAAAGGGTGTTTTGAGGGGATATCCTACAAATTTACTTTAGTTAATAAGTCTAATAAAAACAAATTAACATATTCTATATTAGTGTTTTTGTGCGGATAGATAGATAGATAGATAGATAGATAGATAGATAGATAGGATAGATATGCACAATATTTATTTTCCCTTTCTCTTTTTTAACTTTCCTATAACTTGCCTTCGGGCATCTGGGATGAACTTACACCACTGGCACCACGGTTAGGATTCTCAACAGCTCAACAGGAATCCAAGGCAATACAGGGTACATTGTGCAAAGAGTACATTGCTCATCACCATGTTTCGCAGAGGCAGTGGAAATACACACAGGTGCCCTAGCTTTAGGGATGTGCTTCTGATAATGCTTATAGTAGCTGCAATACAAATCTCTCAATCATGCCCTTCCCAGAACATCCCAGTGGCCAGGCCCAAGTCAGCTGCAGGGCAACAGCAGAGGTGTTATGGTGACACTGGTGAGACGCAGAGGCCTGAGGTGTGATGAGGCGGCTGTGGTGAAAAATGGGTCTGTGGTGGGATGGAAGGGGCTGTGGTGAAATATAGGATGCTGAGGTGAAATGCAGGGGGCAGGAGTGAGAAGCAGGGGTTTGTGGTGAGATGCAGGGGTCTGTGGTGACATGGCACAGGGTGTTATGAGATGCAGGGGGCTTTGGCAAAATGAAATTGCTCCCGTGCGAAGACGGGGTGGATCACTAGTTTAAATTATTTCAGCATTTCCAGTGATATGTGGCTTTATAACCCAACACACATCACTAGAATGTTGCTGACTCAGCTTCAAACTCACAACTTGTTACATTCAGTGAGTTTCAGATCAAACTTGCTGGATACTCGCCTCAGGTTCCAGTGAGCTTAATCTCAGTGAGCTGAACTATAGGTGCCTTGGAGAATATTGATTATGGAAATGTAAATTGCTGGTGCATTATGAATGTACTAGGCTGAGTTGGATTTTATCTTCTAAGACAAAATGTCAGGTTGTTTTGCATGTGATGTGTTTTAAGGATGACTGCGTCCAATTGGTAGCAATTGTGAAAAACACACCCATTTATTCAAATTATAGATGTGCGCAGACCCCCATGTTTTGGTTATGGATCTGTAACTACTTGTGTTTTGAATATGGAGCTCGTTTTGGATCTTTATCCTTGGTGTTTTGTTTTTTGTTTCTGGTTTTGTATCTGTATTTTTTCAAAAAAATTATATAAACAGCTAACACCACATAATTTGGGTCTGTTTTTGTGCCTACAGTATTATTAACCTTAATAACAATAATTTTCAGGCATTTCCGGGCATTTTTAACCACCTCACAGCTCACAATATTGATTTCACTATTTTTCACCAATATAGGCCAAAGGCTGCAGCGAGCTGGCTGGCTAAAGTAAGCGACAGAGCAGCGGCACAAATGCACGGCAGTTTAAAAAAATATAGGACATCTATGAAACATTGCCACACAGCAGCGGCAGACAGGATGGCAGTTTAATAAACTGTAATATTGTCAGTCGGCAATGCCCCAAATTGTGCCAAATGTAAAGGAAAGAGGTGCAAGATGGAATTGTCCCTCCCACCCACTCTTATGTGGGATATTACAAAGGACATGCACAGTTTAACAAACCAAGCACTTTAGCGACTAGAACTGGCACTTTCGTGGCTGAACTCTTTGGTTTGTATGGGTCCCCACAAAACATTTTTTGGAAGGACTACCATCAATTATTAAGAAAGAGGTTGATGATGAGGGTGTTGGTGGTGGAGATTGCATGTGCTGGTCAAACTGCTGGTAGCTGATACTGGACTGCTTGTTATTAATTTACAAATGTGCAAAATTTTGTTAAACAAATTGCATGAACTCGCCGGAAAATGACGTAACAGGGAGGGGGTGCTTAGATGGTTAACGTCCCTTCCTCTGCTACATTTGGCTTTACAAATGGAACAGATGCCTTCACAACTGTTGTCAGAATTTAGATTAAAATAATTCCACACCCAAGATGTGGCTTTTCTGACTTTCTTTTTATCATGAGCAAGAACTGCTGCCACTGGTGGCTGATTTACGCAAACGACATCCTCATCATCAACATCCTCATTAGCATCAGATAGGACACAAATTCCCCCCTCATCCTCCTTTTGCACTTCCTCCACACTATCATCCTCATTTTCTATTATTTCACCATCTAATACTAGCACAGCCATCATGGCGTTAGTGATCCGCTGTGAAACTGGGTGACAGCTGTTTATACTTACTTCCTCAATCAAAGGACTATTTAATAGTCAATTCTTTTTTTTAATTGCTACTAGTAGTAGTCTTCTTGGTCCCTTCTGGGATGAAGATCCACCCCCAGCAGCAGCAACAGGCGTAGCACTCAAGGATCCTTCTGGGGAACCACAGATAGGAGAGGAGTCAGTCAATCTTATGGAATTGGATGCAGGACTACTTCCGATCATGAATGAGGATGTTGATGATGATACAGTTGTTGGTGGTGGAGATTGCAGGCGCTTGGGTCCAGATAGAAGGAAGCAGCTAAGTGACACTGACTGATTGTTGTTTGGATTTTTGTCCCCAAAGTTTCAGAATTTGAAATACCCTTTCCAATTTGATGAATGCACTGCAAGTGATGTAACAGGGAGGAGGTTCCTAGATGGTTAAGGACCTTACCTCTACTCAATGTTACATGGCAATGGTTACAAATGGCTTGGCAAAGGTTGTCTGGATTTGGGTGGAAATAATTCCACACATGAGAAGTGGATTTTTTGGTCCTTTGCCCAGGCATGGCAACAATGGAATTTTTCCCACCATGGGCAACAACTGTTGCCTGATTTACAGTTTTTACACAAACATCCTCACCATCAATATGCTCATCATCATCATCCTTGTTGTTATCACCAACTATGTAAATTTCCTCCTCATCCTTCTGGTGCAATTCCACAGAAGCATCCTCGATTTCTATGTCAGCATGTTGACTTGTTCTGCTCATCCCCACATTTGTAGAGGGCACACAATTGGTGGAAGGAGGATCCTCTTAAAGTACAATATTAGAAAGGTCAGACTCACACATGGAAAACCCCGGACACACTTGGGTATCTGTAACTTTTCAGAGACAATGAAAAATTTTTTTGTACATCTCCTACAAGCAGAAGGGCTTAAATCATCACAATTAGAACCACCAGTCATAAATGAAGGCCAAGGCCTTATCATTTCCTTGCCACTTTGTGTAGTGAATGGCATATTGACAATTTTTTACGTTTCTCTAAAGCTGACTTAGCTTTAGATTTTTTATTCTTTAACAGGGTAAAAGTTGATTTAACATGGCCTGACTTAAGACCTGGGGCATCGGCTTTCATCATGACTGCTGCCGGCAGCTACAAGACTGGTATGTGGATCCTGCACTCCTGTCATGTGACTATCCTCCATACTGTGGTCTTACAGCAGTGTCACCAAGCAATTATAGCCCAGCTAACACACACAACCACTCAAAAAAAAAATATATTTTTAAAACTGGGGAAGAGCACCCCTGAACGAGGCAGCAGCCCCTTGATAAATGACACAGGCAGCACCCCTGCACAGCTTCATTGCTGATAAGTGTGGCTAATGTGCACACACACACACATAAATTATTTTATTTTATTTTTTTTCACTTGGGGGGAGAGCACCCCTGAACGAGGCAGCAGCCCCTTGATAAATGACACAGGCAGCACTCCTGTGCAGCTACGTTGCTAATAAGTGTGACTAACGTGCACACACAGAGAAAAAAACACTTTTTTTTGCACTTGGGGGGAGAGCACCCCTGAACAAGGCAGCAGACCCTTGATAAACAACACAGGTAGCAGTCCTTCACAGCTGCATTGCTGATAAGTGTGGCTAATGCGAACACACAGAATTTTTTACAATTTTTGCACTTGGGGGGTAGAGCACCCCTGAAGAGGCAGCAGCCACTTGATAACTGACACAGACAGCACCCCTCCACAGCTACATGGTTATAAGTGTGGCTAACATACATTGGGGATGAAGAGCACCCCTGATGGACAGAGCACCCCCTGGACAACACAGCAGCACCCCTTATGGACTGCAGTGACACAGGAGCCATTGAAGCCCCCCTCTTCTGTCTGCAGCACAGCTCCTAGTATAGAGTAACACTGCCCTTATGGACAACAGGCACAGCACAGCCCAGCACAGCAGCCAGCCCTAGTATGGGCTAGTGGACAACAGCCAGCCAGCCCCTATGACAAGTGACAACAGCCAGCCCCTATGCAGTATGGACATTAAGCAGCCAGTCCCTGACAAGTGACTACAGTAGACAGCCCCTATGCACACACAGCAACAGCACAATACAGCACAGTCATCATGGCCCCATCCTTCCTCTTCACTCTCCACAGCCAGAATGAAAATGGCGGCGATCTCGGGACCTTTTCTACAATCTAAAATCCGTAAGAAAATCCGACAGCGGAATGATGACGTTTTGCCTCGTTTTGAGATCCGAGTCAGGCGGGAAAATTTGAGCCGGCTTGTATCCGACTCGGATCTGCACAATTCGGGTGGGTTCGGATCTCTGATATCCAAACCCACTCATCTCTAGTTCAAATTCAGTAAAACAGCAGGAGCATTGTTTAAAAAGTAATTAACCCTCATTTTTCATAAATAAAGACTGATTCATGCACAATTCGGGAAGGAGAAGCCTGCACATATTTTTAGTGTTGAAATAAATAAATATATATTTGCATTTGATTTGTGAAGCAATTATTTAAGCCATTTGGGTGCTTATTAGCAGCACAGTCTGGCTATTAACTTCAATATGATTCTATTGTGTGCTGCAATTTTTAGAATTGTGTGTACTGTTAGTGAAGCCATACCTCCAGTTACAATCTTACCTCATCTCTGCCAGCTAAAACAAGGGGAGGGATTCTAATTAGATAAATGAAGAGGGGGAGGGGGAAAAGGGGAAAATTCACTGCACTAATCTTTTAGTTGAAATCAAAGAATAATTAATATAAGGGGATGCTATAGCCACTATTAATGTAAATATCAGTATTAAATTATCAAATAAATTATAAAGTGGTGGTGCCACCTACAGTAAGATTAGGAATTTGGAAAGAGAGTATGGATTCGTAGAGAATCCAGACAGAAGACTCTATATTGGTGCACTCATATAGCTCAATGAATATAGTTTAAAACATAGCGTTTATTGATATCTGAAATAGTATAAAAAGGACTTACAAAAACACAACAAAGAATTGACAATAGATGTGATAAGAAGTGAACAAATCAATCTCTGGTAAATTAACCTATTTGGAATAAATAAATGGCAAAAACATAGCAATGCCCAACTACCAAAACTCAAAGAACATGTATCAGCTCTGTGGTTATGTGATTTCTAACCAATTACATATAGCAGTGTCATATCTACTTATCTGTTAATTCTAATAAAAGTGGAGCAGTACACTCTCCCTGCCAAAGCATTCTCCAGCCCCAATCTGGTCAGCCCAGGGCTGGCAATCTTTGGAAAGTGGGGACCCCAAGAAAATAGGGTCCCCCCTCCCGAGTATCACCTGGGCTGAAAGCTGAAAGCCCAGAACTTTTACCTGCACCCCTGGTGATGGAGGGCGCAGGGGTAATGTGTTAAATATAGAACTAATGTTCTTTACAGTGAGAATTCAGGTCCCAGCAAGCCTGTCCTGCGGCACTTGTAGAACCACAGGTACCAGTAGGCTGCTGGGACCTGTACCCGTACTGTGAAGAAATTATTTTAAAAAAGACATGACACACATACCACATGTTTTAACTCTTTTTTATACATTCACCCACTCACTCATTCACTCACTCACAAAAGTATACTGGGAGTGCAAAAATAGATTGATAGTATTATAATTTATTAATATAAGAATTATTCATTCAATAAAATAAACTGCTGATGTAGTAAAAGAATGGACATTAAAAGTAATAAATACAATGCAAGTGTGATAAAAGATTGCCCAGAATTAATATACAGTAATTAACACAATAACAGTCAATTGAAACACTGTAAAAGATGGCAGCAATAAAAGTAACAATTCCTATAGAAACATTCATATACTGATTGATAAGACTAAGGTGATAATATGAATGCAGACTTGCTCAAAAAAAAGTGACAGTCTATATAGGTTAACCAAAGTGACATGTGTTGCATACTGGAAAAGTAGCCAGCATTGAACTCCTGCACAGATCTGTACCCAATAATTAGAGTGAATTGCAAGAAGAGCAGCTATAGCACAGGAAAAATTCCAGTAGGTACACCACATGAGGTAGATATAAACTGTTGCTCTATAGTGTAGATGCCTGAAGCCAGAAAGGCATTACTCACACTACGGGTGCAACCAGGTAACTGTGTGTATCAGCAGTGGGCAGCAGGGGAGGGCCGCACTGTTGTCTATTGATGGAGTCAGCGGCTATAAAAATCAGTGTGCATAGATCAGCAGAAGGTAGCAGCAGAAGTCCATGCTGCAGCGGAATAAGAACAGTCAGCGGATGTAACAATAGTATGAGCGGCTGAGCCTAGTCACAGCAGACTGCAATTGCGATCCCGATCATATGGAAGAATTGTAAATAGTCACTTGTGAGACAGCCCTTCCCTAGACGATGATAATAGAGGGCTATATTCCTACGTTGCCTTACGAGTTTCTCAGCTACATATAGCAGGCAGATTCTTACAATTGAAAACACAGAGTACTACTTCCTATAATTTTTGCATCATTTATTCAACATTTTTAACTCAGCATCCCATTTACCCACTGAGAATAACAACTGAATGGATTTCATTCTTTCCTCATTTTTGGAGAGTCTCAGTTAATTTCACAACATTTTGTTCACGTGGGAGGTTTGTTGCATCGCGTTCAGATGTGGTACATCCCGCCGCCCTTCGCATGTATGCAAGCATTTGTAACGCTGGTATGCATGAAGGAATGTGCAAAGATAGCTCTCTCTGTAAGACCCTGAAGCACCTCTGGAGTCCTTCTGCGCATGCAGAAGGACACACGTGCCACGGGGGGTGCTGGGAGTGATCCCACACCCTGTAATAGCCAATAGGCTTCTATAGGGTAATGCCTTCAGTAGATGGCAATACTCACCGTATCCAAGCCCCAGAGTGCATCGCATTCCGGGGCTTGGTGCATATGAGAAATGCGCTCAAACCTGCATTTTTGGGGTTTGACCGTATTTCTCCCCATGCTGCATCCTGCCTTTTATGTTTTCTGGTCAGATGATCTATATTTATTTAGTTTGCGTACAACTCAGAGTCAGGCCTTTAGTCATAACTGCCAGCTAAATGCCAGTCTTGTTGAAAACAATCACACACTCTTCCCAAGGGCACCTTGAAGGGGTGACTCTTTACCCAGGCAGTGGCTTGTTGGAGGGGTCCAGGTCTATCCCTTCTTCCCCTGGATTAGGTGGCGGCACATTGGGCAGGGAGAGAGAAGAGACTGCTGCTGTTGGTGTGTGGGGGGAGTTATCGCACTGAATGCCCCCCTTGGATCTGCCATTGGCTGAGCAGCTCCTGGCGTCTCCCTGCAGCACGTAGGTGGTGGGGCTACATCTCCCCTGATTTGGCCATGCCTCCTTTCCCCGGATTCATCACCACTCTCAACAGCCCTGCTACTTCCAGACACTATTTTAAAGTCAGATTTTCAATCTCTAATTTTCTCTCTTATGTAGGTGATATTTGTAAAGAAGACATTTCACTCTAATGTGTTAACTATTTATTTCTGCACTTTGGGCCTGATTCAGACCCAGGCGCTTGCTGGCTAAAGGGGCCGGCTATTTAAATAACGTGCTCGCACTGCATCGCGTAAAGCCGCCCACTAAGTAATAGCGAGCGGCCGCACTATGCGCTCGCACCTGTATAAAGACGCCCCTTTGCCACTCGCAACACACGTCATCTCCAGCAGTTGTAGGATTAATCGGGAACATCGAGAGCCATCGGAGCTGCTCGCAGTGCTTGTGGTAGCCACAACCTAGTCATGTGTAATGACGCTACTTTGCTAATTATGCACACCCATTAAACGCTGTTCTGACGGTCGGATGCGCCTGCATTCACACATCCACACCCCCGTTTTCAAGCACCTTCCCCTGCTACCACCCACAAATGGCACTGTCAGTCACTCAAAATAGTGGCCTGCCTGCCACTCGTACAATGCGAGCGAGCGCAGCATAGCGTCCGGGTCTGAATCAGGCCCTTTGCCTTAATGCTTTTGCTTTTTGACACATTTTTCCTTTTCAGGAATTTGTTTTATTTTTCTCTAAATATCACAAAAGTATTTCATGTATATGAACATTGGTTGTTAGAAGCTGATGCAAAAAATAATAATAATTGCCAGCAAATAAGTTGAAGCACTAGGGCTTATTTTTGCTTTGCCTAATATAATAAGTGCTTACCCAGAATGATAACAGGAAGTCCTCACGGGATGATGAGTGAGCCTTCGCTGTCAAAGTCTTTTTATCATGAAATGGAGAGGTTGGGGATGAAAAAAAACTTTAAAGAAATCTTTTTCACAAATCATCCAGGAGTTAAAGTCAGGTCAGTGATATCCACCAACACAGGTTGCCCAAAGGCACATACATATTGTAATGTACTTAGGGGTCTAGTTACTAAGCAGTGTTAGGAGACAGAGTGAAAAGTGATAAGGTGCCAGCCAATCCGCTCCTAACTGCCATCTCACAGACTGTGTTTGAAAAATGACAGTTAGGAGCTGATTGGCTGGCACCTTATCACTTTTAACTCTGTCTCCTAACACTGCTTAGTAAATAGACCCCTTAATGTGAAATACAGCACAGATACCTTCATACTGCATGCAATACGGGGAAAAGTGCATTTGTGTTATTGCCTTTATTTTAAAGTGTTTTCCATTACAGTCTAGTAATAGAACATACAACCTAGAAACATTGGGATCTATGTACTAAGCATTAGATAGAGACACAGTGGATGGAAATAAAGTACCAACCAATCAACTTCTAACTGTCATTTTTCAAACAGTAAAGTGACAGGAGCTGATTGGTTTGTATTTTATATCCAACCACTTTATATCTCTCCAAGGCTTAGTACATAGACCCCACTGTTTGTTTAAGTTGCATACATTCTTTTATTTTTTGTTTTTCTGATACCTGCTTTGTTAAGCTCTGTTCCATTCCAAAAAAAATAAGCATCTGTACTCCACAATATATGTCTGTAAACATTGATGAAAGTAAATTCTAGTTTCAGTGCATGTGATTCTTTTCATGACACTGATCTTTTTTCCGTATATGCTCCACAGGAAGAAATAAGGCTGTGCAGTAATACAGGACATAAAGTATTTGTTTGGCACAAAATCATCATAGTGAACTTGAAAAGATTCAACAGCACTTAGGAAATCTGCCAACATTCATGAAGGTGATCAACATAGACCAACAACACAAAGATAGAATGATGCATGTAAACCTCCTATTTAGGTTAAATAAATTAAAATAAGTAACAAGAAATAAATTATTTGAGTACATGTGGCATTTTGACAGGTGAAGCGCATTCATTCATGTACCACAGGGGCATTATTTTTGGAAGGAGTACACTTTTGCAGTCAAGGAAATTAAACCATTGGAAGCGTGGACTGGTAAAAAGCCAAATATCTGTCATCTATGTGTATTGGGAAGCAGAAGCTTACTATGTTCATATACCTAAGGAGAGAAGACAAAAACTTGATTTCAAGTCTATTGAATATATCATACTAGGATACTGTAATCAGAGCAAAGGTTACCGTCTATAGGACCCTAACAATAGGAAGAATATACTATCACAGGATGTTGTATTTCATAAGACTTCTTCAGTTAGTGTTAACAGGTGGATCCTACAGTCAAAGTGGCCTGTGTCGCTGGATATGGCTGCAGCTGAAAGCTTGTCAGAAAGTGAAATAAGAAATGTAAACAACTATTTGCGGAGCAGGAGTCGCATAAGCAGCAACAAGGGGAGTTCTCATAGAAGGGATCTGCTCAATGAGGTGACCTTGGCGATGGTGGGCAGGCCCGTATCATTGGCCACTGATATGCTAACTACCTATGAAATTATATTTAATTACAAAATACATTTAAATGTGATCAGTAATGATCGCATAGTGCATCTGCAAACTTCTTTTTCTGTGTATATAACTTTAAAATCTCAGCATGATAGCACCTTTCATTACTATTAGGGTGTGCAGTCTAGAGCCCCTCCCTACAATTATGTAGGGAGGGGCTCTACACTATTATGTTTATTTATACACACATCTGAAGCCTGAGATTGCTCCAGTCTAGATTTGCACCCCTCCCCCACCTCCCCATATAAGTTTTTAATACTATTTCCAACGCTTATTAGCTACTTTTACACACCTGATACTTTATAACACTTCACTGTCACTCTTTTTTTCGTGTGATGCCCTGGGGAGGTCTTTGGCTGGGCTGCCCTGTGTCCCAGATGTGAACCCCAGAATGTTAGAGACCTGCTCAATGAGGTGACCTTGGCGCTGGTGGGCAGGCCCGTAACATTGGCCACTGATATGCTAGCTACCTCTGAAATTATATTTAATTACAAAATACATTTAAATGTGATCAGTAATGATCGCATAGTGCATCTGCAAACTTCTTTTTCTGTGTATATAACTTTAAAATCTCAGCATGATAGCACCTTTCATTACTATTACCTGAGATTTCAGAGAATGTTTAATGAGGAGTCTGTTGGACTGGTTTGCTGCTTACCTCAGACACTCCATGACCCTAAACCAAGTTATGATTGGCAAGAGTGGAAGTCTACTATAGATCCTGAGATCCAAAGTGAGTGTCCAAAAAAGTGAAAGCTTTTAGTGTTGTGTACCCAACTGCAAAGGAAAGAAGTAGAGGAATACCCAAAGTTGCTTTCCTTACTTCTGGGACTAAGGTTAATTTGTATTTGTCTGTGTTCAGAGAGGGCTATCAACATTGATAATAAGCACCGCTTTATAAGAGATCTGATGGAGAATGCTTTAGCTCGTGCAGTTTATGCATCCAGTGAAAGTCTTTGTTTGCAGAAATGTGAACTGGAACATATATGAATTGCTGATGATTTATTTTTTGAATTTCTTTGCATAACCCTCAATGTTTTTCATTGCAGGAGAAACATTAAATGTTGTTTGATGCTCTTGTTATTTTCTGTGATGGAAAGCAGTCTAGTGAAGGGAGGTGTTGGAAGGAGTCTGTCCCTGTGCTGCATGCTATCAACTATCCTGCAAATTAAGCTGACTTGGAGGTCATTAGGACCTGCCAGAGCTCTCACATGTGCAGTGTCTCTACATGTCCTCTCTCCAAGCGGGTTATTAGATATCACAGACACCTACGGCTACCCATCTTTTTTGTTTGCATACGTAGTTTCTATACCTATGTAGACTGAGAAAATGGGTCATTTACTAAACTAAAACATGTTTGATGGCCGTGCAAGCACAGTAGTTGCCAAACCAGGCAGTAAAATGTAGAGATGTGCGCAGACCCCCGTGTTTTGCTTTTGGTTCTAATTCATCATCGTGTTTTGTTTTTGCCAAAACCACCTTCACATGTTTTGGTTTTGGTTCTGAATGTTTTTTTTTTTAAAATTATAAAAACAGGTAAAATTATGTAATTTGGAACTGATTTTGTTCCTACAGTATTATTTACCTCAGTAATTTCCAGTGAAATTTAAACACCTCACAGCTCACAATATTGTTTTTACCAATATTGACCAAAGCCTGGCTGGCTAAACGAAGCAACAGAACAGCGAAACAAACACATGGCAGTTTAAAAGAATATAGCACATCTATGAAATATTGTTGCACAGCAGTGGCAGACAGGATGGCAGTTTGATAATCTATACAACCCTATAGAATGTATTCATCAATCAAGAACTGGATCAGAGGTTCGAAGGCAGTACAGGAAAATGGAGGTGGAATATGGTAGGCAGGTAAATAATTGATTAATTAAGAAAACTTAATTTGAGAAGTGGCCTTTTGAGATCTCCTATTCAACAACTAAGAAGAGGAAAGGCCATAAAATAATCCAATGTTGTTAATATAGTCAAGGATTCCTGACAAGGGTTGCAAGAGATGCTGGCCATACTACCCCCTCCTCCCTTCTTCCTAATTGAGTAAAAACCCCTGTAGTACTGTTTTGAAGTGTACCAGAGAGTCTGAGTAGGAGGGCCTGAGGGCAGTACAGGGAAATGGTGGTGGAGTGTAGTGGAAGGCAGGAAAGAAGGAATGATCGATTGATTGATTAATTAAAGAAAATTAAAACTGATATGTGGCCTTGTTTTATCTTGTTCATATTACTAAATAATACTATGTTCCATAATTCTGTTATTTTATTTTAGATTTTGAGGCACCACATTATTTTTGGTTAAAAATGTGTCACAAATTAGTTATGTGTGAGAGCAATAACCAATAAAAATGTTTGTTTATGAAAAAAAGACCGTCACCAATGCCCCCAAAATAAGAAAATACAGCCCATGATGAAAAGAAAAGCAATTCACGATGGAATTGTCCTTGGGCCCTCCCACCTACCCTAATGTTGTATATTAAAAAGGACATGCACGGTTTAACAAAGCAAGCAGTTCAGCAGCAGGGACTGCCACTTTTGTTGCTGAAGTGCTTGGTTTGTTTGGACCCCCACAAAAAAAACTACCAATGGGCTTAAGGCAGCTTACAGCATTGTTAATTATTGCTACACTACATGTCATTATCATCCTCATCCTTCTCACCCTCATCAGTGTTATCATCATCACACAATATTAGCTCATCACCACTGGAATCCACCATTACAAAAGTCCCTGTACTTTATTGCATTTGGTGACTAAAGTCTTCCTCATAGAACTTGTAGTCAATTTTTATGAACATGAGTTTTTTTGAAGAAGAAGCCTCCTTTGCCAATCACTCACAAAATTCCCAGCTGTGCTAAACACGCTTTCCACTGAAGGGTGGTCAGTTTAAGCTAGTTTGTACAAAGACCTCCAAATTGCTTATTTTCCTCCCAGTAGTCAAAAGGACTGTGTGACATGCTAATTTGACATTGTCATTAAAATAATCCTCCACCATCCTAGTGATACTAAATGTATCAGATTGAATCATGGTAGAGGTGTCAATAATTGTGGACAAATATTTTTAAGCCTGACCCCCAATGGGTCTCTTGGAAAAGGTCAGTTTTTCCTAGTAGCAGCATTTGCAGGATAAACTGAAGCAGGAGACTTTGTCGTGTCATGTGCAAATTGAGTTTACAACTTACTGGCAAGGAGCTCTGTGCATATTTTAAGATCTGTGTCAGTTGGAAATATGATTTAAACCTAGGATCAAGCATGGCTGCCAAAATGTAGTCATCCAATTGCAAGATCTTGACAACCCTTTGGTCCTTGCGAAGTGAATAAAAAAGTTGCAGAAACTAGTAGGAATATGCAAGGGTGCTCCCTAGTTCAGAAGCCTAGGTGATTCTGAGGGGTACCCAGCCAGTAAAACAACATCAATATGAAAAAAAATTAGAAAGATCTTCAACGCTACTAGAGTTCCAAATAACAAACAAATCAGTCTCAAATCTTCAGATAAGTAAAGTTCCATGGGTCAATGATCTTTAGGTGATCTCTTATATTTGCTGTAAGACGGCATCTCAGTCCAAGTGGGTTAAACGCAAATGAAGTGTCATAAAGGAAAAAGAGAGACACTCATATAGTGTAGCATTTCTAAAAACCCATGCTGATTTATTAATATTGCAAGCAAAAAATATGGTAGTTGCTCAATCAGCTTAATGACATACTACAGGTGCTTGTAAAGGGCGGGCTTTACACTGAACTACAGAAAAAAGGAATTTGCCCTCCAGCACACTGCAGCTAAATCAAAAATACTGACATCAAGGCTCCTCTATACCATACTTAATGTTAGGGACGCTGGTATAGAGGAGCCTTGATGTTGGCCCAGCGCTTATTCATATATTTGCAAATGTATGTAACCAATACCTCTGAATTTTTATTATTATGTAGGATTCAAGTATTTTTGATTTAGCTGCAGTGTACTGGAGGGCAAATTCCTTTTTTCTGTGATTTATTAATATTATTAAACATTTTTAACAGTGCCTGAACACACAACAAACTGCCTCACGGCGCCACTACTATAAGACGGATGGCACCCTAATAATGACATCATATTTTTTAACAGACGTTTTATATTATTAAAAATGTTTAATTGTGCCTGAACACACAAGACACTGCCTCACAGTGCCCTTAGTCGGGCTGGCAACAGAAATATTGGGGCCCTGTACACTGATGTCTCTGGGGACCCCCTTTGATCCCCCCCTCCCACACCACCACCCTCGATCCCTAAACCACACATCCCTCTCCTCCTGTGCTAATACATGTAACAACAAATATAGACCCAGACAAGAATGTTCCTCAGATGGGCATCAGACAATGGTAGAAATAGTTATGTCAGAAGTTCAACTAGATAAAAAATTAATGGGTGCCAGAGTTCTCTTTAAAATGGTTAAGACCTTAGTATGCATTACACAATTCACCTTAATTCTATGCTAAACTACAGTTTGTGTAGTGCAAGACAAGTATTTTCTGTGGACATTAGCATTTAATGTACACTGCGCAACTAATAGCGATGACATCAAATATTATTTTCATTGTTCCCTGTTTTGTACTTTGCCCATCCTATAAACACATTATGTTACATATGTTTATATTCTGTATGGAGAAATAAGTGGATAGATGAATACGATAAAAATTAAAAGTTGCCGCATAATGAAAAATACATAAAAAAATGCTTTCACTGTAGATTGCTTTCTGTGGAGAACATTTTCAGCATTAGTTCCAGTAATTGGTAAGATATTTATGGAAATAGAAGCTAGGAGTGTGAGCAGATATTTGTGGGTTTATATTAAGTTTCAGTAAGTTTATAATTAAAAAAATAAGTCTGTGTACTGTATTTTCAATCAGTATAACTCTGCAGTGCTGTCACAACCAGCTGTATGGAATCCCCTGCTGAGGGGTTCAAGCTGAGGTTCAGGGCTAAGAGGAAGTCAGAGGCGTGGGGCCTGTACACAAGCTCTCCTCATCCACGAGTACCAGTCGTTGGCAAGACCTGACCAAAGGTGCAGAGTCTAACCAGCCGGGAAGTGCTCTCCAGTGACCCCTCCAAGCGGGATATGGGTTTTAGCTGCACCCAGCTGGCAGGTCACGGTCCTTTGATCAGGTGACTGGTACTCATGGGAATAGAGAATCCTGCTACAGTGGCCCTAGTGGATGTTTCTTCCAGAAATATGCTATACCTCTGTATAGCTTCCAATGATTACACCAGAGGATCAAGGAAGCACAATGGCACTGAGGATGGAATGCTGTAGTGACAGCGGTACTGAAGTTGGACGCTGTGGTGACAGTAGATCTAAGGCTGGACATTGTAGTGACAGTGGTACTGTGGCTGGTACACTGTAGCACAATGCTTTGGTAATTGCCGCAGGCACAGGAGAGATATTCTGAACACACTGTAGCACAATGATTGGGTAATTGCTGCAACATAGAAGATATATTCTATACACATTGTAGCACATTGATTTGGTAATTGCTGCAACATAGAAGAGATATTCTATACACATTGTAGCACATTGATTTGGTAATTGCTGCAGGCACAGGAGAGATATTCTGAACACACTGGAGCACAATGCTTTGGTAATTGCTGCAACACAGAAGAGATATTCTGAACACATTGGAGCACAATGCTTTGGCAATTGCTGCAGCACAGGAGAGATATTCTGAACAAACTGTAGCTTAATGATTGGGTAATTGCTGCAAGCACAGAAACGATATTCTGAACACACTGGAGCACAACGCTTTGGTAATTGCTGCAACACAGAAGAGATATTCTGAACACACTGGAGCACAATGATTTGGCACTTGTAATCACAGGAGTAACACAAGGGCAGACCTGGAACGAAGTACCATCTGCAGACACTGGAAAACGGCAACATTGCTCAGGACACTTCCTGTGGTCCACAGTCTGGCTTTATCCCCTGCAGTAGCAGATCATTGCTGGACAGTGTCAGCTGACCACCGTTATGCTACCATCGGGTATGGAGTCGTCAGGTGATGCAAACTGTCATGGCCGCATCCATGGCGGCAACTGCAGAAACCAGGCATGGAGCAGTCCAAGGCAGTTCACTTGGCACTAAGTATAATGCTCAGTGCGTTACTCTCTGCCGCACCCGACGTCTGACCCACGGGAGATCAGGGTAAGCCGATGCAAAGGTGAGCAACAGCCGTTCCTAGGCTGCAACCTGACAAGTACATTGCTGTTTTATACTTTACTAGCTGCCTCTTATCTAAATAAGTTTAACAAATTAAATGGCTTCTTCTGTTGGTTGTAGAAGATTGACAAGAACATTCTATTGTTCAACTACTGTGTGTGTCACCTTGTTCTTACCTAGGGGAATGCATAGTTATTAGTGGACAATCTAGCTAGAGATAATTCAAATACATGTAACACCATTTATTAAAAAGCCATGTGCTACTGCTGGCATTAACACTGCCCATATCTCGGGTGTTACACCCCCACATTTCGGCTGCTTCTTACCTTGGCATACCAGAGGTGCGGTTAGCATCCTTTGCTTCTCAGAGTGGAAATATGGCACTTGGTTGTGACATCATAGCCAAGCGCCACACTTCCAGCTTATCAAGACATGAAGGTGCAGCAGATGACATTTTGCAAACAAGACAGGCAGCCAGCATATAGGTACTATGAACGTGGCCCTTGCATTATATGGCATGGTGATATGCAAGGATGTACCCTGGTGTACCCTGTGACGATTAATCGCAAGAATAATCTCCAGAAATAATATTTTGTGAACTATGAAGTTCTTTAATTGAACTGTGTGTGTCTAGAAGGGCTGATGTATTACCCCACCTCTTTTGAAGATAGGCATTCCAGGAAAAGGGGTTGATAATGATCTATGTCCTGTGATTTGAGGAGTTTTAAATAACTGTGGGTCCTTTAGTTATATAGACTGTATAAACATGGTATGTCCATTGCTATTTGGTGTGCAGGTCAGAAAGGGCTGGAATTAGCAAGTGAATGGCTTTCAGGTAACAAAATGATGTATATCCCTCACAGTGTGAGGTCATGTGTGAACAACTCTCCCTTTTTATGACCCCTGAAGTCAGTGTCCTAGATCATAATCCCAGAACCAGACCTCCTGTTACTTCAGTGCACTACTTCCAAAGACTCTTGTTATGCTATAGAGGCTAATGATAAGGATTCTGGTATTTACTATAGGTCTAGAAGGGGGAAGTTGAAGAGTGAGTTATATCATCACATATCTTTAAAGCAGGGACCCTGTCAGTTTGGCCAGGTAACCCTGTATTGGAAATCTATTGATCTCAAACCCTGCTAGCCTGATAGGGAGACCTTGTTAAGTATGAACAAAGAATTAGGGATGTATAAAAAAGGAATACCATCCAGCATTTAATCTTCACTCTGGGGATCAGACGGATGTTCTGGGAGTGCACCAGGATTCTTGTGGGTGAAATCCCCCACCCAATCAGCAGTGCTAAGAACTTTTGTGAGTTGTCTTAGAGACTGAATTATTTCTCTCTTTTATTTTTAAGAAAATATTTGCATTATAATCTGTTTGTCATTTTATTAATATTTTTGTAACTAAGCCTTGAAAATATTTTTTGGATTAAACACATTTAATCCAGCATATTCTCCGTGATTCTTATTGAACTTGCGTGCCTGGATAGGCCCATGCTACATATTTGTGTCTAATTTTAATGTGATTTATTACTAATCTGTTGGGAGATCGCAGACCTCGGAGAACAGTCTGCGTGGTGGCAGAAGAACCGTGTATTTTGGTAAGTGACCACGGTGCGCCGGCATCACAACAAGCTAATCCAGATTGATGTATCTGCGAGATAGCCCGGGTCCACCCACCTCCAAAGTTTTAGATCAGGAATCTTAAATCTCTGGTCATTTTCTCTCAATTGCTTGATATTGTGTTGATCAATGTGTGACTGTGTGTATGTTTGTAAGCAGAGGGATATTTAATATATCTGTCTGAGGTCATGATGGGAAACATTATACTGTAAATAATTTCCATTTTAAAGCCAATAATTGTTAAATAATAATTCTATATAATATAGTAGAGCCTATTTAGGAGCCCCTGTACTGAATGGAAGCCAAATAGTGCATACCAGATAATAGGGGTTGATGTATCAACTAGTAAAAAGGTGTAGAGAAGTGGACTAGTGAAGAAGTTGCCCATAGCAACCAATCGACATTGAGGTAGCATTTATCAAGTACATTCCATAAAATGATAGGCAGGAGCTGATTGGTTGCTATGGGCAGCTTCTGTGCCTTGAAGTGCTAGAGCTGGTTGTGTTAAGTAGAGGCTACACAAGCACCTATAGTTGGATTATCATAATTAGGAGTGTTCTTACATGAAGGAAAGTTCTAAATTATAACTGTCACCTTTTCAAAATCCTTAATATCTACTACATTATGAAAAATTTAAAAGTTCATTATTTACTAAACTAAGTGTCCTATTCCCTAAACTTCACTACAGAGTGACATTGCCATTATAATTAATCTGTATACAGAAACTGAGGGCTTGATTTATATCTATGTATAAATCTAATGCTGTTCTTCACTTGCAGCTGACTGAATATTGTTAATGCTGATTAATCCTTTAGGCTGATCACAGCTTCAGACGATGAGAGCTCATGCATTAACCATTAAGGTATCTTGTAAAATTAGCATGCAATCCGCAACATATCGCTTGCCTAAAGCAAGTATACTCTGTATATAAAAGTACAGAAGGATTCTGTTATGTAATTGTACTGTGTTTTCTGGTCCATCTGGCATATAATAAGATGCAACCTTGCTTGAAACCCCTAGAAATAACAGGTTTTGATTGACTTTTTAATTTTCATCTTCACATTTTTAATTATTTTCTAATAATTGCAATGCATGACTAATTGGGATTTAATAGATCCATGAAACATGTCCTAGCAGCATGTTGAATAATTATTTTATCTGACAGTATTGAGCCATAAAACCATCTACAACAGACATTTGTGTGTTACTGGCTGTTCTAAATCATAGATGCCCAACCTCCTGCCTACACGAGGTCTGTCAGGTCATGTTTTATAGCTCGCAGGCCATGTGCAGAAATAGTGTTGTCATTTTTCTAATGTAGAATTTCTGTCCCTGATCCCTCGGACCAAGGTTATCTGCAGGGCCCTGCTGCTAGGTCATGAGGTAATACATGGGGACATAGCTACATCCAGTGTTGCAGTTCATAGGTGGGTAATAAAAGTGATCAAATTAATTACAGTGGAGAAAAGGGGCATGCAATATTATGTGATTTGACAATGCATGACTCTGGTGCTTCTATCGAGATGGGTACGGGATGCCAGTGCCCGGGATCTCGGTGGGCATAATCCCAATGCCGGCATCCCGACAGGGTTAGAATACTGACACTTATTATTATTGTCGCTCAGTATTTTAACCCAACCCCCCTCCCTACCCTAACCCTAACCTTCCCTTGCCGGTACTTGATCTCCACCCTCCCTGCACCCTAAACCTAACCCTCCCCCTTAAAGCCTAACCCTACCCCCAACCCTGCTACTTACCTTCAAGATTCCGGCGGTCGAGATGCCTGGCACTGGGATTCTAACAAGTGTTGGGATTCCGGTGCCAGCATTCTGACCTAATCCCCTTCTATCCATGTGGGAGCTTTCACAGTATGGGAAGGTACGGTATAACTGCAATGAGGTTCCTTTACATATTTTTTGGTGAGTCAGAGGATCAACTGTCACACTGCACCTGCACTGACAGTTACTAATTTACAACAAGCACATTTTCATATGCTAATGTTGGTCTGCAGAGATTTCTGGTTGGCAATGACTTCTGTTCTGCACTGATTTCTGAAACCGCAGTGATTTGGAAATATATACTGATTTCTGTCCTGTAAGTCACTTTGCTCCTGATATACCCCATTCCAAAAAGTCAGAGAATACACCTGCCTGCACTGTCATTTACTGTACTCCTAAATTGCCAGTAAATTACAGAACTCTACAGCACTGAAACGCAGTCTGCGCTAGTGAAGTTTATTGCAAGGTGAACATTACACAAAACCCAAAGTGCTAAACACAGAAACAAAGATTTACAACATTTACAAACAATAGTACAGTACAAACATAAAAGAAACATAAAAGAAAGTACAATAAAGTGTATTAAGGCCATTCACACCTTTCAAAGTGGTGTTAACTCACAATGTTGAAAATCAAACAGACTTTGGAATCAATGATGTCTGTCACATTATACTACATACTAGTGTCCAAAATGTCATAAGCACTGCATGCAGCTTCAGGGTCATAGAGAGCGCGGCCGGGCCCTGTACTGTAAGGGGCATGGCCTAATCGTGGATCTGTGGCCATGTTCCTACAAAAAAATTAAAAATAGTTTGCGAGATAACATGTGTTGCTCTTCATCATAAAAACAGACTCGTCAACAATATATCCCAATTCCTCAGAGCTACAGGGAGCTAGAGAGAGGGGTTTACCCAAACCAGCCTGGAGTAGGGTCACTATATATCTTCTGTTCATTGACTTGTACAACTTGACATTAATTTGGGTTCCGCTGGTAAACTACTTTAGTAGGGATGTGCGCAGACCCCTGTATTTTGGTTTTGTTCTAATTCATCATCAGGTTTTGGAAAAAACACCTTCAAGTGTTTTGGTTTTGGATCTGTACTTTTTTTTTATAAAAACAGCTTAAATTATGTAATTTGGACCTGTTTTTGTTCCTACAGTATTATTAACCTCAATAACATTAATTTCCAGTCATTTCCAGTCAATTTTGACCACCGCACAGCTCACAAATTTGTTTTCATTAATACTGGCTAAAGGCTGTAGCAAGCTGCCTAACTAAACTAAGTGACAGAAAAGTGGTTTTGTAATGTAAGCCCATAATAAAAATTGGTGCACAAAAAAAAAAAATTGGGCCCTCCCATTCACCCTTATGCTGTATATTAAAAAGGACATTTAAAGTTTAACAAACCAAGCATTTCAGTGATAGGGACTGGGGATTGTAATTGGCAGCAAAGGATTTCCTCACAGAATTCGTAGTTCATTTTTATAAACATCAGTTACATGTTTTGAGGAAGTAGCCTCCTAACCTGATTGCTCACAAGGTTCCCGACTTTGCTAAACACTGGAGGATGGGCAGCTAAAGCAGAGCTAATTTGTACAAGGAGATCCAAATTCCCTTTTTTTCTCCCAGTATTGAAAGGTACTGTATGACATGCTACTGTAATTTGTACATTGTCATTAAAATAATCCTCCACCATTCTATTGATGCTTAATGTTTCAGATTGAGTCATGTTAGAGGTCTCAATAATTTTAGGCAAGTCTGACCAGATGTTATAATGTTGTTTCACTCTAGTGTGCTGATTTGACTCATTACCAGTGGGTCTCTTGGAGAAGGTCAGTTTTTTTCCTGGCAGCAGCATTTGCAGGAGTAATTAAAGCAGGAGATGTCATCATGTCAAATACCACTTGAGCTGACAACTTGCTTGCAAGGAGCTCTTTGTTTATCTTAAGATCTATGTCAGTTTGAAAGACATTACATAGGACTTAAATCTAGGATCAAGCAAGGTTGCAAAAGTATAGTGATCCAATTGCAAAATGTTGCAAACCCTTAGTCCTGGTGAAGAAAATAAATAACGATCTACAAGTCTGACCAACTAGTAGTTTAACTAACAAAATCATCTGACTCAGGCTGGCAGTGTCTGAGATCACTTCATTAGTTAGTATTTAAAATAGTTTCAGTATCTTGCATAAAACAGAGAGTATTCTACACTGTGCTGGATTAAGATACTATCACCCTTATCTCCCTATGTCATGGCTTGTAGTGTAGGTTTAGATGGCCTTTTGCTGGTCCTAGTGTCACTGAAGCATATGAAAGGTGGAATTACACCTAGTTACTACCTCTTGCTTTATTTGTTAGAATGGCAAAATGTACTGTTCTTGCAGCTGCTGCATCTTTTACATGGGGTTGCTGAATGCTGAAAATGCCAAGAAATTGTACAGGCCACAGACAGCATCTCCTGCATGCACCTGCCATTTTTAAACAAAAATTTGAACCACCAAGTTTATTTGTGTGTGCAAAACATAGTAGGTGTTCAAATTCACAAAGTTGTATAAGAGTCTTAGTGGGGTAAGTCACTTTGCTATGCCATACCTGCGTTTTTCCAACAGGTCGACTCTGGTATGTCTCTTAGTGAAGCTAGTGAAGGTACAAAGAGTAGCCTGCCTGTGAATGAGCTGGCATTGTGTGTTAGATACTGCTTCTGCTGAAGGTGATACACGCACCCAGTGGGCTGTCATAGTCATGAAATCTTTTGTTTGGCCAGTACTGCTTGTCCACATATCTGTAGTTTAGAGGATATTTGGCACTATGTAATTTTCTAGGCCAAGAATATGTTTTTTTTAATGTCCTGATATAGGCAAGGAATTGATGTTCTGGTAACATGGAATTGAGATGGAATTTGGTAGCTGGGGTACAGGACCTCAACTAACTGTCTTAAACCAGATGCATAGGTTGTAGATATTGAGTGCAGACATTATGCTAGCATATGCATCATGGCTTCAGTGATCTGCTGTGCAACTGCATGACAGTTTTCATACTTGTTTCCTCTTGCAAAGGATTGTTTCACAGTCAACTGTTTTTTTGAAACTACTTGTCTTCCTGGTCCTATTTTGTAATAAGATTCACCACCAGCAGCAGCAGCATCCCTTTGTTATGAATCCCAGATAAAATTCACTTCTGATTTAAAGCAATAGTGCTGAGGATTATATGGTGCGATGGGGTCAACTGAATTGGTAGCCCTTGATATGGGTGAGACCAGATGGCCCAGTTGCAGCCTAGAGGGCTGATGTGTAACTGGCTGAGGTGCAGCGTTGGGGACTGTTGTGAACATGGCTGAGGTTTGGCCTTGAGGCAGAGTTGCAGCCTTGAGAGCTGATGTGAACTTGGCTGAGGTGCGGCCCAGAATTACAAAAAAATTGAGAAATGGAGGAAGATGAATGGCCAGAATTATTGAAAGCAAATTCAGCTAGTGGTAAATGAGAAACCCAATCATTTTGATATTTGGAAACAAAACACCAGAGATATTGCTCCAAGGACTGGTTGACCCGTTCTGTGTGTCCTTTTGATTGAGGATGATATCCTAAAGACAAACTGAGGCTGATGCTGAGAGAAGAACAAAAAATTTTCCAAAAACTGGTAACGAATTGAGTTCCTTGATCAGAAACAATGTCCAACGGAAATCCATGAACTCGGAAAATATGTTGAATACACAAAACAGATAGTTCTTTAGCAGAACGCAGTTTGGAGAGTGGAATGAAATTAACTATTTTACTGAAACGGTCAACAACTGTCCAGATGACTGAGCAACAAGAGGAAGAAGGAAGATCAACAACAAAGTCCATTGCAATAGGAGTTCAGGGTTTTGAAGGAGTAGGATGAGGAAGGAGGAAGCCAATTCCTAGTCAAGGCCAGATGGATATGAGAAGCTGGAATGATCGTCTCCTCCGAAACCGTAGAAGGCTGGATGGGTTGGAAGCTTTGTGAAAGAGCATCTGCATTGAGATTTTTAGAGCCGGGTCAGAAAGAAATTATGTAGTTGATACAAGTGAAGAATACAGCCCAACATGCTTGTCTAGCATTTAATCTTTTAGCAGTCTCAATATAAGACAAGCTTTTATGATCAGTCAAGACTGTGATCGCATGATTAGCTCCCTCCAGCCTGTGCCTCCATGATTAGCTCCCTCCAGTCTGTGTCATGATTGTTTCTGTGCTATATCTTTCTAGCCAGTTGAGTTAGTCTTTTAGTACCTTGGAGAGAGCCTAGACAGAATTGCTTTTCCTGCAGCATTGCTAGATTTATTTAATGTGTCATTCAGACACCCCACAGTCGTTATGCGCTTTTTTGATCTACAAAGGGTTCTACCTGCATTTGGTATTGTGTGACAGCTATGGTGTTGCTTACTTTTGATTAGGTTTGTTACCTCCCTTTGTCGGCGTCCAGCCGACAGGGAGCTTTAGCGGTACTGCAATTTTGCCAGCTTCCACTTCACTGCAGCCAACTGATTATGTTTACTGTGTTTCCTCAGTTCCCCTGGTGATGGTACACATCACTGACCACACCCCCCAGTGAGTCACCGACCACCGGCGCATTGCGCGCCTATGACATCAACGGGACTCTGACGGGCCAGCGTGACACGAGCAAACAGGTGATTCTGGTATGTATATATGTATGTTATTTGTTAGTTGTTGTGTGATATTGTCTTGATAAAAGAGCATAGGAGCTCTGAAACGTTGACAACTACCTATACAGTTTTCTGTGATTCTGGAATTACCAGTCCCAGAGTTCCGTCCGCCATTCCTTGTTATGTATATATATATATATATATATATATATATATATATTTAATTTTTTTTAACAATGTTTTTTTTATGTTTATATTGGTGTTATAATTTTATTTTGATTATGGCGGTACTGTATCGATCAAGATTCGATACAGGGCATCTGATTAGGGATGGTATACTATACAGTATACTAGGGATGGCCACTGAACATCGATGGTTTACAAACTATCGATGGTCTATGACCAATAACAAGTTGTTGTGCCATTGCTGATGGTCACCAATATTGTACCATCGATGGCAGCCCAAACCGATGTTAAGGAAACATCAGTGGCTGTGGTCTGAAACAAGCGATGATTTTAATCGATGGTTGCAACATCGATAGATAATCATTGATTGTTTGAAACCACAGCCACCGATGTTTCCTTAACATCGGTTGGGGCTGCCATCGATGGTGCAGCTGTCAATAACCATCACTACATTATACCATAAATTTTGCTATTTATATGCTATACTGTGTTTAAAAAAAAAAAAATCATAAAATCGTGTTGGATAAGTTTTACAAAAATATTCTTGACCTATTTCAGTCATAAAAAGAACCTGGCAATTTTGGCGCGATTTTTGGAAACAAAATTCATCAGTTAAATGGTTAACTAGGCAAACATAGGCAATATGTAGATAGAAAGTATGTGACCAAACATAGGCACTATAACATAGACAGAAAGCCTCTAACAACATGGGCTCCTCATGATCAGGTGGTGTCACCCAGATTGGAGATTGTGGTGTGGACATAGGCAGTTCTTTCTCCAGTCTATGCTCCCGGAGCCGACGGTCAATTCAAATGGCCAGGTGCAGTAGACCATCAAAATTTTTACGAGCAAGGTATTGAACAAGAATGTCTTTAATTTGGTCAGAGAGACTGAAGCAAAATTGACTACGGAGCATGGTGTCAACTGAACATTTGCGAAATAACGTACAATAATTTTCTGCTGCTTTCTGCCCCTGTTTTAAAGATTGAATGCTAGCTTCAGCCACAGCTGCCTTGTCAGGATCATCATATAGGAGACCAAGCGCAGAAAAGAAGTCCACGGTATGAAATGCTGCATGGGTTGAGGGATTAGAAAGACCCAGGTTTCAGGGTCTGCCTGAAGCAGAGATATGACTATACCCACTCGTTGAGCTTTGAAACCAGAAGATTTTGGTCGTAGTTTAAAATATAGTTTGCAGCTCTCCTTAAAGTTCAAAAAATATTTGCGTGTACCTGTAAAGCGATCAGGCAAGTTCAATTTTGTTTTGCAAAATGCAACCTGAGTGGAAAAAACTCAAGTATCTTCGACCCGTGACAGTTCTTAAACCTCTTGGGTTAACGCTTGAATTTGTGCCACTATGACTTGGGCCGGATTTTGAGTGGGATCCATGATAATAACTCGATGGCACCTCTATGACAATTCTAGTTTTCTTTATATATGGCCGGTGTAGCGGAAAAGCTAATTTCACATCAGAATGGGCATAACTGCACATGATATTGTATTGGTAATAACATGTAATTTTCCCTTGTACATTTGTATGTGAAGAGCCTTTGTGTGTGGAAAGATGACAAGCCTTTTGAAGCTGGGCAAGAGAGGTTATAGGAAGGTCTGTCTCCCTGAGTCAGCCATAAACTTGTCTCAATGTAGATGGCATAAAAGAAATATGTCTGTGGAAATTATATGACAGCTGGCCAGACCCTTGCTAAAACAGTCATTAAGAGCCCTGTGTTTGGTTTGGGAACAGTGATCAAAAAATAGTTGTTTACACAGGGAGACACTTGGTCTCAGGAGCTGTGAATTTCTTTACCTAGTTGCTGGGCACGTTTATGGACCCCAGCCTATTTCTCAAATTTCAAAGAGAGCTGAATGTGTAATTAAAGAACCCCTGCTCATGTGGCCAGGAAACCCTGAGCTTCAGCCAGCTGGACAATCCACTCTGAACTGAAAAGGGTTAAAATCACCCCAGGGAGGGGGGTACCTGGAAAAGCAGGCATAAATATGTGAGTCAACCCAGCCCTATTGCTCATCTTACATGAGGCTATGAAAGGACACAGATGATCCAGAGTTCATCATTGGGAAGGCCTCATCCTAGAACCATTTAATTTGCTATGACTCAAATGGTTTGTTTGCCCCTTTATTTTATTTTCTAGAAAGTGTGAGTAACTGTGTGATTATTTTTAAAATTTTTATATTTTTTATAACTTTGTACATAAGTTTTGAAGGTCGGTAGTTTGAGTGACAGATTGAGGCGTTCGTGGGTGGTAACAGGGGAAGGTGCTTGAAAACGGGGGAGTGGAGATCCAAACGCAGGCGTGCCTAATTATGTGAACGGCGTTTTATGGGAGTGCATATGGTTTATGGGAGTGCATAATTAACAAAGTAGCGTCATGGCACATGTGACATGGGAGGTTTTTACACTGACATCATCGCAGAGCTTAAGAGAGGGTATGGTCAACCTTAAGCTCTATGACCAGTTCCGATGGTTCCCGATGGTCTCAATTAATCCTTATATGCCCGGAGATGACGTGCAATGCGTGCGAGAAGGGGGCGTATTTTTTTTAATTCCGACTGCTTCCTCCCCTTGGTCGGCCAGCTACCGATCCGCACTTAGGGCCGCAACTTGCGAGGGAATCATTTGCATATCCGGAGTCTTTTCCCGTACGACCGCTTCGACCGACTCTGAATGAGGTCCTAGGTTCCTAGATGGTTAATGTCCCTACCATACTTACTTTGGCCTCACAAACTGTACAGATGGCTTGACAACTTCAGGATATAGGTCGAAATAATTCCATACAAAAGAGGTGGCTTTTTTGGTCTTATTTCCAGGTATAGCAATTGCTTTCTTCTTATCACGGCAAGAACTGCTGCCACTGGTGGCTGGCTTACTTTGACACAAACAACATTCTCCTCCTGAATTTTATCAACTTCTTGTCCAACACATTCATCATCAACATCCTTAGTAGGGTCAGACACACAAATATCCCCTCATCCCATTGAACTTCCACAATAGCATTAAATTTTTATGTCACCATCTTTAGTTTTACTGTTACTTATCCTCACTTTTTCAGTGGTGGAAAGAGGCTTCTCCACAATTACAATTTCAAAAATGTCAGACTCACACATAGCACTTGTGGACAACCTTAGAATCTACTGAGGGATTTGAGTAGTTTTTGAATGCACAGTTTGTTCTTCAGCCTTATTGTTTTTTAGTGCACTGATTTGCCTGTATTAAAGGTGACACTTCTAGACTCAGAGCGAGAAGCTGTTGCATGTGAGGTTACAGAAGATGCCTGACTGTGTTTGGCCCCATTTCTGCAAATGGCATTCTAATGCCTGAAACAGCAGTAGCAGGACCACCACACACAAAGAAAGGTCATAGCCTGAGTCTTTCCTTGCCTCTGCGTGTGGTGTATGGCATGCTGGCAATTTTAAATTTTTCAGCAGTAATTTTTCCCATTATTGTTAGAGGTGATGTTTTTTCTTTAATATAGTGAAATATTGTTTAGATTTCAGTTGCCCTTTCTTAAAACTTCTTTCCCCTTGACCACCTTTAGTAGATGTTAAAGTACTATCATGGCTGGCAGCAGCAGCAGCACTAGCACTGGGTTGCTGTTCCTGCTCTTCTAGTGACTGATCCACAATTGTTTTTATTAATGATTTATAAACACTTGAGAATTGTTTTGGGGTGCAAATTTTTTTGCACAAATGACTTTGTTTTTTACACAAAAGAACTGCCAATTGTTTGCACACAGGTCTTTGTGATAAGGGTGCAGATTAAGTGTGCGACACCACTGTACACATCATCTCCAGAGGGATAACACACAATTTTTTTTGCACTAATAGCTTTGTTTTTTAAACACTGACAATATATTTCCATGCACTTGTAGGAATAGGTCTTTGTGAGAATTGTTCTGGGGTGCAGATTAAGGTTGATACACCACTGCACACAGAACAGTGGCCCTGATTCAGAGCCGGACGCTCTGACAGAGCGCTCGCTCTGAATCAGGCCGTCTTTTTGTTTTTTATGGAATGGCCTCCTGGCCGCTCGCTTTGCTGTGGGTTGCCAACCACAGCTAATGCGAGCGGCCAGGATGATGGTCGCGATGGTCAAGACCATCGCGACCATCGGGCTTGCGACGAGACCCTTGTGGTAGGGTCTCGTGGCCACAAGCCCCAGAGAGCTTTTGGCTCAAACAGAGCCGAAAGCTCTCCCACTGACATCACTTGTGATATCAGTGGGGCCGCCCCCAAACAGTAGGTGTTCCCATGGGAACGCCTCCGTCTGGGCAACCATCCCCCGACCCGCCCACCAAAGGGGGCGTGCTGTCACTCAACATCGACAGCTCGCCCCCTTTGGTGCGAGACCCGAAGCAACGGATTGTCCGTCGCTATCCTGGTCTCGCGCATGCACACGACGGAGCCGTCTCCGTCGTGCGCATGCGCTCTGGGCCACCATCAACCCGGCTGCGAGCGCTCAGCGCTTGCGACCGGGTCTGAATCAGGCCCAGTATACTGTGTCACTCATCTGATCTGAACACACACTTCTTGAAATACACAATCTAATTTTTAAATTCAATTAGAAAAGACTGCAGTTTTTTTGTTTTAAACTGGAAAAAATATATTTTATTTGGAGTTTTTCTATAAATAACTGGGAAAAAATGAAAGAGGTCTTATTGGGGTGCAGCAGCCTCAAACACAGTAGAGTATATTTTGGACAGATAAACAATTAGTATACTACAGAAAAAAAGGTGCAGGTTCACTGTAAGAAACAAAAAACAACACATACAGTATCGAGCCTGTTTGTTTGCACTGCAATGTGTGAGTGTGTAGAGTGTTTGACAAACACACATACACTGACACACTGAAACACAAATAGACTGACAATTGACAATGATGCCTGCAGTCACACTAAGGGCCTGATTCAGACCCGCTCACTAGGATGCATTCGCATGTAGCCTACCAATGTTTTCAATCTGCGCATGCATATAAGACACAGTGCGCAAGCGATCGCACCCTGCACACAGACGCTCCGCTAGAATGAGTGACAGGACATGCCGTTTGTGGGTGGTGACAGGAAGTCGTCGATGGAAATGGGGGTGTGGTGGTGCGAACAAAGGCGTGTCTGTGCATCTGAATGTCGTTTCAGGGGCGTGCATAATTAAGACGCAGTGTCAGCAGGCACTTCAGATGGCTAGATTACACACAGCAGCACTCGCAGTGCTTGTGGTAGGGTATGGTCAGCCACAAGTGCTGCGTATGGATCCTATGGATCCGATGGTACTCGATGTTACCGATTGTTTAATACACTTCCTGGACATGACTTATGTTACTAAGGGAAAGTTGGCATCTTGTGTCAGGCTGGTGGGCGTCTAAATACATACCGCGATCGCACGGCAAGACATAGTGGGCGTGCTACTGTGTTGCTAGCGTGCGCGGGATTTGTATACTTTGGCTGCATACGGCTGTGTGTGAACGCATCCTACTGAGCGGGTCTGACTCAGGCCCTAAGTTTCCAAATACCTACTCCAGTCTCCAGATATACATATTAAACCCCTAAACCTACTGTAACTCCACCTAGCCTAACCCTAATGGCACCCTGATGGCTTGCTATAATGGCATTTTTTTATTACAGTGCCTCACTATTCTCCATCCCACAGTCCCACAAACTCCAGTTTCCTCTGTGAAATGGCACCTGATTACAAGAGGGACTTTTATATGCAATCCAAAACACATGAAATCTGACACCATGCCATTTTTCCTCATTTTGGGATCTAAACTTGGCGAGAAGACCCAAGGCGGTACTCAGAATCACTAGGAACCCCAAAGTTCAGGTGTATTTGGTTTCCAGGAAAACAAACCCACACATCTCTAAACTTTACTGTCCTTATTTCTGGAATGGAGCATTCTTCATGGTTTATCTACCAAACAAATGAAAAACAAATAAAGTACCACAATGTGTTCGGGGAGGAAGGGGGGCATTGTACACATGTACAATTGACCTTTGGCTACACTGGTGTATCTTTTATTTTTACATTTTTTAATTAGATTGTCATTCAAATGTAACTCAATGCCAAAATTGTCTTTCTCAAACCATTCAATTTCTTTGATTTGCCTGGATAGCTTGTTATATAATACAGTATAACTCACATGAACAATCTTATGCAGTTAGTGTAGTTATATGTTCCATAAATAAACCAAAGTCAATGACCTCATCTGGTGACATGCTCATCCTCTATATAGATAAAGTTGTGCATTGGTCACAGCTGGGAAAAATGTAGAAATGTGTTACACTATGGGTATGATTTCTAGTATAACGCAATTTTGTGTCCCAAAGAAAAGTGTAAAATGTAAATGTAAATAACTTGCTCCGGTATGCCCGATCTGAAACTTGAGGCACAGCATGTCCTAAGAGGAACCATGTATAAAAAATGAATGCTGACTCAGTTACATGTAAATCAATAATAGTTTTGGGTGGAGTACTTTAGGAGTCACACAGCAACAGCACCCTCCATTTTCTCAACTTGCTATAAAAAAATGTTCTACTGCCCCTAATACAAAATCCGATTCAAATGTAACTGCTTATTTTACAACACAAAAGACACGTATCAACAAATGCACCCTGTATTTCTGCCACTTGCAAACAGAGATCTGATACTGCACCTTGGGGCATATTAAGAGAGGAGGGGGCCCGTGTTCAGAGCCGTAACTAGGGTAGTGTGACCTGTGCCACAGCACAGGGCACCCCAGGGCAGGGGGCGCTGTTTGGGCCTGTGAATTTTCCTGTTTACCATCATTCTCACTTGTAACTTCCTCTTCTGTTATCCCCAGCATCTCCTGGCCTCCCCTATCTCTTCCCTGGCCCTTCCCCATGAGGCCATGGCCCTTTTTCAGGAGCACTATCTTATGTCCTTATTTAAAAAATGGGGGGGCGCCAATGCTCTCTCTGATACAGGGAACCAAAAAGTCTATGGTGGCCGCCACGCACGGACAGGCTCAGTGAACTCCTTGCACTAATCTGAGTCCAAGATCTACTGCGCATGCACAGGTCACCATGTCAATGGCGCGGCAGCCACTTTTCCAGTGATTTCCCTATTGCACATGCGCAGAATGCCAGGAAAATGGCGCGGCAGCCAGTTTCCCAGCGATTTCCCTACTGTGATGCAGCGGAGTGCCTTTCCAGCTGCCATGGGACTTCAGAGAGGTAAGTATTAAAAAGTATGGGTGCATGGTGTGCGGTGTGGGCCCCCATGGACCCAGGGACCCGTCTGCATAGCACACCCTGCACCCATTATAGATATGCCCCCGACTGCCCCTCATACAGCAGTAGACAACTGTAACTACTTGGATAAACTACTGCTGAAACAGTGTAAACAAACAGCCCCTCTCACCGTCTCTTACATCTCTGTGCCTCACCCTCTCTGTAACTCACTGCACATAACAGAAGATCCTCTAATCATGCTTTCTACAGTAAAAAGGCAGGATGGAGATAAAGTGAATGGAGATAAATTACAGCCAATCAGGTCCTAACTGCCATGTTACAAGCTGTGTTTGAAAAATGACAATTAGGAGCTTGTTGTTTGGTACGTTATCGCCATCCGCTTTATCTCCATCCAAGGCTTAGTAAATAGACCTCTATGGGCCTGATTCAGAGCCGCTCGTAAGCGGCCGCTTGTTCATTCCGACCGATGTTCGCACAACTGCGCATGCGTACGGATTTTAATACGCATGCGCGAACCAGTCAGTGCGGCCGAAAATCGTTTGTTCGCTACATAGCGAATGCCTGCTATTTTGAGTGACAGGAGGAGGCGTATGTGGGTGGTAACAGGGGAAGGTGCTTGAAAACTGGGAGTGGAAATCAGAACGCAGGCGTGCTTAAAGGTCAAAACGGGCGTTTTAAGGGTGTGCATAATTAATACAGCAGCGTCACTGACCACGTCACTGGGTTATTTTATAGCCAGAACTGCTCGCAAGATTGCGGTAGGATAAACCAACCACAAGAATAGCGAGCAGTTCATACGCTGTTCGATGTACTCGATTAATCTATTAAATAGCGGACATGACGTATGGTGCGAGCGGCCAGGGGGCGTCTTTTCAAAATTACGACCGCAAGATTTGTTCGCTCGTTCAGACATAGAGGCGTGAACAAACCGCAAAGTGCGAACGGTTCATTTGAATAGCCACCCCTTTTTAATGAACGAGCAAGCGCAAATAGCGTCCGGCTCTGAATCAGGCCCTATATCTCTTGTTTTTCTGTCTCTGAGCTAATGTGCCACTTGATTGACAATGAGATACAAGTAAAGATATCTGTCCTATACAGATTACTGGTATGGTTGCTGGATATGGAGTGTCAGGGTACAGAATCTAATGGGGGCTACTGAAACTGTCTACTCTGTGCTGAGTGTAGTGTAGGTTTATATATAGAAATACAGGATAAATGAAATAACATTTGAATTACTTTGATATGTTTTGCAGCAAAGAAGCTGTATGGAGAAAAAATAGGTAAGTCCAAGAAGTGAAACTCTACATGGTTAAATTATACATCTAAAATGTGTTTTTTTGTATCTGCAAATGTTGCTATATATCAGATGGACCACATAGAGATTAAGAAATTGAATGTTGGAACATTTGGCATATGCTGACAATGTTACAATGAGGAATCATTCTAATGCAGCTTGGCGTTTTATAATGCACACGCAGGTCCTATTGCTAGCTTTGTGTTTCAGGGCATAGAACAGGATATTTTACCTCCCCGAGGTGGTGTTTTGGAACTACTTTCAACTATCCGGGAAGTCTTTTGGAACCTACTTTAGGCACATGAATGCATGCTGGGAATGTCAGTATGAGATTTGGTGAAATAACAATTTAATATCGACAGTCTGGAATCTGATGTAATGTAAAAAAATGTTTTAATTGTATTTGTAATAGTGTTCTGTGATAATAAATGCCTTGTCTGCCCTAGTAACATAGATCTTTCCTGATGATTTATCTGGGAGGGAGTAGGGGTCAGTACATGTATTAAAAATATTAGATTTACTCTTTTGGCTTCAATTTTTTGATAAAAAGGAAATTAATTGTTCACAGAAAGATGAAAAACGGATGTGTCCCTATACATCTTTATTGCAGTCGCACTGAAAAGCCCCTCTCGGCGTGCCAGGTCCCGTGAGACTCTGCTTTATTGCATCTTATTTTCACCGAAAGCACGTCTATGTTGCAATGTGATGCGACAAGGACACACAAGCAGACTGTGCCGATTAATATGATGATATGCGAGATATATCTGTGTGCAACTGAGTCTCTGAATCTGTATACAGAGTGCTACAATTTGGCGGCTGCAGCTTTTTTCATGTCAAGTTCCGCTGTAATTCATATACAGACTCAGGTGCACACAGATAGACAACTGTCGCATATTAGATTAATCATATGCTGATTCATCCTAGTTTCATCGTATTGCAGCTTAGATGCATTTTCGGCAAAATAAGCCGCCTGACGCTAGCAGAGTTGCGTGGCACCTGGTGGCTCACTCACGCCAAGCAAGCCGCGCTGCGTGGCGTATTGATGCCAGATGTATGCGGACACATCTGTATACATTTTTATTATTATTACTTTGCGTGTTAAGTGCTACCCTTATTTAATCTTGGACCTCAGTTTTTGGGTTGTGCTAACATTTATTATGTTTATCATTCTGCAATACATATGTATGTTATGTATGTTTACAAAATTAATGTATTTATCTTTTATTTACACCTTTGCTCATAGGCATTTTTGAATGAAGCACGTAAGGTGATTTGTTTCCGAAACAATATTGATTCTGTGCAGTAAATAAGTGTTTATTATACTTTCTATTTAACAGTCAGTAGCCCAGAGTTATTTTATTTCATTGTATTTTGTTGTGTTTGGAGGTGTGGAGGCAGCTAGCACCTGCATCTGCATGGACCATTGGCTATTTCCATCAATAGAGCTATTGATTGCTCTTACATGAGAGTGTCTCAACAATCTACATTCCTTGTAAACAAAGCAGATAACCTGACTTGCTGGAAGCGTTCATTTAATGACATGAGTATATGGAATTCAGGGATGTGGTGCTTGGTGTGATGTTGTATCTGTAAATGAGTCTCTTCCATGCACCAGCACTATCCAATCTCAGCTAGATTACATGCTATTCTGCTTGCTCTGTGGTTTGTACACAGCTGTACAACTATGTTAAAATTAACATTAAAAGATTAAGTAAGAGTGACACCTCAATTCTTGAACTCTCTATGCTGCAGATGACAAGTCACACTCATCATTTGCATGTACACTAAAACTGTTGATGATGAGAGGGACTCATCGCCCCCTGTGAGATGTGTTAAAAATCAAAATCAGTTAAAGTTAGTCCAGGAAGTGTCGTTGACACTTGTGGTCATCAGCTGTGATCACTAGACAATATTATCCTGTGTTTTCCGTATTTGAGTGGAATGCACTACATGCCCTATCATGCCCATAATTACACCTGTAAATGTGGGGTCACCACAAATTAAAAATAGGAGTCACTATTCAAATATGGGACCCCTTAGCAGCTATTGTCTGGTGGTCACCTATGATCGACAAATATCGACCAGTGCTATGGAAATAATAGTTTTCCAAGGATATACTGTCCGACACACATGGGGACACCACCTGAAAAGACGGGAGTCTCCTATTTCAAATGATACAACTTCTTAGTAGTTACTGTCTGGTGATCACCCAATAATGACTGAAACAGAACACAAATAAAACATTTTCCACAGATGGACTGTCTTATGGGCGTGTAATGGGAGTGTCGTTGTAGGGGTTGCAAACTACTCAGCCGTACAATAATTCACTATGACAGCATTTGCACCTGGGGCTGGTGCAAGTTTCGATGGTGCAACCAATGGTTGCGTCTAAAGGTGCACCAAGTGGTATTTGAGCATCTAAAAATCTAGAAAGTGGGCATCTCAGTCCTTGCACATTCAATCACACAGCTGTATCCCAGGAAAGGGTTTGTAGCGGCAGTTGCATAAACTCGCAGACATCTGACCGGCAAAAGACTAAGGGCCTCATTCAGAGGCGGTCGGAGGATGCAAGCGGTCGCTCAGAAACTGGGCGGCCGCTTGCATCCTGACCGCCCGCCTCTGTTGCGGTCGTTAGGCTGTGGGTTAACACCCACAGCTCTAACGACTGCTCCGGTGATGGTCGCGATGGTCAGAGACCATCGCGACCATCGGGGCTTACGACGAGACCCTAGGGTAGGGTCTCCCTTGTCGTAAGCCCCGGAGAGCTTCTGGCTCTGTCTGAGCTGGAAGCTCTCCACTGACATCACTAGTGATGTCAGTGGGGCCTCCCCCAAACAGTAGGCGTTCCCATGGGAATGCCTCCGTTTGGGCTGCCACCCCCCCGGCCCGCCTTCCAAACGGGGCGAGCTGTCAATCAACATCGACAGCTCGCCCCCTTTGGATCGAGACCCGCTACGACCGGCGCTGTCGGTCGTAGCGGGTCTCACGCATGCGCACGATGGCACCGACGCAATTGTGCGCATGCTCTGTGGGGGGCCATCGACCCGGTCCGAGCGCATCGGCGCTAACGACCGGGTCTGAATGACCCCCTAAGGGCCTGATTCAGCAAGAAATGCAAGTGAGAGAACGCACGCACTTGGCCGATGCATTGCACTGCGCGTGCATGAACTATCCAGTGCGATCGGGTAGGGGTACACGGACCACACGCAGTATGTACGCAGACCCTTCCGATGTTAATTGACAGGAAGTACCGTTTATCGGTGGTGATGGGGGGTGGCCGGGCGAACGCAGGCGTGCCTGTGCATTGGGACGCTGTTATAGGGGCGTACATAATTAAGGCTCTGTGGCAGCATACGCAGCCGTACGTCTCGAAACACACAGGAAGCGGGAAAAATCTTGCGCCTGATCAGATCATCCTCTAATGTGCATGTGGGTCCGATGGTTCTCGATGTTACCAATATTTGCTTTATCCTGCATACTGATTGAGCATTGAGTAGAGAGATGGGCGGCACTATGCATTGCTGGGCGTCTGCATCCTTGTGCTGTGGATGGTGTGCGTATGCATTGATTGGTATATACTCGCAGCGGCCAGTCCGTGCGATCTTTCACATGTGTCCCTTAGACACCGATGCCATTGCACAAAGAATCAGCCCCTTAAAGCATTAATTCATTTATATAAAAATAATGGTAGGCCTTGTTAGGCTGCCATATTATTCCTACATATAGTAATAATTTCAATTGGGATGGTAAAAATTAAAAAAAAAATACATTATGATTCCCAAGCGCAGATGTTTTGGTGTAAGCCTAAACTTGGAAGCCAGCTTTTTGCTATTTTAGAAAGGTGGGTTAATGCCCAAACAAGAATCACAAAGTCTTCCTTTGTGCTGTTTATTAAAAAAAATAATTTTGGTTCATTATCATTTCACTTTTTTGGTAAATTTGGTTCAAATTCTTTTGACATGTTAGAATCAGCATAAAAGACTAATGATATTTTCTGAAAATACAAAGTTTTCTTTAAAAAAAAAAGTGTGTGGGTACAGCATAAAAAACAGTCATATTATTTATACCAGAATGTGATGAAACTTGGCCTCAACACAGGGTCATTAGATCAACAATATTTTACAAAAGCAGGAAGCAGTAATCACATCCCCCAACCATTTTCACCACACAGGAACAGATTGAATGCAGCAAGTTTCATTTCTGTGTTGTTGGTTTTTTTCGTTCCGACAATGGCCTTGAAATGAAAAACAGCATTGCCATGGACAGGAGAAAAATGGTTGTGGTTGTGCATTTTGCTTGGACTATATGAGGCAGAGCAACCAATAATGCTTTGTGATGGATTCCCATCTGCTCAGCGTTGCTGAGTTCAATGTTCTATGTAGTTTGATATATTTCCTAGGTGTCTCATAGCACTCCTTTTTCCTGTGTTGTCCCTAAGAATACTTGTCAGAAGGCTAAAGGCAATACCTGTTTCTAGTTTGTAAACCTTTAAGTTAATGTTAAAACATCTGTCATGCATTCATGCCAGGCAAAGCCAAGAATCGGTGTTAGAGACATACCTGCTTATAGTACATACAATAGGGGAATGCTTCCTGCAAGCTGTTTTAAGCCTAAAATCATTGCCTACTATGTGCATTTAATTAGTACCTAAGCACTTTTGCACTGCATTTAAATACATTAAAGGATAATTTAACCTTTCAATCCAAGTTTAAAAATAATTTCCTACTGTCCCTTACCTCTGCCCTGTTGAGTAAATTGGACCCCTTATTTCATTAATTGTGTAGGAAGAACTGC